>OZ030008.1:126426969-126766969 GCA_964023405.1 Apodemus agrarius | reverse complement strand
AAAAATGTGAACATTTCAAAATTCTTCATAAGAAATGAGCTTGCCTTGGGTTTAAGCTGCTTTCTTTGTGATGAGGGACTGCATTTATTCACCCTCCTTGGGGTTCGTAGTTTTTAAAAGTTCTCAAGTTGCTCGCCAACTTACCACAAGCTGTTCTTGCTACTTAAATCACATAATTCTCTCCTCACACTTTTCTCAGGGCCACAGATGGGAATAAACTTGATGCACTTATACAGAATCTGTTCATGGGGATGCCACAGTTACCACCAAGACCACCTGCCTCTTAGACCAAAGATACTTGAGACTGATAGAATCTACAGAACTGTTTAGTTACTGTGTCTTCTACAGAATATCCACCTAACATTCAGCATTGAGGCATTTGCTTTCTACTTGCACATCCTTTAATAATAAGGAACACAGTACTTCATGAGAGTATCCTCTGAACGTTTCTGAGTTCTGAAAACTTTTCCTTGTGTAGAGCTGAACTTTCATGCCCTATTGTTTTCATATATTAACTGTTCTTGATTGAACCCTTTGGAGATACAGAATAAGTCTAGCCTGTCTTCCACCTGACAATCCTGTAGATATTTGAAGACAGCTTCCCTGCCCACCCCTTTCCCTCAAGTCTCCCCTTTTCTGGGATAAACATCTCTGGCTCTTTAAGTTGTTTCTTCTACAGCACTCTATTGTGGGTCTTTGCCCTGTATACTTTTTCTTCTGAACATGTGCCTATGTGCAAGCTGACAGTAGGCAGACATGTTAGTACATACATGTATGTATGTATGTGTACATATACTATGTATGAGTATAGAGACACTGAGTACTAATATATTAAACTACTTTCATTGGTATTGATAGAAAGATCTGGTTCTGGTATTTAAGTGGCCACCTTTATCCATTTCCTGGAAATTCTCCTGCTATCCATATGAATACCAGATGTTCTTTTCTGATGAGTCATTGTTCAGGTCATAAGTTATTAGATATTTCAAGTGGAGTTTATTTTTTAAGATCTTTTTAAGACAATGCCATCCTCAAAAGAAAACAATTGTAACCAAATATTTCTGACCTTGAGTCATTGCTCCTGTTCCCACCACGATAACATGCGTTTGCAACATGGTTCTCTTTTCTTTTCTTCACCAAGACTGTTCGAGGAATCATTATTCATATTCCATGCCAGAGAAAACTGGGTCCTTAGAGATCCTGGTTCTTGGTCATCACTTCACAATTTTTAAATGCAAACTCCAGGAAGCAAGAACACATCCATGCTCAAAGATGCATGGACAATGCTGCAGGTTTTGACCTTTGGGGAAACAAGGTGAGCTCAAGCACACTAACATTTCTAGGTTCTTTAATAGAATAAGTAGTTCAACTCAGTTGGTATGAATTTTTAACTTCTTGTTTAACATCTATTAAGTACTCTGGTGGAATGGTGCTTTAATTATTTGGAGATTTGATCCTTGACCCTGACACATGGTGACCAAAATAACAACTTGAGGCTTCACATTTTTAGTGAAGGAAATGCAATGATAAAGATCACCTTTATTTCCTATTCTTGGAGTGTGTGTTGGGCACCGAAGAACAGGAGTTGAATCTTCGCTTGCTGTGAGATCTTTGGTTCAACATGCAGCATTGTTTCAGACAGCCGCAGAGTGGATTTGCTGCCTTGTGCCATCATTATTTGTCTTCGTGGCATTTCTCCCATACTGTTTGCTCATGCTCTTACCATTTTTATCTAGAATGATGGCTATTAACAGTAAATGAAGAAGACCTTGGGACCTTTGTCTACACATACAACATGTAGCAATCTTGGCAGCTGTCACTTCATTCATACTACAGTAAATAAAATAAAAACCAGTGACTTCTGTACTTATAAAACCAGAGCTTCAGGACAGAATGTTCCCCCTACATACTCATCCAGAGGCCCACGGGTGAGTTATGCCTGGAACAGAAGCTTCCAGAGCTATGAACTATGAGAAATACTAACAGTACTTCCAACACATCTCTCATGGCTGAATGTGGAATACTCCAAAGGTAGAAATGTGTAGGGCAAGTCTTGGGCACACCCTTCCACCTCCACAAAACCCGTGATAATAACCTGAGGAAACCCCTCGGCATACAGGGCTCCCACTCACATGTAGCCTAGAGTCTTGTCTTAATGCGGCAGAAGGGAATTTGCGAACAACATGGCATTTGCTGTTTGGAAGCATGTACAGAAGCTCAGAGCATCAAGTACAGGCAGAGGGGAAGAACCGAGGCAGTGCGTGCTTCAGCAGCAGCTGTATAAGTGGTTTGATAGTTGCATTGTTTAAAGGAGATGATTTGTAACTAAGGATGAGAGAGACAAAATATGTTTTTTTCTATTCCTAAAAAATGTTTTCTTTTTTTTTAAGGTGTGAGCGTGTACATGTATGTATGAATGTGTGTGTGTGTGTGTGTGTGTGTGTGTGTGTGTGTGTGCAGGTGTATGCCACTAGGTTGTGGTGTTGTAACAGAGCTCCAGGTCTTTGTAAGAATAATGCTTGATCTTAGGCACATCTTTTCAGTCGTGCAGACTTTGTTCCCTTTTTTAATTAGTTCTTTTATTTATTTTCAGTTTAAATGTTTCCCCCTTCCCAGTTTCCTCTCCACAAATCCTCTATACCCTAGCCCCCTACCCCCTGCTTCTATGAGGGTGCTCCCCCATGCACCTACCCACTCCTGTCTCACTACCCTAGCATTCCCAAAAGCTGGGGCATTGAGCCTCCACAGGACCAAGAGCCTCCTTTCCCATTGATGCCAAATAAGGCAATCCTCTGCTACATACACAGCTGGAGCAATGAGTCCCTTCATGTGTACTCTTTGGCTGGTGGTCTAGTCCCTGGGAGTTCTGTGGTGTCAGTCTGATGGTTGACTCAATCCTCCACATCTGTATTGGTCAGGCACCCGCAGAGCCTCTGATGGGATAGCTATACCAGGTTCCTGTCAGCAAGCACTTCTTGGCATCAGCAATAGTGTGTGGGTTTGGTATCTGCAGATGTGATGCATCCATAGGTGGGGTAGTATCTAGATGGACTTTCCTTCAGTCTCTGCTCCATGCTTTGTTCCTGCATTTCCTTTAGACAGGAGCAATTCTGGATTAATATTTTTGAGATGGGTGGGTGGCCCCATCCTTCAATAGGAGGTCATGCCTAACCACTGGATATGGTCTCTACAGGTTCTATTTCCCCTGTGCTGGGTATTTTGGCTAATGTCATCCCCGTTGGACCCTGGGAACCTCTTGCTTCCCTATCATTGGGGACTTTCTAGAGGCTACCCTCAGTTCTCTATCCACCACTGCTACAAACCCCTGTTCAATTCCATGACCCTCTGTACTTCTTCCCTGTCTCCTCCCACACCTGATCCTGCCCCCCTTTTCCCTCCCCTTCTTTCTCCCTCCTAGGTCCCTCTGTCACTCTACCTCCCATACTATTTTGTTCCCCCTTTTAAGGCCTAAGCATCCACACTTTGATGTTCCTTCTTCTGGAGCTCCATATTGTCTGAGTTGTATTGTGGGTATTCCAAGATTTGGGGCTAAAATATTAACTCATCAGTGAGTACATACCATGTGTGTTCTTTTGTGACTGGGTAATCTCACCATCTCACTGGATGATATTTTCTAGTTCCATCTACTCGCCTGTAAAACTCATGATGTCTCCCTTCTTAATAGCTGAGTCATATTCCATTGTGTAAATGAACTACATTTTCTGTATCCACTCTTTATGGGATATCTGAGTTGTTTCCAGCTTCTGGCTATCACAAATAAGGTTGCTATGAATGTAGTAGAACATATGTCCTTATTATATGTTGGAGAATCTTTTGGGTATATTCCCAGGAGTGGCATAGCTGGGTCCTCAGGTAGAACTATTTCCAATTTTCTGAGGAACTGCCAGACTGACTTCCAGAGTGGTTGTACCAGCTTGCAATTCCACCTGCAAAGGAGGAGTGCTCCTCTTTCTCCACATCCTTGCCAGCACCTATCACCTCAGTTTTTCATCTTAGCCATTCTGACTGGTGTGAGGTGGAATTTCAGGGTTGTTTTGATTTGCATTTCTCCAATAACTAAGGATGTTGAACATTTCTCTAGGTGCTTCTTGGCCATATGAGAGTCCTCAGTTGACAATTCTTTGTTTAGCTCTGTACCCCATTTTTAATAGGGTTACTTGGTTCTCTGGAGTCTAACTTCTTGAATTCTTTGTATCTATTGGATATTATCCCTCTATGGGATGGAGGATTGGTGAAGATCTTTCACTAATCTGAAGGTTGCCATTTTGTCCTATTGACGGTGTCTTTTGCCTTACAGAAGCCTTTTAACTTTATGAGGTCAATTTATCTATAGTTGATCTTAGAGCCCAAGTCATTAGTGTTTGTTCAGGAAATTTTCCCCTGTGATGATGTGTTTGAGGACCTTTCCCACTTTCTCTTCTAGTAGATTCAGTGGATCTGGTTTTCTGTGGAGGTCTTTAATCCACTTGTACTTGAGCTTTGTACAAGGAGATAAGAATTGCTCAGTTTGCATTCTTCTACATGCTGACTGTCACTTAAGAGAGCATCATTTGTTGAATATGCTATCTTTTTCTACTGGATGGTTTTGGCTTCTTTGTCAAAAATTAGGTGACAATAGGAATATAAGTTCATTTCTGGGTTTTCAGTTCCCATCTACCTGACTATCCCTGTACCAATACCATGCAGTTTTTTATCACGATTGCTCTATAATACAGCTTGAAGTCAGGAATGGTGAGTCAGTCTGTCAAGATGACTCTCAGATTTTGTTTTTAATAAATAAAATTTCAGAAAATGTATATAGGGTAGTTGGCAGGCTTATACTAATAAAGAAATGTAATTAAGACAAAAACATGGACATAATTTTGGAGTAATTTTGTTATAGGTAAGTTACACAAACAGGTTAAGATTTGTGTTTTTATCTTGAGCATGGTTTGTTGACTATTTTATTAAGTTATTTGTGGGATTAAAGAAAATTGGATGCTTTCTACATATAGTGTCTATGTGGGAGAGTTGTTGAAACTCTTGACACTCTCAAAGAGTTGTGAGCCAGGCTGAGGTGAGAGGGAAGAGCTTTTGCTCTTTCCCATGCCCTCACAACCTTCCCTCTTTTCTACCCTTTCTCAGAAGGACTGAAGTGATGACTTCCAAATTTATAGCTTGTGATCCCTGTAAGGATAGAACTCTAAAAACTGAGGGATAGTGTCAATAGACAAAATATTTTCAGGATATAAGAAAAGAAAGAAGAATGGAATGGGAGAATTAGTCTGATTAAAAATAACCAAGAACTTTGAATAAAAACACGGAATCACAAAAGCAAAAATACAGAGAATTTCATGTAGGATACATATTCCAGAGAAGACAAAATGCCTAACCATAACATAATCAAATTGCATTTCATTTCTTTGACAAAATAAAATAGAGGAGAAGCCAAAGACAGGAAGTGCCTCTAACCGATCTATGGTAGGAAGCACAGCAGACTTCTGTCAGAAAGCAGGCAAGCATGGACAGAGCTGAATAAAAAATTCAGTGTTTAAATGTGCACATGTTGGAAACTGAACTCCATATCCAGTGAAAGGGAGTCCACATTCAGCAGAGTTGGCCTGTAATAAACGGTCCATGAGGATGCATTTGGGGAGGCAACATTCAGAAATCTGTTTGGATGGCATTGTTCTGCCAGGCAGCTCATGTTCAGATACAGATAGCCATCTTCCTGCCAGGTATCTATCATTTCATTAAACATATTCTTCTCCATACATTCATTTAAGAGATAGTATTTATTTCCAAAGACCAAAGTGAGGTTACCCTGCTATAAACTGGTTTTAATGAACCATCATTTGAGTCTTTCATAGGTTTTCAGGACCCATCTCGTTAATAATTCACTCTGGAACATTACCCAGAATTAAGTTAAGGCTCACAAATCTGTTCCTTGCCTTTCTGTCAGGTTCACCTGGATGTTGAAAGACCTTAGACCGGTCAAACAGTCTGGATAAATAAATGCCTTTCTCAACCTTCCTGTGAACATGTCTTCTCAGTCCCCACGAACTGAACAACAAACATCACCTCTTTCATGCCCATTTCATTTCCCTAGTAATTAATGACCTTCCTCTGTTGTCTTCCAGTCTTCTTCATAGGGATCTCAACCAGTCATAACCAAGTGTCTGCAATGCCCCTCTGAGCCTGTCCATTAATGGCATATTTCCTTTTTTAAATTTTTATTGGATATATTCTATATTTACAATTCATTTCCCTTTTTCTGGTTCCCTACCACCAAAGGTCCCACATACCCTTTTCCCTCCCCCTGCTCCCTCATCCCCCCTCCCACCTCCCTGTTCTTGTACTCCCCCACAATGATGCTTTGGTCCATTCTAGCACCACTCTCCATTCCTTTCTTCTTGTCAGACATCACTTGGTATGTGATTTGTGTCTTTGGTGTTCCAAGATTCTAGGCTAATATCCACTTATCAGTGACTGCATACCATGGGTATTCTTTTGAGACTGGGTCACCTCACTTAGTATGATGTTCTCCAGCTCCATTCATTTCTCTAAGAATTTCATGAATTCATTGTTTCTAATGGCTGAATAGTACTCCATTGTGTATATATACCACATTTTTTGTATCCATTCCTCCGTTGAGGGAAATCTGGGTTCTTTCCAGCTTCTGGCTATTATATATAAGGCTGCTATGAACATAGTAGAGGATGTATCCTTATTGCATGCTGGGGAATCTTCTGGGTATATTCCCAGGAGTGGTATGGCTGGGTCCTGCGGAAGTATCATGTCCAGTTTTCTGAAGAACCTCCAGACTGACTTCCAGAGTGGTTGTACCAGCTTGCATTCCCACCAGCAGTGGAGGAGTGTTCCTCTTTCTCCACATCCTCGCCAACACCTGATGTCTTCTGAGTTTTTAATCTTAGCCATTCTGACTGGTGTGAGGTGAAATCTCAGGGTTGTTTTGATTTGCATTTCCCTAATGACTAATGATGTTGAACATTTTTTAAGGTGCTTCTCAGAATGGCATATTTCCTAATAGTACTTGAGGTTGTACAACCATTGTTTCAAGAATGGCTGAGTAATTATACCACTCAGTCTATCTGCTTCTGCAGCACTCAGACTCATACCATCTGCCCCAGTGACCCAAAATCTCATGAGCCAAAATATGGAGAACCTTTCAATGCTGTGTTTCTCTATTCAGCAGTTTAGGTTCTAAATATTTCTTGATTATCATGGTTTATTATGTTGGGCTATACTAAGATCCCCATTTGCATGATTATGGATTTTCCATTCTTGACTACAAAAGGACCTCAACAGGTGTCTTCCATTACCCCTACCATGCTTGTTCCTCTTCACTGTCCAATTCTTCCCAAAGTTTTTAAGATCTTGAACCCAGGAAGTGCACTTTAGCATAGGCTACACTCATCAAGGAACTCTGCCATTCCATAGAAAGTTAAAGAGGATGAGCCCCCTAGGATTCTTCAAGGGTGCTCCATTCTTGAACAACTTAGTCTTGCTTGTATGTCCTATCAGCCACCACAAGTACCATGTAGCTTCTAGTACAGCAAAGAGGCAAACCTTCCCATACAACCTGTGGAAAGTAGCCAAAACACTACTGCCTATGTGGATCACCAACTCTCACATGGGTCTGTTTCTCTTGCATATCCTAATACCACTGAAGGGACCATGCAGTTGTTCCTCCCCAACTTATCTTTGGCATTATCAGTCTTTGTCCAGACATCAATTGCACTATGTAAATTTTTCTTGGGGAGATGTAAACAAATGTTCAATCACTCAAGGTACTATCATAGGAGTCTTGTGTGAGGGGTGGTGGTCTAGAGGTACCACCTAGTTCAATCTGTAGGGTGAATGAAGTGTATGGCCTGCAAAGAAGACCAATTCAGAGAGGAGAGTGAAGTGACAGTTGGAGAGAGAGAGGAACCGCTCACAGTGTGAGAACTAGAGATCTGAGGCAGAGAGGAAAGCAGCTGGTAGCTACCTCCACCAAGGAAAAGTAGCAAAAATACTTTCTGGACAGACAGTCATGGTTACACATCTGAGATATGACAGCAAGATGGCAGCCACCAGGGAATGAAAGTACAAAACCTGAGGGAGTAGACAAAAAGTTATATATTGACAGGAAACATTAATCCCAGAGAGAAAAAGAAAAAAAAACCCCAAACTTTATTAAAATAGACAAACATTTTTTCCTATACACACAGTAGCTCTGGGTCTTTCTTTTTATATGCACTGCAGGGACCAACCCTCTCTGGACTCCTTTTTGCTGATTAGTTCTGTCCCAGTATCTCCTCTTAGATGAGTGCCTTCCTGCTAGCCATTTTGTATCACTTGAAATCTCCTGGGAGCATTATGCAACTCCAAAGTAAGGAGCCTATTCTTCTATAAGGGGCCAGTCTCTGTTTCCCAGATCCATCCAAGTTCCTTAGGCCTTCCTTCAGTAGTGCACTGATCATAGACCAAACAAACTACTTCACCCAAGACTACTTTAGTGAATCAGTGAGTTTACATGGATTACTTACAGGGTACATACAGAGAGTTATTTACAAGACAACAGATGACTCAAAAACAGCTGAATCATCAAAAGGTCACCCACTCCAGCATGGGTGATTCATTGCATGATTTGCAGGCAGCTCAAATCAAGAGAGTCTCTTCTCTCAAGAAGATGCTAGTGGTTATATATTATTAGATAGGGACCTTCTAAATCCTTTCCATATCAGGAAGTTAAGACTTGTGAGTTGTTTGCACTCTGAACCCTGTAAGTTATTTGACTTCTTAAGTCTTAATGATCCTTCCTCTAAGATACAATGTTTCAATTCTGACAAAATTGCTAGGTAACACAGTTTCCATTTATGTCCAGCTTCTGTAAGGGCCCCCATAATGCTGCATTTGCCTCAACCTTCCTAATGTTGTGACCTTTTAATATAGTTCCTCATATTATGGTGATCAAAACCATAAAATTATCCACTTATCAGTGAGTGCATACCATGGGTATTCACCAAAGACACAATTCACATACCAAATGATGTCCAACAATAAGAAAGGAGTGGACACTGGTGCTGGAAAGGATCAAAGCATCAGTGTAGGGGAATACCAGAACAGGGAAATGGGCAGGGGTGGATGAGGGAGCAGGGGGAGGGAAAAGGGCATGTGGGACCTTTGGGAGGGGCGGGGAACCAGAAAAGGGGAAGTGAAATGTAAATATAGAATATATCTAATAAAAAAAAGAAACCAATTTGAAAGCAACAGCAGTGACCAAAATTGAATGCCTTTGAATGACCAAAGGAAAAATGATAACCTTGAGTAATATCCCCTAAATAAAGCATTTTTAGTCTATTCAAAAAACCATAAAATTATTTTTGCTGCTGCTGTCTAATTATAATTTTGCTACTGTTAAGAACTGTAGTGTAAATATCTCTGTTTTCTGATGGTCTCAGGTGACCTCTGTGAAAGGGACATTCAAACTCCAGAAGCTTTGCCATCCACAGGTTGAGAACCACTGGACTAGGATGCTTTTAAGTAAGTCATGGGGATTATCCTGCCACCTCTCCACCAACCTTCATCAGACCTGATTATGAGGAAGCATACAGATTAGAACACTTCCTGTGTCCATCTTCCCTGCCCAATAAGTCCTCTGGGTCACTCCTGAGATACCAGCCATGCCCATCAGACCTCTGTTATGCCTCCAGCTCTCTACGTACTTCAACAGACTTGCCAATCCAGAAACATTCAGTCCAAGGATACACATTACACACCTGACATACAACACATTAATAGTGACAAACTTCAACACTTCACTCTCACCAACTGACAGGTTAACCAGACAAAAACTAAATAGAGAAATATTAATATTATTATTCAGATTGACATAATAGACATATATAGAATATTTCACCCAATATGAAAGAAAAATCCTTCTTTTCAGCAGCTCATGGATATCTTCTCCAAAACTGACCATATAATCTGTCACAAAGCAAGCCTTAGAGATAAAAGAAAATTGAAATAATGTCTTATATCTTATCAGATCATCATGGATTAAATCTGTACTTCAATAACAACAGAAACAACAGAAAGCTATGTTGTATGGAAATTGAAGAACTCTACTCACTGATCTCTAGGTCAGGGAAGAAATAAAGAAATTACAGACTTTCTAGAATTCAATGAAAAGGAAGGTGCAGCATACAAATTGGGAAAGGATCTTCACCAACTTTACATCTGACAGAGAGCAAATGTCTGAAATTTATAAAGAACTCAAGAAGTTAGACACCAAAAAAAAAAAAAATTAAAAAATTGGGTACAGACCTAACAGAGGATTCTAAACAAAGGAATCTCAAATGGCCAAGAAACGCTTAAAGAAATGTTCAAAGTCTTTAAACCTCAGGGAAATACAAATCAAAATGACCCTGAGATTCCATCTTAAACCCATCAGAATGGCTAAAATCAAAATCTCAAATAATAGCACATGTTATCAAGAATATGCAGCAAGGAAAATACTTCTCCATTGCCGGTGGGAGTGCAAACTTACACAACCACTTTGGAAATCAACTTGGTAGTTTCTCAAAAAACTGTAAATAATTCTATCTCAAGACCCAGCTATACCACTCCTGCGCATATATCCAATAAACACTTCACTATACAATAGGGACACTTGCTCGGCTATGTTCATAGCAGCTTTATTCATAATAGCCAGAAATTGTAAATACCCTAGATGCCCCTCAACTGAAAAAAATGGATAAAGAAAATGTGGTATATTTATACACTGTAATACTATTCAGCTTTTAAAAAGAAAGACATCATGAATTTTGCAGGCAAATTGGTGGAACTTGAGAATATCCTGAGTGTTGTAACCCAGACCCCAAAAGACATGCAAGGTATGTACTCACTTATAAGTGGATATTAGTCATAAAATACAAGATACCCAAGCTACAGACCATAGACTCAAAGAAGCTAAACAAGAAGGAAGAGTCCAAGGAGAATGCTTGACTCTAACTCAGAAAGGGAAATAAAAGAGTTGTAGGAGACAAATGGAGGAAGGGTTCTGGATGGGAGAGGGATAGGGAGGGGAATGGGGGTGCATTCAAGATCAGGTATCAGGAAAGAAAAGAGAGATAGCAAGATGGCCATGAGAATGAATGGAAATCTGCAGATGGTGTGAGAGACAGGTGCATCTCTCTGGGATAAAGGAGTTGGCCAAGAATCAACGGGGGTTACCTCAGCTGAGAGTCATAGCAGTTGGCATATGGAATCTGAAGAGGCCATTGTGTATAGCTAGGCAAGAATTGCATTGTAGTGATAGGGACACCAATCCACTCAAAAAACTTTCCACTCAAAATTTATCCTGGGACAAAAATGCTGGGACTGGGGATGGATCTAATACAGAGAAAATGTCCAAGCAATAACCAGCCCAACTAGAGACCCTTCCCATAAATAAGCACCAATCCCTGACATTCCTAATGATACTCTGTTATGCTTGTATACAGGAACCTAGTGTGGCTGTTCTCTGAGAGGATCCAGCCAGCACCTGACTCATACAGATGGAGAAACCCACAGCCAAACATTGGATGGAGCTTGGGAACTCTTATGGAGGAGTTGGGAGAAAGACCAATTGAGTCAATCAACCTGGACCATTGGGGGCTCTCCTAGACTGAACCATCAGTCAAAGAGCATATATCAGGTGGACCTAGGCCCCCCACATAGATGTAGGAGATGTATAGCTTAGTCTTCATGTGGGTCCCAAACAACTAGAGCAGGAGCTATCCCTAAAGCTGTTGCCCATCTGTAGAATCCGAACTTGGATGCCTTGTCTAGCTTCAGTGGGAGAAGTGCCTAGCCCTACAGAGACTTGATATGCAAGGGAGGGGGTAATAACCAGGAGCATCCATTCTCTCAGAGGAGAGAAGTAAGCAGGGAGAGGAAAGGACTCTGGGAGGAGGAACTGATATGTGAGACATCAATCAGAATATAAAATGAATAAATAAAAATAAATAAATAGATAAGTCAGGAAAAATAGAGATGTCAGAAGCGAAAGAAAGAGAAAGACAAAGAGACAGAAAGACAAAAGAAAGAAAGAGAGAGAGAGAGAGAGAGAGAGAGAGAGAGAAAGAAAGAAAAAAAGAAAGAAAGAAAGAAAGAAAGAAAGAAAGAAAGAAAGAAAGAAAGAAGCCAGTAAAGAAAAGCCATGGAACAGGAAATACTTTGATAATGAGAAGCCACATGTATTAATGCTACATGTACAAAGAAGTTGCCAACATGGGACAAGGTAATCTGAGCAGATGTGCAATAAGGCCATAGATAAAGTCAATGAGTCAACAGTTCTACGACTGAAGATGGTGTGAATTACAGACATCATTAAATAAAATTAACTTTCTCTTAAAATCAAAGCTATAAGATTTCTGAGGCTCTCTTTTTCAATTAAAGAGTTTGTAGAATGAAGTGGGTAACTGAAAATTGTCTCTATTCCTCGGAAGCTTTTAGGAGACTAACAAATCTTTGCTTGGACTTTCCCCCAATTTTTGTTGGCATATTTTCTTCTGAGAAAATTTATTGAGTCATTTTTTAAATGGAACCTGAAACCAGATTTCTTATAAAAAGAACTTTATTCATGATTCAATACTCTAGAACAGTGGTTCTCAACCAGTGGGCACTGATGCCACAGATAGCACATAGAAAACTCTTCATCTTAGTGGGAGAACACATTCGTCTTTTCTCTTAATGTACAATATTCTTTAGATATTCATTCTACATGCATTTACCCAGCATCTACACAGTAACTGAGCAATGAAGCCAATTGATAGATAATTCCAGACAAGAATAAGTATTATAAGAAAAGTAAACTGAACAGTAGAAGGAAGCAGGAGAGATAGGAACCAGCAAGGACTTACATTATGTAATTAATGTAACTCTTGGAAATGCAGAGTCTAATGGTGAGAAGGCTCCCAGAGAGTAAAGATAAGATAAAAGCAATGGCAGCCACAGCGGCGAACATAGTGGTATTTCAGGAAGAGAAGCCAGTGTGTGTGACACACAGGTATCAGGATACAGTAGGCAGCCAGCATATAAGGAGAGAGACTATAGATGTATACTCATGAAAATGAGTTCTCAATACAATACAACTCCAGTGTGCAACAATTGGATAAATTAGTAAGGTGCTATCATTCAGTTTCTAGTTTTGAAGCTCAATCTAGTTATGCACAGGTGGGAATAGAAATGAAAAAGCAACCATTTAGGCATTAATACATTCAGTAACAAGGACCAAAGGGCAGAGAGGCTGGCATGCTCTGCTGTTGCAGAGTGGAGGCAGACACAGTCCCTTTAAGAGCTGGTCAGATTTCAAAGTTATTTGGACAGTAAAAGCAGAAAAGCTCTTTATGTGGCATTTAAAATAAAGGAATCAAGGCAGCAGTTCCTTTACCTGTTTTCAGCTGCTCTCTGCATCTCATAGTATGAGTGCAAAGCTAACATTAAGCACAAAGCATAGCCATGGAACAAAATGTGAAGATGAGAGTTTACCAGATGTACAGAACGATATGATATACTGTGGGACCCTTGCAGACGCAGGAGCAAGTACGATTTCTGGTTCTTGTGACCATTGTAAGGAAACAAGGAATTCCAGGCTTGCTGCTGCATTTTTCCTTCCTTTCTGATGTACAAATCTGTTATTTTACTTCTGTTTACATTCTACACATAATCCCACACTTCTTCACTTTTGCTAATTTCCACCACCAAATAGCCGAAACTCAGTAAAAATCTGGCCCACAGCATTCGCGGACAATGCACAAATGACGAAAATTTATATAATTTGAAAGTCACAAAAACAATGGCATTAAATATAAAAGGGGAGAACGTTAACCATGCCTGGAAAATGCAAAGAAATATCCTTTCTAATCACCAGCTCTTTGTACTTTTGAACTGAACAAGTTTGAGCTGATTGGGTTCAAAAGGTGGCCAAGACTGATGAAGTAAGTGTCTTTGTTAACAGTTAAATTTAAACTGAGTCTCTCAAGAAAGGCATATTTATAAGCCCTCTAATGAGCTCCTCAATGAGAAAAATTGAACTTAATCTTTTGGTTCACTCGGGAGGTTCTCTTGGTGAAAGGGAGTCTGGTAAGCCAACTTTTAAAAGATGCTGAAAATGTAGCCCTAATTCACAGCAGCTTTAGCCTCTCCTCTCTGCTCTCCCCATTCTGTTGGCTAGGTGCAGACTGTTTGTCGGGCTGCAGAGTAATGCAAAGGTTTGCTACCTTTTACAGAAAGATTTTGAAATAATTGCATTATGTATGGCAAAGTTTTGTACTGGTGGAGGTGAACATTACCACACAGAAGTTGTTTGAGTTGCCTTTGAATCACAGATAAAATGCCCCCGAATCTCTTTCCTTGATGGAAGAATAGAATACAGTCTGAGGCTAAGGCCTTGCAAGTAGAATTGTCTAAGGTTTCCTACAAAAAGCTTCCACCTTCAATGTGTAGCCTTTAAGACAACCTGAAAAATGATGCAAAGAGAATTCAATAAAGATGTCATGAAGGTAAACGGTTATAGAAAATTATATAAATCTTTAATTTTTTTATTCGATATATTCTTTTTTATTTTTATTGGATATATTCTTTATTTGCATTTCATTTCCCTTTTCCTAGTTTCCGGCCCACCAAAGGTCCCACATGCCCTTTTCCCTCCCCCTGTTCCCCCATCCACCCCTTCCAACTTCCCTGTTCTGGTATTCCCTACACTGATGCAATGAGCCTTTCCAGAACCAGAGTCCACTCCTTCCTTCTTCTCGGACATCATTTGGTATGTGGATTGTGATTTTGGTGTTCCAAGATTCTAGGCTAATATCCATTTATCAGTGAGGCATACCACGAGTATTCTTTTGAGACTGGGTTACCTCACTTAGTATGATGTTCTCCTCCAGCTCCATCCATTTGTCTAAGAATTTCATGAATTCCTTGTTTCTAATGGCTGAATAGTACTCCATTGTGTGTGTGTGTGTGTGTGTGTGTGTGTGTGTGTATATGTATATATATATATATATATATATATATATATATATATATATAAAACATCTGGGTTCTTTCCAGTTTCTGGCTATTATAAATAAGGCTGCTATGAACATAGTGGAACATGTATCCTTATTGCATGCTGGGGAATCTTCTGGGTATATGCCCAGGAGTGGTATGGCAGGGTCCTCCGGAAGTATCATGTCTAGTTTTCTGAGGAACTGACAGACTGATTTCCAGAGTGGTTGTACCAGCTTGCAATCCCACCAGCAGTGTAGGAGTGTTCCTATTTCTCCACATCCTCACCAACACCTGCTGTTTCCTGAGTTTTTAATCTTAGCCATTCTGACTGGTGTGAGGTGAAATCTCAGGGTTGTTTTGATTTGCATTTCCCTAATGATTAATGATGTTGAACATTTTTTAAGGTGCTTCTCAGCCATCCGAATTTCTTCAGGTGAAGAGTGTATTAGTAGATGTAATTGTACTTGTAGATATTGTTTCACCAACATAATGTGTGTGGGAAATAGTTGACAATCAATATTAACTATAATAGGGCTGTTGGAAGAAACAACTGAGTCATTGCCATAAAAGTCCCTGACTACTGAGATGGCCAATCTTGATTGTCAATTTACTATATCTGGAACTGACTAATGCCTAAGCAGTTGGGCACACCAGTAAAGGATTTTCTCGGATCTTTTGAGATAGGAAGGGATTCTAAATTTGAATTATTTGAGGACAGAAGACCCACCCTAAATCTGGCCATACCTTCTAGCAGCAGCCCACATAATAGGACAAGGAAGAAGGAAGCACTTTCTTTTGCCTGCTTGCTCTCATCCTGGATGATCAGTTCATCTCTCCTGCTACTGAAGTTTTCCTTCACTGGTATATGAACCTACTTCTTCCAACATAGACCAAAGACTACTTAAGACATCCCAGTCTTGTGGGTTGAACAACTACCAGATTCTTGCCTTTTTTTATAGGGTCATAGTCATAGTGATAGCCACACCACAGCTTGTAAACAACTCTAATAAATGATGTGTGTGAGTGTACCAATTTCTTCAGTTATGCTCCATTAAAGTACCCCAACTAATACACTTCTGGAGAATACTAGAACAGACTCATTTTCATATTCTAGGGTATCAAGCATAGGTTTTAAAGCTGTATCTGTTTGTATTTAATCTGTATTTATCTGTATTTAATTGTGTTAATCTGTATTTAAGAAATCACAAAACACTGAGAGTTCTTTGTTTTCAGTGCCTTTACCATGTTATACCCTGGTATGTAAATATAGTTACAATGTCTAATAGTGTCAGTGAAATACCCAGTGGAATAGTCTTTAAAAATGATGAACCTATGAAAGTCTTGAATTTAATTTTTTGGTTTAAAATTAAAATTTATGAATTAAACTATCCACTGTACTTTCCTCTTATAAATATCAGTAAGTACTGGTGGTCAGATCAATTTACAAGAATTTCTTTCCTGAAGTATTTTGCTCAGGAACCAGATATTTCCAAATTCTTTGTTTTCAAAATAAGACAAAAATAAAGGACAGTTATATCTCTAAATTCTGTGGTTCCCCCCAACTTTCCCAGGCAATGGCCTCTTTTAACTTTGTTTCTACAGAGTATATGTACAAAGTATATCTCCAGGATATATACTCACATCTGAAGAACTAGGAGCCTCAGATGAGTGAGAACATGTGACATTTGTCTTTCTGGGCTAGGGTGACCTCACTCAATGTGATCTCTTACAGTTTCAACTACTTATTTTCAAAATTTATTTCATTTTTCTTTACAGCTGAATAAAATTCCATTGTGCATATGTACTATATTTTCATTATCCATGCATTGGTTGGAGGACATTAGGATGTTTCCATTTCCTAGGCATTGTGAATAGAACAACAATGAGTGATGTGCTTTATAAAGACTGGGATATGTTTTGTAGGGCACAGTATGGTGCAGTGCAACAGGGTCCCTTAGCAGGTCCATGATGAGGCATCCCTCCCCTCCCCCCTCCACCCAAGATAGCAACCATATTATGTGTGTAGTATAGAATAACAGAAGAGAGTTTATTTGGGGGATTTAGAAGGGGAGTTGAGAAGGGAATGGAGGTATTGAAGGAGAGGAGAGAGAGAGAGAGAGAGAGAGAGAGAGAGAGAGAGAGAGAGAGAGAGAGAGAACCATCCAGGAACAAGTAGGGAGAGACAGTGGGAAGGGGGAAGAGGAGAGAGGGAGAAAGGGGTCACAGTCACAGAGAGTGAAGAGGGTCATAGAATCAGAGAGAGTCAGAAAGGTCCATCAGTCCCTTTTATAGCAAGCCAAGCCTACCTGACTGTTGATAGTTAATTGTTGGGCAGAGCATAAAAGGAATGCCAACAATGAACATGGTTGAGCAAAAACCTGAGGAATAGGATATCCAATCCTTGGGGCATATACCAAAAGTGGTAAAGCAGAACATACAGTAGATTTACTTATAGCTTTTTGAAGGATTTGATTTCCACATTGATTTCCATTGGGGTGGCACCAGCAGTAAATATGGTTTTTTGTTTTTGTATTTCCATTCACCCCTCAAGTATTAGTTGTCAGTTGTTTTGTTAATCTTTGCCATTCTGTCTGGGGTAAGATACAATCTCAAACTTGGTTGATATATATATATATATATATATATATATATATATATATATATATACATATATACATATTTGCTAAGGATGGTAGACACTTTTTGAGATATTTGGTAGCTTTTATTATTCCATGTATCTTTCTTCTAGTACTCCATTCTCTTGGGCTTTTATCATGAAAGCACTTTGTCACAGGCCTTTTACGCATCTCTGGAGATAATCATGTAATTTTTATACTTAAGTCTATTTTTGTTTATTACAGTTTTGAGTTGAATATGTTGAACATTCTTGCATTTATAGAAAAAACCCAACTTCAACATTGTCGATATTTTTTTACTGTATGTTTGTACTCTGTTTTCAAATATATTACTGAACATTTTGAGTCTACATTCATCAAAGGTATTGGCCTATAGTTTTACAGTTCATTGTTTTTAGAATTTGTAAAAAAAAATATTATGGGATCTGTTTTAGAGAAGCATCTGTGTGATTCAGGATAGAACTTGTATTTTTGTTGTTTGAACAAAACGTTCTATACATATCTGTTAAGTTCATTTGATGAATGGTATCAGTTAATTCTGATGTTTATTTTGTTTTTTGTTTTTGTTTTCACATGACTTTTCTATTAGAGAAAGCAGGGCATGGAAATCATCCATAGCTTATGGTATGTTAATCTCTCCTTTTTTATTAACATATTTATTCACTTTACATCCCTATCACAGCCCAAGCAGGCCTTCTCTCCTCCCATTCCCACCCTTACAAACCACTACCCCATTATTCACTTCCCTGCTCCATGGGAAAGCCCCACCCCACCCCATGGGTATCAACCTCCTTGGTAAATCAAATCAAAGCAGGATTAGATGCATCCTCTCCCACTAAGGCCAGACAAGACACCCCTGTTAGAGTAAGGGGATCCAAAGGCAGGCAACAAAGTCAGAGACAACCCAAGCTCCAATTGTTAAGGGATCCACATGAAGACCAAGCTAAACAAATGCTACAAATATATAAGGAGTCTAGTTCCAGTCTATGCATGCACTTTGTTGGCTGTTTAGTCACAGTGAGGCCCCACGAGCCCAGGTTAGCTGGCTTTGTAGGTCTTCTTGTGTTCTTGACCTCCCTTCCCTCCACTCTTCCACCAGACTCCTCAAGCTCTGGCTAATACCTAGCTATGAGACTTTGTATCTGTTTCAGTCAGCTGCTAGGTAGAGCCTCTCAGAGGGCAGTTATGCTGGTCTCCTAACTGCAGGTATAACAGAGTATCAGCAAGGATAACATTAATATTGTCAGGGATTGGTTCTTGGTCATGAAATAGGTTTCGAGTTGGGCCAGTCATTGGTTAGCCATTCTCCGAGTCTCTCCTCCATCTTTGTCCCTGTACTTCTTGTAAGCAAGAAAATTTTTAGGTCAAAGATTTTTGTGGGTGAGTTGGTGTCCTTATCCTTCCACTGGGAATCCACCTTGGTTTTGGAAGGGGTACTCACTTCAGGCTTCATATTCCCCACTGCTAGGAGAATCAGTTAGGGTCATGACCATATCCTTTTAAAATCATCCCAATTCTAGGTTCTCTGGCTTGTCCCAGAGTTGCCACCACATACCTGACCAATTTCCTTTGTCTCTCCTAGCCCTCTTCCTCCCTACCCCTACTCTCCCCATGCCTGTTCCTCTTCCAGATTCTCCTCCGCATTCCCTTTCCCACCCGGTTCCTTCTAACGATCCACCTACAATATCTATTTTATTTCACTTTCTGAGTGATATTCAAGCATCATTCCTTGGGCCCTTCTTCTTACTTAGTTTCTTTGGGTCTATGGATTGTAGCATGGGCATTCTCTACTTTGCAGCTAATATCCACTTATAAGTGAGTTAATACCATGAGTGTCTTTCTGGATCTGGGTTACCTCAATCAGGATCATATTTTCTGGTTCCATCCATTTACCATTTATCTGCAAATTTCATGATGTCTTCATTTTTAATTGCTGAATAGTATTCCATTACATAAATGTACAACATTTTCTTTATATATTCTTCAGGTGAAGGACAACTAGGTTGTTTCCAGTTTCTTGTTATGACAAATAAATCCACCATGAACATAATTGTGTACAGCAGAACACAACTGTCCTGTTGGTATGGTAAAGCAATTTTTGGGTATACATGGCAGTGTGGTATAGCTGCACCTTGGTGTAGAACTATCCACAATTTTCTGAGAAACTGTCAGTTGGATTTCCAAAGTGGTTGTACACATTTGCACTCCCATCTGCAATGGAGGAGTCTTCCCTTGCTCTTCATTCTTGCCAGGATGTTCTACCATTTGAATTTTTTTTTGAGACAGGGTTTCTCTGTGTAGTCCTGGCTGTCCTGGAACTCACTCTGTAGACCAGGCTGGACTCGAACTCAGAAATCCGCCTGTCTCTGCCTCCCAAGTGCTGGGATTACAGGCGTGCGCCACCACGCCCGGCCCATTTGAATTTTTTATCTTAACTCTTCTTGTAGCTGTCCAGTGGCCATGGATGAACTGGGTATACCTGAGAGGCTGGAAATGTAAAAAGATGGGCAGATAAGAGAAGGATGAAGCCAAACATTTGTGATCAAGGCTCAACGTTTAATTTTAGCGCTGTGTTTATATAGGGAAAACCCGCAGACCCATTCTTTGTTTCAGCTAAATTATGTTGCTCTGTCTCAGCTGGATTGTGTTGCAAAGCAACTTCAGCAAGGAGTCTGCTACTGTAGGAAACTGTAGGTGCAGAAAGGTGGGAAAACTCCACCTATGTCAGCTAGGTCAGCAGAAGACCAACTGTGGCACACAATTAAGGTCTATTTGGTCTGCTCAAGACTAGAGAAGGGCACAATTACATATTTTTTGTTTTTTAAAGATAAACTGGATGGGGGCACAATATTTACTTATTTTCTATAATCCAACCTTGGATATAGAGTGGCTAGGCAACTGTCTCTGTCTTAAGTCCATGTCTATATTGCTCCTTCTTATCCATCATGGAGGGCAAACACACTTTTTTGTGTTTGTCTTTGTCTTAGGTCAATGGGGGCTTAACATGGTTGCCTGCCCCTGGCTACCGGCTTTCAAAAGTACACTATTTCCCATTCAGACCAAAGCCACAAAGGGCATATGAGCATGAACTCAATTCATGTCTTCATAGTGATGAATAACTACTATGGTGACTAGCTGAGCTTGCTAAAAGCAATCTTGCGCAAAAGCAACCAATCTGGAAAAAGGAGGAGGAGGAGGAGGAGGAGGAGGAGGAGGAGGAGGAGGAGGAGGAGGAGGAGGAGAACAAGAAGGCTACTGATTTGCTTGAGTTAATTTTATAACCAGCCACTTTGCTGAAGTTGTTTATCAGCTGTAGAAGTTCTCTGGTGGAGTTTTTTGGGTCACTTAAGTAAACTATCATATCATCTGCAAATAATGATAGTTTGACTTCTTCCTTTCCAATTTGTATCCCTTTGACTTCCTTATGTTGTCTAATTGCTCTCGCTAGAACTTCAAGTACTATATTGAAAAGATATGGAGAGAGAGGGCAGCCTTGTCTACTCCCTGATTTTAGTGGGATTGCTTCAAGTTTCTCTCCATTTATTTTGATGGTGGCTACTGGTTTGCTGTAGATTGCTTTTACTATGTTTAGGTATGGGCCTTGAATTCCTGCTCTTTCCAAGACTTTTAGCATGAAAGGATGCTGAATTTTGTTGAATGCTTTGTCAGCATCTAATGAGATGACCATGTGGTTTTTTTCTTTTAGTTTGTTTATGTAGTGGATTACAAGAAAAAGAAGAAGAAGAAGAAGAAGAAGAAGAAGAAGAAGAAGAAGAAGAAGAAGAAGAAGAAGAAGAAGAACAACAACAACAACAACAACAACAACAACAACAAGAACAAGAAGAACAAGAACAAGAACAAGAACAAGAAGAACAAGAAGAAGAACAAGAACAAGAACAAAAAGAACAAGAAGAAGAACAAGAAAAAGAACAAGAACAAGAAGTGCTTTCCCCTTTCCCAGTTCTCCCCTCCCCATAAGTCCCATAAACCCTCTTCTCTTCACCCATTCCCCAATCAACCCATTCCCAAATCAACCCCTTCCCACTTGTCTATCCTGGTAATCCCCTACAATGCTGCATCAAGCCTTTCCAGGACAAGGGCCCTCTCCTTCCTTCTTCTTGGGAATCATTTGATATGTTAATTGTGTCTTGAGTATTCAGAGCTTCTGGGCTAATTAGTATCCACTATTCAGTGACTGCATTCCATGTGTATTCTTCTGTGATTGGGTGACCTCACTTAGGATGATATTTCCCAGTTCCAAACATTTGCCTAAGAATTTCATGAATTCATTGTTTTTAATGGCTGAGTAGTATTCCATCCTGTAAATATATCACATTTTCTGTATCCATTCCTCCATTGAAGGACATCTGGGTTCTTTCCAGCTTCTGGCTATTATAAATAAGGCTGCTATGAATATAGTAGAGCATGTGTCCTTATTGCCTGCTGGAGAATCCTCTGGGTATATGACTAGAAATTGTATGTCAGGGTTCTCTGGAAGTGTCATGCTCAGTTTTCAAGGACTGCCAGACTGATTTCCAGAGTGGTTGTACCAGCTTGCAATCCCACCAGCAGTGGAGGAGTGTTCCTTTTTCTCCACACCCTTGCCAACACCTGCTGTCTCCTCAGTTTTTAATATTAGCCATTCTGACTGGTGTGAGAAAAATCTCAGGGTTGTTTTGAATTGTAGTTCCCTAATGATTAATGATGTTGAATATTTCTTAAGGGCTTCTCAGCCATTTGAAATTCTTCAGGTGAAAATTCTTTGTTTAGCTCTGTACCCCATTTTTAATAGGGTTATTTGGCTCTCTGGAGTCTACCTTCTTGAGTTCTTTGTATATATTTGATATTAGCCCTCTGTCGGATGTAGGGTTGGTGAAGATCTTTTCCCAATTTGTTGGTTGCCATTTTGTCCTTTTGACAGTGTCCTTTGCCTTACAGAAACTTTGTGATTTTTTTGAGGTCCCATTTGTCAATTCTTGATCTTAGATCATAAGCTATTGCTGTTCTGTTCAGAAAAATTTCCCCTGTTCCCATGTCCTCAATGTTCTTTGCCAGTTTCTTTTCTATTAGTTTCAGTGTGTCTGGTTTTATGTGGAGGTCCTTGATCCACTTGGAGTTAAGCTTACTACAAGGAGATAAGAATGGATCAATTTGCATTCTTCTGCATGCTGACCTCCAGTTGAACCAGCACCATTTGTTGAAAAGGATAATTTTTTTCCACTGGGTGGTTGCAGTTCCTTTGTCGAAGACCAAGTGACCCTATGGGGTATGGGTTCATTTCTGGGTCTTCAATTCTATTCCATTGATCTACCTGCCTGTCATTGTACCAATACCATGCAGCTTTTAACACTGTTGCTCTGTAGTATTGTTTGAGTTGCTAGATAATGATTCCCCCAGAAGTTCTTTTACAGTTAAGAATAGTTTTAGCTATCCTGGGATTTTTGTTATTCCAGATGAATTTGCGAATTGTTCTATCTCTATAAAGAACTGAGTTGGGAGTTTGATGGGGATTGTGTTGAATCTGTATATTGCTTTTGGCAAGATGGCCATTTTTACTATATTAATCCTGCCAATCCAAGAGCATGGAAGATTTTTCCATCTTCTGAGGTCTTCTTCAATTTTCTTCTTCAGAGACCTGAAGTTCTTGTCTTATATATCTTTCACTTGTTTGGTTAGAGTCATACCAAGATACTTTATATTGTTTGTGGCTATTGTGAAAGGTTTCATTTCTCTAATTTCTTTCTCAGCCTGCTTATCCTTTAAGTATAGGAAGGCTACTGATTTGCTTGAGTTGATTTTATAACCAGCCACTTTGCTAAAGTTGTTTATCAGCTGTAGGAGTTCTCTGGTGGAGTTTTTTTGGTCACTAAATATACTATCATATCATCTGCAAATAGTGATAGTTTGACTTCTTCCTTTCCAATTTGTATTCCTTTGACCTCCTTATGTTGTCTAATTGCTCTAGCTAAAATTTCAAGTACTATATTAAAAAGATATGGAGAGAGGGGGCAGCCTTGTCTAGTCCCTGATATTAGAGGGATTTCTTCAAGCTTCTCTCCATTTAGTTTGATGTTGGCTATTGGTTTGCTATATATTGCTTTTACTATGTTTAGGTATGGACCTCAAATTCCTGTTCATTTCAAGACTTTTAGCATGAAAGGATGCTGAATTTTGTCAAAAGCTGTTCCAGCATCTAATGAAATGACCATGTGGTATTTTTCTTTGAGTTTGTTTATGTCATGGATTGCATTGATGGATTTCTGTACAATGAATCATCCCTCCATTCCTGGGATGATTCTTGATTATGGTGAATGATTGTTTCTGATGTGTTCTTGGATTCTGTTGGCAAGAATTTTGAGTATTATTGCATTGATATTCATTAGGGACATTGGTCTAAAGTTCACTTTCTTTGTTGGATCTTTGTGTGGTTTTGATAGTGTAATTGTGGCTTCATAGAATGAGATGGGTAGTGTTCCTTCTGTTTCTATTTTGTGAAATAGTTTGAATAGTATTGGTATTAGGTCTTCTTTGAAGGTCTGATAGAATTCTGCATTAAAGCCATCTGGTCCCATACTTTTTTTGGTTGAAAGACTTTAAATGACCCCTTATATTTCTTTAGGGGTTATAGGACTGTTTAGATGATCTCTTTGATACTGATTTAATTTTGGTATTTGGTATCTGTCTAGGAAATTGTCCATTTCCTCCAGATTCTCCAGTTGTGTTGAGTATAGGCTTTTGTAGTAGGATCTGATGATTTTTTGGATTTCCTCAGTTTCTGTTGTTATATCTCCCTTTTCATTTCTAATTTTGTTAATTTGATTACTGTCTCTGTGCCCTTTGGTAAGTCTGGCTAGGGGTTTATCTATCTTGTTGATTTTCTCAAAGAACCAGCTCCTGGTTTTGTTGATTCTTTGTATGGTTCTCTTTGTTTCCACTTGATTGATTTCAGCCTTGAGTTTGATGATTTCCTGTCTTCTACTCCTCCTGGGTGAAATAGCTTCTTTTTGTTCCACAGCTTTCAGGTGTGCCATTAAGCTGCTTGGGTATGCTCTCTCCTGTTTCTTTTTGGAGACACTCAGGGCTATGATTTTTCCTCTTAGCACTGCTTTCATTGTGTCCCATAGATTTGGGTATGTTGTGCCTTCATTTTCATTAAATTCTAAAAAGTCTTTGATTTCTTTCTTTATTTCTTCCTTGACTAAGGTATCATTGAGTAGAATATTGTTCAGCCTCCATTTGTATGAGGATTTTCTGTTGTTTTTGTTGCTATTGAAGACCACTCTTACTTCATGGTGATACAATAGGAGGCATGGGATTAGTTCGATCTTTTTATATTTGTTGAGGTCTGTCTTGTGACCAATATTATGGTCGATTTTGGAAAAGGTACCATGAGGTTCTGAGAAAAAGGTATAGTCTTTTGCTTTAGGATCAAATGTTTTATATAATATATAAATATATATATATATATATATATATATATATATATATATATATCTGTTAAATTCAATTGGTCCTATGTTTCAATGAGTTTCCCTATGTCCCTGTTTCGTTTCTGTTTTCCTGATCAGTCCATTGAGGATAGTGGAGTGTTGCGGTCCCCCACAATTATAGTGTTAGGTGCAATGTGTGCTTTGAGCTTTAGTAAAGTTTCTTTTACGAATGAGGGTGCCCTTGCATTTGGAGCATAGATGTTCAGAATTGTGAGTTCTTCTTGGTGGATTCTTCCTTTGACTAGTGTGATAGTTTGTATATGCTTTTCCCAGGGAGTGGCACTATTAGGAGGTGTGACCTTGTTGGAGTAGGTGTGTCACTGTGGATGTGGGCTTAAAACCCTCACCTTGGCTGCCTGGAAGTCAGTCTTCTACTAGCAGCCTTCAGATGAAGATGTAGAACTCAGCTCCTCCTGTACCATTCCTGCCTGGATGCTGCCATGTTTCTGCCTTGATGACAATGGACGGAACCTCTGAGCCTGTAGGCCAGACCCAATTAAAAGTTATGTTTTATAAAACTTGCATTGGTCATGGTGTCTGTTCACAGCAGTGAAACCCAAACTAAGACAGAAGTTGGTACCAGGAGTGGGATATTGCTGTGATAGGCACAACCATGCTTTTGTTTGGAAGATTGTGGATTTTGGGACTTTGAATTTGTAAAGCCACAGAATGCTTTAAGTGGGGCTTAATGGGCCAGCCTAGTAGGAATGTGGAAGACAGTGGTGCTGAGGGTCATTTAAACTGTGTAGGCCTGATGGCCCAAGAGGTTTCAATGGAGAACTTTAATATGTGTCTGAGAAACTGTTTTTGTGATGTTTTGTTGAAGAACATGGCTGCTTTTTGCCATTGTCTGAAGAGACTGACCAAGGCTAAGGTAAAAAGATTTATATTAATTGCATCTGCAAAGGAAGTCTCAAAGAAGCCCAACAAAGACTTTGTTCTCTGGTTAAGTCTGATGAAAATAATTTTGAACAAACATAGCAAGCTGAGAAAGGAAAAGTACAAAATATATAGTTTGAGTATTAAAGGGACTCCAGGAAGTGAAATGGAGCTGAATTCAAGGATATTAAATTGAATTAAAGGAGTGGTGACTGGGGGCAAGATTTACCAGTTAACTTTAGGTTCAGGCATGGTCATACAAGCCTTTAATCCCAGGAGGCAAAGATAAGCAGATCTCTGAGTTCAAGGCCAGCCTAGAACAGAGCAAATTCTAGGTGAAGAAAAACTTTAATCCAGGCTTGGTGGACCACACCTTTAATCCCAGTGCTTAGGAGACAGGCATGCAGATCTCTTGAGTTCAAAGTCAGTTTAAGGAGCAAGATTCAGGACAGCCAACTTAGGCACTGAAGGAGGTGGTAAAAAGGAAGCTAGTGATAATGTAATTGAACCAGGAGCCAATATTCCAGCTCCCACAAGCAGCAGAACTCAGCAGCTTCAGCCATGTGTCTCTGGCTTTATATTCAAGGGGAGAAGGAGATTACTGGGACAATTGATGCTGGTTAGCTGGAGCTAAGAAATTAGTGGTGATTAAGAAAAGACCAGCATCACTGAGATGAAATATGGGAAGTGTTTTCTTAGAGCACAAAGAAGCTGTATTCCAGAGATAGCCAAGTGTTCCTCATGCTACAGCTGTACTTGGTAATGTGTAAGAATCATCCAGGTGGTACTGGTTTTGAAGGCATGAAGGCATCATGAAGAACAGCTGAGGCTTGGTACTGTGAGAGGCCATGGAAGGCCATTGGTGAAAGTGCACCCTCAGTTGTAATTGACAGTCCAGGACTAAGTGGTCATACAAAGAAGTTGAGACTTGGTATCATGAAGAGAGCCTATGAGAGGCTTTGGTGAAGTATGGTTGCAGTGGAAGACCTTAGCATATTGGAGATGCCAGTACCATGGGATGACCACCAAGAACAGCAGTGGCAGTGAGTGGATCAATCTGAACTTAGAGTGCTACAGAGGGCAGAGCTGGAGAAGTGACACGAGTTCTTTGGAGATACACAGAAGATCATGTGTGGATCTCGGACATTGGAACAAGAAGCTGTGAAGCTGAAATTGACTTGGGGTACCCAAGATATTAAAGATTCCAGAGCCACAGGATGCCTGCCAAGGAAAGCTGCTAACAGGGAGTGGAACAAGCCCAGGAGAAAGAACCTTGTTGAAGCCAACAAAGATGAAAAAGGAGTTGAATATCTGAAGACTGCTTTGCCATCAGTCATGGAGATGCAGAGTTCGGACTTTGCCCAGTTGGTTTCCTGTCTTGCTTGGGGGATTACAGTTAAGTGATTGGATGAAAATCAAAAGGGACCTTGAACTTTGGACTTTTAACACTGTTGAGACTACAGGGACTTTTGAAGTTGGACTAAATGTATTTTGCATTATGCTATGTTTAAGTATGGCCCCCATAGACTCATGTTTGAACAAGCCTATGGGGGCCAGGAAGTGGAATGTGATGGTTTGTATATGCTTTTCCCAGGGAGTGGCACTATTAGAGGTGTGGCCTTGTTGGAGTAGGTGTGTCACTGTGGGTGTGGGCTTAAAACCCTCACCCTGGCTGCCTGGAAGTCAGTCTTCTACTAGCAGCCTTCAGATGAAGATGTAGAACTTAGCTCCTCCTGTACCATTCCTGCCTGGATGCTGCCATGTTTCTGCCTTGATGACAATGGACTAAACCTCTGAGCCTGTAGGCCAGACCCAATTAAAAGTTATGTTTTATAAAACTTGCATTTGTCATGGTGTCTGTTCACAGCAGTGAAACCCAAACTATGACAACTAGCAAGAAGTGACCTTCTGTGTCTCTTTTGATGATTTTGGGTTGAAGGTCAATTTTATCTGAAACTAGAATGGCTATTCCAGCTCACTTCTTGTGACCATTTGCTTGCAAAATTGTCTTCCAGCCTTTTACTCTAAGGTGGTGTTTGTCTTTGACTCTGAGGTGTGTTTCCTGTATGCAGCAAAATGTAGGGTCCTATTTCCTTATCCAGTCTGTTAGTCTATGTCTTTTTATTGGGGAATTGAGTCCATTGATATTAAGAGATATTAAGGAATAGTGATTATTTCTTCCTGTCATTTTTGATGTTATTTTTGTTTTTGAGTGGTTATCTTCTTTTGAGTTTGATGCAAGAAGGTTACTATCTTGCTTTTTCTAGGGTGCAGTTTCCCACCTTGTATTGGAGTTTTCCTCCTATTATCCTTTGTAGAGCTGGGTTAGTGGAAAGATAATGTGTAAATTTGGTCTTGTCATGGAATATTTTGATTTCTCCATCTATGTTGATTGAGAGTTTTGCTGGGTATAATAGTCTTGGCTGACAATTGTGTTCTCTTAGAGTCTGCATGAGATCCGCCCAGGATCTTCTAGCTTTCATGGTCTCTGGAGAGAAGTTTGGTGTGATTCTGATAGGTCTTCCTTTACATGTTACTTGGCCTTTTTCTCTTACTGCCTTTAATATTCTTTCTTTGTTTAGTACATTTGGGGTTTTGATTATTATGTGATGGGAGGTATTTCTGTTCTGGTCGAGTCTGTTTGGAGTTCTGTAGGCTTCTTGTATATTCATGGGCATCTCTCTCTTTAGGTTGGGGAAGTTTTCTTCCATAATTTTGTTGAAGATATTTGCTGGCCCTTTAAATTGTAGATCTTCACTCTCATCTATCCCTATAATTCTTAGGTTTGGTCTTCTCATTGTGTCCTGGATTTCCTGGATGTTTTGGGTTACAAGCCTTTTGCATTTTTTCATTTTCTTTGACTGTGGAGTCGATGGTTACTATGGTATCTTCAGTATCTGAGATTCTTTCTTCTATCTCTTGTATTCTGTTGTTGATATTTGCATCTATGACCCCTGATTTCTTCCCAAGGTTTTCTATCTCCAAAGTTGTCTCCCTTTGTGATTTCTTAGTTGTTTCTACCTCTGTGTTCAGTTCTTGGATGGTTTTGCTCAGTCCCTTCATTTGTTTGTGTTTTCTTGCAATTCCTTAAGAGATTTTTGTGTTTCCTCTTTCATGACTTCTGCCTGTTGATTCAATTTCTCCTTCATTTCTTTAAATGATTTTCTCATTTCCTCTTTATTGGCTTCTGTCTGTTGATCCATATTCTCCTGGAATTCTTTAAGTGATTTTTGTATTTCCATTGTAAGGGCTTCTATCCTATTCGTGTTCCCCTGCATTTCTTTAAGAGATTTGTTTATGTCTCTTTTGTCTTCCTCTAGCAGCATCATGACCAGTGCTTTTAAATCCAACTCTTGTTTTTCTGGTGTGTTGGGGTATCCAGGACTTACTGTGGTTGGTGAATTGGGTTCAGATGCTGCCACATTGCCTTGATTTCTGTTAGCAACGTTCTTATATTTGTCTTTTGCCATCTGTTTATCTCTGGAGTTAGTTGGTCTTGTTGTTACTGGTTGGTGCTTGAAGCTCCCGTGAACCTGGCGTGGTGCTGATGTCATAGAGGGCGTCCTAGCTCCCGAGGTGGAGACCAGGAGGTTTCTGCTACTGGGCTCTGAATTACCTCCTCAGCTCTGCTGGGCAGTACCCAATTCTTCCCCAGGCTCGCTGCTGGACCTGCAATTGGCCTCCTGCGGTCTCCTGGCCTGCCTAGTTGCCAGCTCTTAAGAATCAGATCTTTTTTTTTCTCCACCGATCTGGGCTCATCTGTTAGATCTTTATGGTGACCTGGGCTCCTCTGTTGGTTCTCTATGGGGACCTATTCAGGCCACCAGCTCCAAGATTGTGTCAGGTCTCAGGGCTTTGTCTAACCACAGGATTCCCTGCAGGACCAGAGGTTTCCTAGTTGGACTGCTAGAACCTAGATGGTGTTGCTCTCAGTCCACAGGGCTCTGGTTAGCTGTCTGTGGTGTCCTGAGGCAAGATGTCGGCCTCTGGCTGTACTCCAGGCACAGACCCACTAGCAGGTTGGTGCCCACACAGGTCAGTGCGGAGACCGCCTGCAGAGCTGATCTGGCTCTGGGTGCACTGCCAAGCTGTAAGTGCACAGACCTCCCACCGAGCTGCTCTGCAAGAGCCTGATGGGGTAGTTGATCCTAGGCTAGGTCTCTGTCCACGCACCTGACCCCAGCTGCCAGCAGTCTGTAGTGACCTGAGGCAAGATGGCGGCCTGGCTGCAAGCCAGTGAGCCAGTCCCCAGCGGTAAGCGACAGCCTCAGAGCTGTAGGTGCACAGACCTCCCGCCAACCTGCTCTGGCTCTGGGCACAAGCAAGAGCCTGACCTGGTAGTCGATGCTAGGCTAGGTCTCTGTCCATGCACCTGAACCCAGCCGCCGTCTGTCTGCAGTGACCCGAGGCAAGATGGTGGCCTTGCTGAAATCCCAGGAAGCTGGCCCCCAGTAGTCGGCAACAGCAGCCAAGCTGTAGGTGCACAGACCTCCCGCCGACCTACTCTGGCTCTGGGCGCAAGCAAGAGCCTGACCGAGAGTAGTCAATGCTAGGCTAGGTCTCTGTCCATGTACCTGAACCCAGCCGCTGTCTGTCCACAGTGACCCCAGGCACTCCAGATAGATTTTAAAAACTGGTTGAGTGCATATTACTTGTAGTTTCAGAAGATATGTATATTTAAGAGGCATTTAACTATTATAAATTATTTTGATAACTTAAAAATGTCAATACTGAGTTGTATATTTTAAAATAATTTTTATTAGTTTAATAAAAATTAGAAAAAAACACATAAAAAGAATTATGTTTAGCTTTGTATCTCATTTTTTAAAATGAGTTATTTGGTTTGTTGTTTGTTTGTCTGTTTGATTTCTTGAGTTCTTCATATATTTTGGATATTATTCCTTTGTCAGATGTAGGATTGGTGAATATCTTTTCCCATTTTGTTTGCTGCCAGTTTGTCTTGTTGATGGTGTCCTTACAGAAGATTTTCAGTTTCATGAGGTTCCATTTATCAATTGTTGGTCTTAGTGCCTGAGTTATTGGTGTTCTGTTGAGAAAATTGTCTCTTGTGCCAACTTGTTCAACTCAGTTCTCCACTTTCTCTTCTATTAGCTTTCGTGTGTCCAATATTACGTGAGATCTTACCTCCACTCGGATTTGAGTTTTGCGTAGTGTGATCAATATGGATCTATTTGCAGTCTTGTGCATGGAGCCATCAGTTAGAGCAGCATCATTTGTTAAAGACACTTTCTTCTTAACTATTGTGTGGTTTTGGTTTCTTTGTCAAAACTCAAGTGTCCATATGTGTGTGGCTTTATTCCTGGTCATTGACTCTATTCCTTGGATCAACCTATCTCTATGCAAATATTAGGCAGGTCTTATTACTATTGCTCTATAATACAGCTTGAAATCAGGGATGATGATACCTCCAGAAGTTCTTTTTTTTAAACAGGATTGTTTTATCTGTCCTGGGTTTCTTTTTTTTTCTTTTCTTTTTTTTCATATGAAGTTGAGAATTGGTCTTTTGAAGTTTGAAAAGAATTGTGGTGGAATTTTGAGAAGAATTGCGTTGAACCTGTAGATTACATTTGGTAAGATGAGTATTTTTTACTATGTTAATCCTAATGATCCAAGAGCAAGGAAGATCTTTCTATATTCTTTTTTTATTTTCTTACATTTGTTTATTAGATATTTTTTATTTACATTTCAAATGCTATCCCCTTTCCTTGCCCCCCTCAGAACCCCCATCACATCCCCCCTCACCCTGATCACTAACCCACCCACTCCTGCTTCCCTGACCTGGCATTCCCCTACCCTGGGGCATTGAGCCTTCACATCCCTGCATGTATACTCTTTGTTTATAGTTTTTGTCCTTATAGTTAAGTCCCTGGGAGCTCTGCGTGTACTGGTTGACTCATATTATTATTCCTCCTATGGAGCTGTAAACCTCTTTAGCTCCTTGGGTCCTTTATCTAGCTCCGTTGGGGACCCTGTATTCAGTTCAATGGTTGACTGAGAGCATCCCCCTCTGTATTTGTCAGGCACTGGCAGGGCCTCTTTGGAAACAGCTATATTGCCCCACCTGGAGACCCATTCTATATAACGTTACCAAACCCAGACACTATTGTGGATGCCAACAAGTGCTTGCTGACAGGAACCTGTTTAGCTGTTTCCATCTTCTGATCTTCCTCAGTTTCTTTCTTCAGAGACTTGAAGTTCTTGTCATACAGGTCTTTCATTTTCTTGGTTAGTTACATGAAACTATTAGATATTATTTGTGCTATTGTAAAGGTTGTTGTTTTTCTAATTTATTTATCAGACAGTTTATTATTTGTATAAAGAAGAGCTACTGGTGATTTTGAGTTACTTTTGTATATAGCCATTTTGCTCAATGTAACAACAGCTGTAGGAGTTCTCTGGTAGAATTTTGGGCTCACTTATGTATAGAATTATATTATCTGTGAATATCAATAATTTGACCTCTTTCCAATTTGTATCATCTTGATCTCTTTAGTTGTCTTATTGCTGTAGCTAGAACGTCTAGTACTATATTGACTAGATCTGGATAGAGTGGGCAGATTGCTGTGTCTATCCATTTAATCTGATATCAGCTATTGGCTTGCTGTATATATTTATTGTATTTAGGTATGTACCTCATATCCATGAAATCTCTCTACGACAATATAATCTACCATATAAACAAATTGGAGGTAAAAATAAAGCAAATAATCATCTCATTAGATGCTGGGAAAAAAACTTTGACAAAGTCTAACATCCCTTTATGTTAATCTGCCCCTTTGAATGCAGTAGGAGTAGATTTTTCATGAAATTGGGTGCATCAGAGTTTGGTACATGTATGCTTAGAATAATAATGCTTCCTTGATTAGGATGAAATATTAAAGTTTATCTCCTCTGATTTCCTTTAGTTCAAGACTATTTGGTCAGATGTTAGGGTATTAATGTCTGCTTGCTTCTTGGTGCTATTTGATTAGAGTACTTTTATCCATCTCTTTTACTCTAGAGCAGTGCTTATCTTTTAAGCTAATATGTGTTTGTTGTAGATAACAGAGAGACTGATTTTGTTTCTTGATCCATTATGTCAGTCTGAGAGAGAGAAGATGTTAGAACTTAAAAGAATCTTAACAAATATAGTTGAAATACTTTCTTTTATCTTATCAGATCACATTATAATGAAAACCACAGAAATAATGCAAAGACTTGGGAATTGAACAATACTCTCCTAGATAACCAGTATGTTATCAAAGAAATGGTAGAAGACTTTTAAATTTTGTACAGTTAGTGTAAAATGGAAATACTATTTTTCAGAATGTTTAGGTGAAATTCCATAGCTTTGAGTGTGTTTTTAAATTAAGGAGCTTATACATAAGTGCCTTAAAAATGCATCTCAAAGTTGTAAAATAACAACAAAGCAGGCTTCAAAGTAGTAATTAAAAAGGAAAAATAAAGGGAAGAAATTAATAAAATTAAAACTAAAAGAACTATAAATCAATGAAACAGGGAAGGAATGGGTTCTTAAAATTAAAAAAAGATCAATAAAACCTTAGACAAACTATCCAAAAGAGAGAGAGGACACCCAAATTACTAAATTTGGAAATTAGAAGAAGTGTTAGAAGAGTCCAGTAAAATACAAATGAACATTCATTAATATATTCAAAGTTTATATTTCAAAACCCTAGAGAACCTAGCAGAAATAGGCAAGAGGCTAGAAAATCAGAGCCACGAAAATAAAAATGAAGGTGATAAAAACCACTTAAATAGATCTGTAAAAAAGGAGTAAGACTAAAGAATGAAAATCCATGACTCTGGATTCCACTCCACTTTTAAAGAAGGGAGGAAAGTGCTTTTAAAGCTGACCAATACAATCAGAAGAGAAATGACACCACCTGACTCATTCTATAAACCCAGTATTTACCCAACACCAAAACCACAGAAAGATACACAACAAAAACTATAAGCAAATGATCCTGAAAAACAGAAATACAAAAAAAAGTTTAACAAAATACATGCAAAGCAAATTCAAATTCAAGAATCCACTAAAATGATCCTATGTCAAGGCCTATTATGTTTCATTCATGGGATACAAGGATATGCTAAAATATGCAAATCAATTAATATAACTTATTACATAAACTGATGTAAGGACAGAAATTATACAGTCATTTAAAAAGATGCAGAAACAACCTTTCACAAATTCAATATCCCTTCTTGCAAAAGTATAGAATGAGCAAACCTTAATATGGTAGATAAAAAAAATATCCATAATAAATAGAAGAAATCCTGAAAGTAGTTCTCTAAAACAACTACTAGACAAGGGAGTCTACTTTCTGGCTCTTAGTAATGGTAGCGCTTGAAGCCTTAGCCAGAAGTATAAAGCAAGATAGAAAGGGGCAATATGTGGTATTAGTTGTAGTGTTTCTTTTATGAATTTGGGTGCCCTTGTATTTGGTACATAAATGTGTATAATATCCTCTTAGTGTATTCTTTTCACTGATGGCTTTATAATCTCCTTCCTTCTGATTAGTTTTGGTAGGAAGTCTACTTTGCCACATATAAAAGTGGATACACCAGCTGGAATCTTAGGTCCTGTTGTTTAGAATATCTTCTTCCACCCTTTGCTCTGAAGAGATATCTGGTTCTGATGGTGAGGTGTTTTTTGGATTAAGCAGAAACCTGGATCCTGTTTTCTAATCAATCTATTAGTCTGAGTCTTTTTATTGGGGAATTAAGAGCATTATTATTGAAAGTTAAAGTTGTCGATGATCAGTATTTATTGATTCCTGTTCATTTCTGTTATTGTGTCATGTGGGTATTTTCTTCATATTTTGATTTGTTCTTTTGAGATTATGTATTTCTTATGTCTTATTCATAATTAACATCTTTGTACTGAAAGTTTTTGTCTTTTTCATAATTAACATTTTTGTACTGAAAGGTCTTCCAGCACCTTCTAGCTGGATTTGTAGATGCATTGTGCTTGCATATCGTTTTATTATTGAATTTTTTTCTCCATCTATTGTGATTGATAGTTTTGCTGTGTATAGTAGCCTGGGATGGCATTTGTGATCTATTAGTTTGTATTATCCATGCAGGCATTGCTAGCTTTTAGAGTCTTCACTGAGAAAGCTGATGTGTCTGCCTTTGCGTGTTACTTCTTTTTTCTCTTGAAACTTTTAAATTCTTTCTTTTTTCTGTACATTTTCCTTTTGCAGCTTTTAAATTTTTGTTTTGTATTTTCCCCCTTGCAGCTTTTAAATTTATTTCTGTACATTTTTCTTTTGCAGCTTTTAATAATAATTCTTTGTTCTGCACATTCAGTGTTCTGATAATTAGGTGTGAGGAGGAGTTTCCTTTCAGGACTAGTCTATTTGGTGTTCTGTATGCTTCTTGTACCTTTATAGACACTCCTGAGGTCTTCTTCTATGACTTTGTTGAAAATATTTTCTGAGACTTCAATCTCTTTTTTTCCATCCCCCTAATCTTATTATTCATATATTTGTTCTTTTAATAGTGTCCAAATTTCCTGGATGTTCTGTGAGTGGATTGTTTTTAGATTTGACATTTTCTTTGATAGAGGTAACCATCTCTTTTACCTAGTTTAATTGTCTTTAATGCTGATATATTCCCTTTCATGTATTCTACTGTATTAGTGAGGCTTATCTTTGAGGGGTTTGTTTGACTTCTTTAATTTTTAATCTCCATTTTAACTCCCTGTTTTGTTTTTCTGTAAGTGAATGTATTTCTCTTTTTGGTGAAGACAAATATCCTGGCAGATATTGCTTTTTGACACTGGTTCTAGGCATCTGAAGTTGGAGTGATCATAATTCCAGGTGTTGATATCTGGGCTTGTCTTTGTTGTTTGGGTTTGTTGCCATTTTTGAATCTTAGGGCAGTGCAGTATGCAGACTGTGGGTTGTCTTACATAACGTGCTTCTGCATGCCAGTTGTTGGCAGAGAGGAATAGAGGTGATCTAGAAGAAAAGACTGAAAGGGCTTTATAAAAGAGCTAAGGAGATCCTAGAGGTAGAATTTACAGGAAGTTGCAAGTGCAGTATGAAAGGCAAATCCAGCAAGTAGGTTTCAGTAAAGCAAAGATTATCTGAAAAGACATGGATGAAAGGGCTAGGGGAACATGGGTCTAAACCAAGAATTGAAATCTCCAGTGAATGAAGTTAATGAGGAATGGGTAAGGGCAACTGTAAGCAGGTTGTTGCCAGGCTGAAGGTAATAATAGAAAGATCATAATGTAGAGTAGAAACAGTAGTGAGATTCACCTACTTGAGTCCCTGTCAGGTGTGAGCCAATGGGCATCCCAAATAAAAAATGTTTTTAGGTATTGGGAGGTGATGCAAAGGAATGGCCTTCCATGCTCATGGATGGAAATAGCCATCCTACCAACAGCAATCTACCAATTCAATGCAATTCTCATTCAAATCACACTATAATTCTTCATGAAAATTGAAAGGACAATTTTCACCTGCATATGGAAATACAAAAAAAGTCCATGAAAACTATACCATTCCTGAATAATCAAAGAACTGCTAAAGGTGTCACCATCCTTGATCTAAAATTGTACTGCAGGGCAATAGTAAGAAAAACAGCATTAAAATATATGCACGTTGATCACTTGGACCAAATGAAAAACCTAAACATGAGTCCACACACTTCTAGACATCTGATCATATATTTAAAAATAACCCAGACATACACAGAGTCTGTGTGTGGACTGGACAGAGTGGCTAAACGTAAAAGAATCCAATTAAACCCATACTTATCACCCTGCACAAAGCTCAGCTATACCTGGATTAAGAAACTGAACATAAGGCCAGGTAGACTGAATCTGATGGAGGAGAAAGAGGAGGAATAGCCTTTAAGTGACTGACACAGGAATAGGGCACTTGTCAGAGACACTAAGGTCAACAATTAGTGAATGGAACTCCATAAAACTGAAAAGTTTTTGTACAGCAAAGAACCCCTTCAGTTAGATAAAGCAGTGGGCTGCAAAAGGGGGAAAGATCTTTATTAACTATCTATACAATATAGGGTTAATATCTAAAATATATAAAGAACTAAAAAAAACTGGAAAGAAGAAAACAAATAATCCAATTAAAATTGAGTACAGATCTAAATAGTTCTCAAAAGATGAGACATAAATGGCTGAGAAACACTTAGAATTGTCAACACTCTTAGTTATCAGAAAAAATGCAAATCAAAACCACTTTGTGGTTTCACCTTGCACAAGTCAAAATGGCCAAAAATCAATAAAACAGATGACACATCATACAGGTTTGTGGACAACACGTATCCATTGCTGGTGGGAGTACAAACTTGAGCAACTACTCTGGAAATCAATGTAGTGGATTCTCAGATACATGGGAATCAATTTACCTTAAGACCCAGCTACACCACTCTTTGGCATATATTCAAAGGACACTCCACCCTATTACAAGGACACTTGCTCAACCATGTTCATTGCTGCTCAATTCACAATACAAAGAAATTGGAAACAGCCTAGATAGCCATCAGCAGATGGATAATGAAATGTGGTTCATTTACACAGCCCAATATTATACAGGTGTTTAAAAAAAAAAATAACATTTTGAGATAAATGGGTAGAGTTAGAAAAAGACACCCAGAATGAAGTAATCCAGACACCAAAAGAGATAATTATGGCATGTATTTGCTACAGTCCCAATAACCACAGAGGTTAGGTGTAGTGGGAAAAGATTAAAATATAGTACCTCTGCTCCAAGTCCTGGCAAGTCTCTCTCTCCTGCTTAGCACCCATTCCTTCCAAGTATCTAGCAAAGCGTGACTCTTAAACTTGAGTAGTTAACCAAATATATTTATGATCATGAAATATCCAATTACATAAAGCCAACTTACAATGATAAGACCTTACCCCAATATTTCTAACATCTCAGCACACCAGAAACACATCTGACGCCATCTGGATCTGCGCATCTCCTCCTCTGCTCCCTCATGCAGGTTCCATGCTCCCTCTCTCTCTACCCCTCCTTCTCGTAGCTCCTCCTCTACTCTCCCCTCCAATCACTGGCCTCTCACTGCCTCCATATGAAAGGATAGAATATATATTGCATCAGTTAGGTATAGAATAAGGGAGTCATGGTGAGAAAAGCATTTTCCACGTAAGAGAAAATATAATATATAGTTATGGAGAGATGGGGAAGGCAGATGGGAACAGAAGGAATCAAGGAGAAGGAGAGGGAAGTGGAAGATGAAGGAGCAAATATGGGGAAAGAGCGACAGAACCAACTGAGTAGTCATATAGAAACTTAGGACAGCAGAAGCTTCTTTTTCCATTGTTTGTTTGCTGTTGCTTTGCTTGTTTTGTTTTGTTTTGTTTTGTTTTTGAGATAGAGTTTCTCTGTAGCCTTGGCTGTCCTGGAACTTGCTCTGTGGATCAGACTGGCCTCAAACTTGGGGATTTGGCTGCCTCTACCTCCTGAGTGACAGGATTAAAAGTGTGCACCACCACAGCCAGCTTTAAGTTCTTTAATACTGATTACAACATATTCAGTTGTTAGCCAAAGGATCCCGATGGAAATCCCCACACTAGTCAAGCTATTGCCAAGTCTATTTGTTTCTCACCACAAACTGATAAGTTCAGCTTCTACTGCTGAATAAATATATCACCTACAAATACCATTGAAAATAGAGAAGTCAAGCTATTGCTTAAACTAGAGCCTTCACCCACTGAATAGAGTTCACACTCCTGGAAGGTACTCTGCACATTACCAAAGGAGAAAAGTAAATACCAGCCTAGCTATAAACACTTCAATTTACAAATGAGACCTGCCTACATGACACACAGGTGCAATAGTGGCACAAAGTTGTAGATATAACCAACTACTACCTGACTGGATTTAAGGCCCACTAAATACAATCAAAAACCTCTGCCTAACACTGCTTTGGTGGCCATGAACCTCCACATAAAACCAGACACACTGAAACTAATAGCAAAGAAACTGAGGAAGACCCTTGAGGACATGGGCACAGGGGGAAAGTTCCTGAACAGAACACCAATAGCTTATGCTCTAAGATCAAGAATTGACAAATGGGACCTCATAAAATTACAAAGTTTCTGTAAGGCAAAAGACACTGTCAGAAGGACAAAATAGCAACCAACAAATTGGGAAAAGATCTTGACCAACCCCACATCCAACAGAGGGCTAATATCCAATATATACAAAGAACTCAAGAAGTTAGACCCCAAAGAACCAAATAACCCTATTAAAAAATGGGGTACAGAGCTAAACAAGGAATTTTCACCAAAAGAAATTTGGATGGCCGAGAAGTACCTTAAGAGATGTTCAACATCATTAGTCATCAGGGAAATGCAAATCAAAACAACCCTGAGATTCCACCTCACACCATTCAGAATGGCTAAGATTAAAAACTCAAGAGCCATTGTCCATTTCTTAAGCACAACGATACTATTTAGTTTTCCCCTAGTTCCATTGCCAGGTTCATGGCCACCAACAGAGGGGTTCTGATACACTTTGAGATAGGAAATGAAGTCATAACATCACCATGAGAAATCTACAACAATGATCAGGAGTCAGGATTTTTTTCCTAGGAAAATGTTTAGTATTGATGACATTTTCTTCTACTTGCTTGGTGGTATTAGTTCTCGTTTTTTGATGGCCCTGGTGCTGTCTGTATTTTGATGTTAATTCTGCTTTCCCAGGAGGGGCTGTCTGGCATGAGGAATGAGTCACATACTCAGATGACTTCTTGTGAACCTTCCTTGAATGAATAAAGGAGCCAATCACTGGGTGAGTAGGTGGGACTTCTGGGTTGGAAAGAGGAAGAGAAGAGGCAGAGGGGGGGTGCTTTTTGGACAGAGACAGCAAGAGGACAAGATTTAGCTACTAGTGATCCCTAGTTTAGATGGCGAACCCACCAGAATTTGCCACCAGATGATTTAAATTTAATATGGCTTACAAGATTAGGGTTCTGGTTGATGCACCCAGTGAGTTACCATTGATTCTGAACTAAGTTTTGTGTTGATTTCCTTCACATGGAGTTCAACTAGATTCCAGAGAGAAAGATGCAGCAGCAAAGTGTGGGTTTGCCAGAAGTATACCCCAAAAGGCAGTGGGAATTTTGAACCATGGTGCTGGCATGGTAGTGACCCACCAGTGGGAATTTAGGGAGTCAGATGGAGAGGTTTCAGAGCTCTGAGTCAGTCTCCAGCCTGCCAGTGCCTAGCCAGAAATAGTATAAATTTTTTTTAATATTTCCAGCAACAGCTATTACCCTTAATCCATGTCAGAGCACATCAAGAAATTAACATATTTTTCTTTGTTTGTGCAGCAAATAAGAAACTATAGTTCCTTGAGCATTGTGGAACATTCAGCAGAGAAGACTGTTTGGCCATGGGTTTAGGCCAATAGAATCTAGTCTATTATTCAGGTTATCACAACACTGGATATTTGGGATCCCAGAGTAGCCAGCCCTAAGCCTTTCTCAGAGTGAGCTTTTAAGCACAAAACCCATGTTCTGGTTTGGCATAATTAACAAGAATAATTAGCCAAAAGTTGAACTAGGAAAACCAAAAAACAAGGTTAGAACATTTTGAGTCTTTCACAGAACTATTTCGACTCTGATAAATTAAGCCTTTGTTTCAGTTTCATCGGGTGATGCTGCCTACATGCTGAGTTTTGTAGCCTGACTGGTACTTGTGACATGAGTAAGTGGTGCTAAACTCTGGAGGCCTACTAACATTTGGGGCTCTGTTACATTGACCTTCCATTTTAAATCTTCTGGAAAATCATTTTGGGGTTTTGGTCCTCTGTCACTGAGGTCTACTGGGCAGCATCTCTGGGGCTGGGTGCTTGGAAATCTGTATTTGAGACACCACCAGCCTGTGGTTGCCTTAAAGCTGAAGCTCAGATAGCTGAGCTTGTCTCTGGGCCAGTCAGTTTCATGTATGACGTTACCCACATCCTGTTTTAACCAGTGGATCTGTCTCGTTTGTAAGCAGATTAAGAGGCAGTACACTGTGGTAAGGAAATGACAATCGGCTCTTCAAATTCAGCTCACTGAGACAAGGCTCTGTCTTTGTCCCTGTTCTTCGTACTTTTACTTCAAAGGAACATCAATATTTACTTCAATCTCACTTTTTTTTTCATGACACAAATGACAGTTGGTATGGTAAAGCACTCTCTTTATAAAAAGAGATTGTATTTTCTGGTCAACTTTTTCTTATTTTCTCTCTCTAAAATAGGAATAAAGTTGGGAGACATCAACCCATTTAATTAACTTCTGGACATTTTAAGAAAAAAATAATTACAAAATGTCATCCCCCACATGAAGAAAGAGCAATCATCTCTTTATTGTCTTATGTGCATTGGTGTCCAGAGAGTTGGTTAGCATGTATTCATTAGCATCACATTAGTGTCATAATGCAAGGAGAGTTCGTTTACCTGCTTACCGAAAAAGTTTACCATAAGTTGTGATCACATACAACTCCAGGCTAATGTAGAGCATTTCAGCATTGAATCATATTCTGCCATGTATTTAAGGAATCAATTCATCTGTTGATGGACACTAAAGATGCCTCCATGCTACAAATATTGTACTAATGAATTTGTGCATGCTGGCATCTCATTGGTACACTGATATCTGTTGTTCTAGGCAGTGACTCAGCTATCAGATTGAACTGTAAGATAATTAACTCCATTTACAGTTTGCTGAAGAACCTGCATGCTATTTCCCACACCACAGGCAGTGTGAGAGGAAGGATGACTTCCTTTTCTTTACATCCTGCCAACCTTTGTTATCATTTATCACTCTTAGAATAGCCAAGCTAATGAGTATAAGGTTATTTCTCATGGTGCTTTAAATTTGCATTTCTCTCGTGATTAGAAAAGTTGAACATATTTTCCAGTTTCTGTGGCTATTTGTGTGACTTCTTTTGTGAAAGGTTTATTTGATTCCTTCCCTTATGTTAGAAACAGGATTCTTTTCTTATTATTGAGTAGTTTCCTTTTTTTAATCTATGCTGGATTTTAGCTACCCTACTTGATGTATTAATTTATACAAAAAGTTTTCTTCAACATGTTATCTCTTTACTTTCCTATTCCCTTTCTGTGTAGAAGCTTTATACTTTGATCTAACCTATCTGGGACCTACTTCTTTATTACCTATGTTTTGGGAATGAAATTCACAAAATCTGATTTAAATCTTTGGGGAGTGAAAAAAGTTATAGTCCATCTAGGACCTTTGTTAAATTAATGTTTTAGTTATTATCTAAAATAATGATTTCTGTTATGGTGTATGCACTTGCACTTGCACACACACACACACACACACACACACACACACACACCACTGTATCTTCCTCCTTTTACTTACCCTCTTCTTATTGCCCTCCCCTCCCTACTCTCCGTTCTCTTATACATCTTTACTTTCTAATCTCCTATTTGTTATTCCCTAGAAAGTGACCTTTGGCTTTCCTGTTAGATGCAAATTTATATGTATAAATATACACATTTAAATCTAGATTTTGCATATGAGAAAAAAGTGATGTTTACACTTTTCCCCATTACTCTATGTTCTCCTACCTTATCTCTCCATTTAGACCTCTTTCCCCAGGCTCATATTTCCTTGTCTGCTATCATGCCCTATAAAGCTGCCATATTTGAAAGAAAACATGTAACATTTGTCCTTCTGAGCCTACCTTATTTTACTGGACATCCACTGAATAAATGTACTACATTTTCTATCCACTCATCTGTTGGTGGACAAATAAGTTGGTCCCACATCCAGAGTAATACAAATTGTGCAGTGATAAATATGAATGTGCACATAACTGTGGTGTGGGATTCATGTGCTTGTGTGTGCATACCCAGGTGTGGAATAGCTGGATAGTATGATAATTGTATTTTTAGCTTTCTAAGGAGCTTGCATCCTAATTTCTATAGCAACACTGCCATCCTATGCCTCTGACAGTGGAGTATGAGCCTCTTGTTTTCACTTCTCACCAGCCTTTTCGGGGATCGTTTGCTTGATGTTGGCCATTCTGATCTACTCTGTCCTCAGGGATAAACATTGGGTAGTCAAAAATTTGATTCATATTTCTTCTTTTGGAGACTACTTATTTGCCCTTTTATTGGTTTGTTGATATAGCTTTCTAGGGGAAGGTTAATTTTTGGAGTCCTTTTAGATTCTAAAGAGTAATTCCCTGTCAGACTATGTGCAGATGGCAAAGGTTTTCTCCCATTTGACAGACTGTCTCTCCACCCTGCCAGTTGCTTCCTTTATGATGCCGCTTTTCAAGTTCAGAAACCCTGTAAATCCTGTAAACCCTCAGGAAGATTTATTAAGCTACTGGAACTCTTCTCACTTTGTCCTTGCCTACACCTGTGTCTCAGAGTGCCCACCCTTAGCAGTGTCAGAGCTTTGGGTCCTGCCTTAAAGTCTTTCTCCTTGTGAGTATTTGTGTCTCTGCAGGGTGAGAGTTTGCATCTAGTCTGATTCTACACATAGATATTTGCTTTCCCTGGCAGTCTTTGTTGAAGAAGCTTGTCTTTCTTCTCTGTGTTTTTGACATCTTCATCAAAACCTAAGTGCCTGCGCATATCAGTCTATACCCAGACTCTCTCCTTTTCTGTTGCACTATATGTCTTATTTTTATACATATGCCATGCTATTGCATTTATTAGGACTTTGGAGTATAATTTCAGATCAAGAACTGTGATACCTCCAGCATTGTTCCTTCTGTCTAGGATTATTTGGCTGCATAACATGTTTTGCCTCTATATGGATTTTAGGACTATATCTCCTAGTTCTGTGAAGAATGTTGTTGGGATTATTTGTAAAAAAAAATTATGTAAAATCTATATATTATTGTCTGTGGCATAGCCATTTTCACAATATTGAATCTGCCAATCCATGATCTTTAAAGGTCTTTCTAGACTCTATAGTTTTTGGTTTTGATTTAGGTTTGTTGTTATTTTGCTTTTCTTTTGTTTTGCCTTCTATTTGGTTAAGTTAATTACTTGACTGGGAGATGGGTTGTTTTTAAGGCTTTTGTAAATGGAATTAGTAAAGGATGTTTTGTATTGCTCTTCAAGATTTCTTCCATAGCAAGTTCATCACTAGTATATAGGAAAACCATTGATTTTTGAGGGTAGCTTTTGTATCCCTTACTCTGACGAAGTATGTATCAAAATGAAGAGCTTCCTGGCTGGGCCATTAGAGGGTTTTTAGTATAGGCTTTGTATATAGATAGGAGTACTTATATTTTTAATTTCAATTAATATTCCTTTTGGATGTTGTTTTACATGTATTTCTTGATTTGAGTGTGGGCAGTGTCATGTGTGGCCACAGTGAAATACAAAACTAAACACACAAGTTGCTGTAGTTGGTTCTTTCTTTTAGTCATGAGGGTTTCAGGGATCAAGCTCAGGTCATAAGGCTTTGCCTTTACTTGCTGAGATCTCTCCAGTCTTCGTATTTCTTTTAGTCTTTCTTGTCATATCTGTGCACCTAAGACTACAATTTGGAGGATAGACACCCTTATCTAATGTGTTATTATAGAGGTAATATTTTCCCTAATTAGAATAATGTTGGCTATTGGTTTGTTATATGTGGTTTAAATTGTTTAAAACACCTTCCCACTATTCTTAGTTTCTTCAGAACTTTTATTGAATGATGAATTTTGTCAAAGTATTTTTCTGTGTTTCTGTGATGATATTATGAATGTTGTCCTTAAGTGTATTACGATTGCTGATATGCATATATTGAACTATCCTTACATTCCTGGAATAAAACCAGTTTATTTGTGAAGTATGATTTTATTAGCAAATTCTCTAATTCTGTTTGAAAATATTGTCTAGAATTTTTGTTGTCTGTGTTTATCTGAGCAATTGTTTTACTTTTCTTGGCTATTATTATTGTATCTTTAAACACCTTTAATATGTTGATAATTCTGTGTTCATATTTGAATTCATTTAGATGTATTGATGTTATCTCTTACTTAAAAGTATGGCAGAGGGGGAAACCGGAGGGTCACCCAGCGTGCCAGGTGCTCAGAACCATCCGGCGGCAGCGGCGGAACCAGGTACCCGAGACAGCCCGAGCTAAAGACCTTCGGGGACTCAGGCCTGGAGTGGGAATTGGGCACAGAATAGCGGCTGCACTCTGCACTCGCGCGCGGGGCGGACCCCGAGCTCCCTGCAGGCAGCTGCCATATTGCCTGCAGCTTCCCGCCCAGCTGGTAGTGGGGAAGCCTGAGTGTCACCCAGCGTGCCAGGTGCTCAGAACCATCCGGCGGCGGCAGAACCAGGTACCCGAGACAGCCCGAGCTTAAGACCTTCGGGGACTCAGGCCTGGAGTGGGAGTTGGGCACAGAATAGCGGGTGCACTCTGCACTTGCAGGGCGGACCCCGAGCTCCCTGCAGGCAGCTGCCATATTGCCTGCAGCTTCCCGCCCAGCTGGTGGTGGGGAAGCCGGAGGGTCACCCAGCATGCCAGGTGCTCAGAACCATCCGGCGGCGGCGGCAGAACCAGGTACCCGAGACAGCCCAAGCTTAAGACCTTCGGGGACTCAGGCCTGGAGTGGGAGTTGGGCACAGAATAGCGGGTGCACTCTGCACTCGCGGGGCGGACCCCGAGCTCCCTGCAGGCAGCTGCCATATTGCCTGCAGCTTCCCGTCCAGCTGGTGGTGAGGAAGCCGGAGTCAGCCAGTGTGCCAGGTGCCCAGACCCAGCCGGAGGCCGAACCAGCCTCCCATCCAGCCAGTGGCAGGGAAGCTGGAAACCGGACCCAGCCAGCTTCCCAGCAGCTTGGGACCAGCAGGCGGAACCAGATAACTGAGATATCCCAACTTTAAGACCCCTGGGGAAACAGGATATCAGACAGCGAACCCTGAGCAGGAGCAGTGCAGAGCAGCCGCCCAACAGGCGGAACCAAATACCTGGGATATCCTGAGGTTAAGACCTCGGGGGACTCAGGCCACCTGTCAGCAATCTGTGAGCAAGACCCCCGCAGGACAGTGATTCAGGTATCCCAGTCGCTGGGAAATAGCCTTACAACCCCACAGGAGGGTCAAGCACCAGCTAGTATCTACAGGACCAACTAACACCAGAGTTAACCAGATGGCAAAAGGCAAACGTAAGATCGCTACTAACAAAAATCAAGGCAATATGGTGGCATCCGAACCCAGTTCCCCAACAGCAATAAATATTGGATACCCCGAAACACCAGAAAAACAAGACTCAGATCTAAAATCACTGGTCAGGATGCTGATAGAGGAACACTTAGATAAATCTCTTAAAGTAATACATGAGAAAATAGATCAAAAGCTAGAAGCCATTGCAAGACAAACACAATTAAATCCCAGATATCTCAACACACCAGAAAAACAAGACTCAGATCTAAAATCACTGGTAAAGATGCAGATTGAGGATCACTTAGATAAATTTCTTAAAGTAATAGAGGAGAAAATAGATCAAAAACTAGAAGCCCATACAAGGCAGACACAAAAATCACTTAAAGAAATCCAGGAGAATATAGAGCAAAAAATGAATCCCAATAAGGGGGAGAAACAAAAATCACCCAAAGAAATACAAGAGAACATGGGTCAACGAGTAGAAGTCATAAAGGAGGAAACACAAAAATCCCTTAAAGAATTACAGGAAAACACAAACAAGCAACTGAAAGATCTGAGCAAAACCATACAAAATCTAAAAACAGAAGTAGAAACAACTAAGCAATCGCAAAGGGAGACAATGTTGGAGATAGAAAACCTTGGGAAGAAATCAGGAGTCATAGATGCAAATATCAACAATAGAATGCAAGAGATAGAAGACAGAATCTCAGATGCTGAAGATACCATAGGAACCATGGATTCAACAATTAAAGAAAATGCAAAATGCAAAAAGCTGGTAACCCAAAACATTCAGGAAATCCAGGACACAATGAGAAGACCAAACCTAAGGATTATAGGGATAGATGAGAATAAAGAGCTACAACTTAAAGGGCCAGCAAATATCTTCTACAAAATTATGGAAGAAAATTTCCCCAACCTAAAGAGAGAGATGCCCATGAATATACAAGAAGCCTATAGAACCCCAAATAGACTGGACCAGAACAGAAATACTTCCCGTCACATAATAATCAAAACCCCAAATGTACTAAACAAAGAAAGAATATTAAAGGCAGTAAGAGAAAAAGGACAAGTAACATATAAAGGAAGACCTATCAGAATTACAGCAGACTTCTCACCTGAGACCATGAAAGCTAGAAGATCCTGGGCAGACCTCATGCAGACCCTAAGTGAACACAAACTTCAGCCAAGACTACTATACCCAGCAAAACTCTCAATTGCCATAGATGGGGAAACCAAGATATTCCACGACAAAAACAAATTTGCAAGATACTTATCTACAAACCCAGCCCTACAAAGGATAATAGGGGAAAAATACCAACACAAGGGGGGAAACAACACCCCAGAAGAAACAAGATAGAAACCCCATCTCATCCAACCCAAAAGAAGAGAACCACTCAAATACAAATAATAATAACAATTCTCAAAATGTCAGGAAGTAATAATTACTATTCCTTAATATCTCTTAATATCAATGGACTCAATTCCCCAATCAAAAGACATAGACTAACAGACTGGATACGGAAACAGGACCCTACATTTTGCTGCATACAGGAAACACATCTCAGTGTCAAAGACAAACACCACCTTAGAGTAAAAGGCTGGAAGACAGTTCTACAAGCAAATGGTCCCAGGAAACAAGCTGGAGTAGCCATTCTAATATCAGATAAAATCGACTTTCAACCTAAAGTCATCAAAAGAGACACAGAAGGTCACTTCCTGCTTGTCAAAGGGAAAATCCACCAAGAAGAATTCTCAATACTGAACATCTATGCACCAAATGCAAGGGCACCCTCATTCGTAAAAGAAACTTTACTAAAGCTTAAAGCACACATCGCACCTAACACAATGATTGTAGGTGACTTCAACACTCCACTCTCCTCAATGGACCGATCAGGAAAGCAGAAACTAAACAGGGACACAGTGAAACTAATTGAAGCTTTGGACCAATTGGATTTAACAGATATATATAGAACATTCCATCCTAAAACAAAAGAGTATACCTTTTTCTCAGCACCGCACGGTACCTTCTCAAAAATTGATCATATAATTGGTCACAAGACAGACCTCAACAAATACAAGAAGACCGAACTAATCCCATGTCTCCTATCGGATCACTATGGAGTAAAAGTGGTCTTCAATAGCAAGAAGAACAACAGAAAGCCCACATACACATGGAAACTGAACAATACTCTACTCAATGACACCCTGGTCAAGGAAGAAATAAAGAAAGAAATCAAAGACTTTTTAGACTTCAATGAAAATGAAGGTACGACCTACCCAAATCTCTGGGATACAATGAAAGCAGTGCTAAGAGGAAAACTTATAGCCCTGAGTGCCTCCAAAAAGAAACTGGAAAGAGCATACACTAGCAACTTAACAGCACACCTGAAGGCGCTGGAACAAAAAGAAGCTAACTCACCCAGGAGGAGTAGAAGAGAGGAAATCATCAAACTAAGGGCTGAAATCAATCAAGCAGAAACAAAGAGAACCATACAAAGAATCAACCAAACCAAGAGCTGGTTCTTCGAGAAAATCAACAAGATAGATAAACCCTTAGCTAGACTAACCAAAGGGCACAGAGATAGTATCCAAATTAACAAAATTAAAAATGAAAAGGGGGATATAACAACAGAAACAGAGGAAATTCAAAAGATCATCAGATCCTACTACAAAGGCCTATACTCAAAACAACTGGAGAATCTGGAGGAAATGGACAATTTCCTAGACAGATACCAAATACCAAAATTAAATCAGCATCAAGTAGACCAGCTAAACAGTCCCATAACCCTTAAAGAAATAGAAGGGGTTATAGAAAGCCTCCCAACCAAAAAAAGTACGGGACCAGATGGTTTTAGTGCAGAATTCTACCAGACCTTCAAAGAAGACTTAACACCAATACTCTTCAAACTATTCCACAAAATAGAGACAGAAGGGACACTGCCCAACTCATTCTTCGAAACCACAATTACGCTGATACCTAAACCACAAAAAGATCCAACAAAGAAAGAGAACTACAGGCCAATTTCTCTTATGAATATAGATGCAAAAATACTAAATAAAATTCTTGCCAACCGAATCCAAGAGCATATCAAAACGATCATTCACCATGATCAAGTAGGCTTCATTCCAGGAATGCAGGGATGGTTCAATATACGGAAATCCATCAATGTAATCCACTACATAAACAAACTAAAAGAAAAAAACCACATGGTCATCTCATTAGATGCTGAAAAAGCATTTGACAAAATTCAGCATCCTTTCATGCTAAAAGTCTTGGAAAGAGCAGGAATTCAAGGCCCATACCTAAACATAGTAAAAGCAATCTACAGCAAACCAGTAGCCAACATCAAAATAAATGGAGAGAAACTTGAAGCAATTCCACTAAAATCAGGGACTAGACAAGGCTGTCCTCTCTCTCCATATCTTTTCAATATAGTACTTGAAGTTCTAGCGAGAGCAATCAGACAACATAAGGAAGTCAAAGGGATACAAATTGGAAAGGAAGAAGTCAAAGTATCATTATTTGCAGATGATATGATAGTCTACTTAAGCGATCCAAAAAACTCCACCAGAGAACTTCTACAGCTGATAAACAACTTCAGCAACGTGGCTGGTTATAAAATTAACTCAAGCAAATCAGTAGCCTTCTTGTACTCAAAGGACAAGCAGGCTGAGAAAGAAGTTAGGGAAATAACACCCTTCACAATAGCCACAAACAACATAAAGTACCTTGGCGTAACTCTAACCAAACAAGTGAAAGATCTGTATGACAGGAACTTCAAGTCCCTGAAGAAAGAAATCGAAGAAGACCTCAGGAGATGGAAAAATATTTCTTGCTCCTGGATTGGCAGGATCAATATAGTAAAAATGGCCATCTTGCCAAAAGCAATCTACAGATTCAATGCAATCCCCATCAAAATCCCAAATCAATTCTTCATAGATCTAGAAAGAGCAATTCTCAAATTCATCTGGAGCAACAAAAAACCCAGGATAGCTAAAACTATTCTCAACAATAAAAGGACTTCTGGGGGAATCAATATCCTGGACCTCAAGCAGTACTACAGAGCAATTGTGTTAAAAACTGCATGGTATTGGTACAGCAACAGGCAGGTAGATCAATGGAATAGGATTGAAGACCCAGAAATTAACCCACAGACTTATGGTCACTTGATCTTTGATAAAGGAGCCACAACCATCCGGTGGAAAAAAGATAGCCTTTTCAACAAATGGTGCTGGTTCAACTGGAGGTCAACATGCAGAAGAATGCGAATTGACCTACTCTTATCTCCTTGTACTAAGATCAACTCCAAGTGGATCAAGGACCTCCACATAAAACCAGACACACTGAAACTATTAGAAAAGAAACTTGGGAAGACCCTGGAGGACATGGGCACAGGGGTAAAGTTCCTGAACAGAACACCAATAGCTTATGCTCTAAGATCAAGAATTGACAAATGGGACCTCATAAAATTACAAAGTTTCTGTAAGGCAAAGGACACTGTCAGAAAGACAAAACGGCAACCAACAACGTGGGAAATGATCTTCACCAACCCCACATCCGACAGAGGGCTAATATCCAATATATACAAAGAACTCAAGAAGTTAGACCCCAAAGAACCAAATAACCCTATCAAAAAATGGGGTACAGAGCTAAACAAAGAATTTTCACCAGAAGAAATTCGGATGGCCGAGAAACACCTTAAAAGATGTTCAACATCATTAGTCATCAGGGAAATGCAAATCAAAACAACCCTGAGATTCCACCTCACTCCAGTCAGAATGGCTAAGATTAAAAACTCGAGAGACAACAAGTGCTGGCGAGGATGTGGAGAAAGAGGAACACTCCTCCACCGTTGGTGGGATTGCAAAATGGTAAAACCACTCTGGAAATCAGTGTGGCGGTTCCTCAGAAAATTGGGCATGCCACTCCCAGAGGACCCTGGCATACCACTCCTGGGCATATACCCAGAGGATTCCCCTGCATACAACAAAGACACATGGTCCACTATGTTTATAGCAGCCTTGTTTATAATAGCCAGAAATTGGAAGGAGCCCAGATATCCCTCAAAGGAGGAATGGATACAGAAAATGTGGTATATTTATACAATGGAGTACTACTCAGCAATTAAAAATAATGAATTCATGCAATTTGTAGGTAAATGGTTAGATCTGGAAACTATCATCCTAAGTGAGCTAACCCAATCACAAAAGAATACACACGAAATGCAATCACTGATAAGTGGATATTAATGAGCCCAGAAGCCCTAAATACTCAAGGCACAATTAGCAAGTCAAATGACTCTCAAGAAAAAAAAAAGGAGAGGACCCTGGGCCTGTAAAGATTGGATCCAGTATTGTAGACCCAGAACTGAGAAATCGTGGGGGGGGGGAGAGTGGGGAATAGCATGGGGGGGGAGAGGAATTATGGGACATATGGTGGGGGGTACCTGGGAAAGGGGAAAGCCTTTGGAATGTAAACAAAGAATATAGAAAATAAAAAAAAATACATGAAAAAAAAAAAGAACCAAAAAAAAAAGAAAAAAAGAAAAAAAAAAAGTATGGCAGAATCTGAATCTGATTCTGACCAATCACAGGCTTTTGTTTCTTCGGTTAGTCTCTATTGTTGCTTCACTTTCATTGCTGGCAATGCCACCATTTCTTCGTACCACTTTTCTGTATTAGTTACCTTACTTTCCTGTATTGAAACACTTGGTAAGAATAACTGAATGGAAGAAAGGCTTTACTTTAGCTTACACTTCAAAGTTCAGCATGGCAGGGAAATCATGGCAGAAGGAAAAGAAGCCATAAGACCCATGTCTGGAACCCACTGCCTCAGGCAAGGCTGCACTTCTTACAACTGCACAGTATCCCATCTGGAGACTAAATGTAAAACAAGCAAACAAAAGCAAAATCATGAGCCTTCCTTAAGTTTTTCCTCACTAAAAGATTTCTTTATGACACATCCTACATATCAAGGTCTACTAGCTATGAATTCTCTAAACTGTTGTATGTATGGCCATGCCTTTATTTCTTTTTTTCTTTTTGTTATTATTTTCCATATTCTTTGTTTACATTCCAAATGATTTTCCCTTTCTAATTCCTAGTTACTACTTCTTGCTTAGTACATCCCTATTTTGAATTGTCAGTATACATCTTCCTTTTTTTTTTTAAAGTTTGTTTCTAGGTTTTTCTTTTCAATGCTACTATATTGAGATTGGATTTCTAAATTTCCTTTTCACATAACACATCGATAGTTATTAGAATCACAACTAATTTTGTGTTGATTTTGTGCTGGTATAGGGGCTCTTTTTATTGTTTTGTTTTGTTTTTGTAAGGCAAGTAATTGCTCTGCTCAGTTGTGTTTGACCCAAGGTCCTAAGAAGCTAGGCACTCATAATCTTGTCACCAAAGGTCAATCTGAGACAATCCATTGTCTCAAATCAATAAAGATTAAAGACAAGAACTCTCAAGGCCTCATACAAAGCAGAAACAAGCATATTAAGAATTACAGGAAGCTGGGCAGTGGTAGCACATGGAAGAGGCAGGCAGATTTTCTGAGTTAGAGGCCAGCCTGGTCTACAGAGTGAGTACCAGGACAGCCAGGGCTATATAGAGAAACCCTGTGTTGAAAAACAAACAAAAGAATACAGCAAAGTAAGTAACGAGGTGAAAGCAACTCCTGAGAGTATCTTCTTTCAAGTGAGTAAAGATCCACAGAATTCCTTTAGCTGGGAATTATTACAGAGCCAGGGCAAAAACTGACAGGTGCTGAAGTAATCTCTATTGAGATTGGCTAATTCTCTAGTTATCCTGGACTTAGCCAGTGAAGGGTCCTTGCCCTCCATGCATGTTTTTCTTACTAACCCAACCAAGGAGATGATCATGTGTGATTCATGTGTTGCCTACCTAGTTGGGGATGAGTGAAGCCTGTACTTGGTTGGTCTCTGGCTGAGCTTTGTTAGTAGTTGACCTTCACTGTCTGCTATTAGTCACTGGCTTTGATTACTTTCACTTCTATCTTAATTAGGGTTTCATTGCTGCGAAGAGACACTATGACCAAAGCAACCCTTCTAAAGGATAACATTTCATTGGGACTGGCTTACAGTTTCAGAGGTTCAATACATTTTCTACAATGTAGAAGCATGGCAGAGTCCAGGCAGACATGGTGCTGGAGAAGGAACTGAGAGTTCTACAATATTGACCTGAAGGCAACCAGGGGAGAACTGAGGATTCCACGCTGGGCGGAGCTTGAACACTAGAGCCCTCAAAGTCCATCTACACAGTGATACATTTCCTACAACAAGGCCACACCTCCTAATAGCAGCACTTTCCCTGGGCCAAGCCTATTCAAACCACCATAGCCACTGAGTATGATATCAGCTATGAATTGTTCATATATGGCCTTAATTATATTGAGGTAATTTCATCTTTTCTGTATTGAGTTTTCTGTTACAACTATTATTGGATTCAGCTATTTTTCTACATTGTTGAAGTGATCATACAACTTCAATTCTGTATTCTGTTAATGTGAGATATTGTCTTAGTCAATCTACATACTTAGAATTACCCTTACATAGAAGCAGTAAGGTCTTAATTGTTTGTGTTGAATGATCTTTTGTGATGTTCACTTAAATTCCTTCGTCTGTTACTATCTTTTTAAAAATAATAGCATTTCTTTTTTTATATTTTCTTAAAATTTCCAGTTTTCTGGTGACACCACCAGTATATTTTCACATATTATCTACTTTATACCAATAGCCCTTATACTATCAACTTTGATTGTTGGGTTTGTAATCTTGCAATTAAAGCATTTCTGCCATATCTGGCTCTCATTCTAAGGCTTCACTTTTCTCTTCAAACTATATACTTTGTTATTTCATGTGTCTTGTAATGATGTCTTTATCACTCAAAATGAAAGACTGATGATGCACTATAAAGAATTACTATAAATAGACATTCCTTAAGGTAGAGATGTGGTTCAAGGATAGAAAGCATGCTACAGCTTGTTGGGTCTCAGTGAGCATTGTCTCTATACTGGGGGTTTTGTGGGTGCATTCCAGCCCTCTTCTCCTTAAGTGGGACTGAATGACTAAGTGAGCAACAGTTGGGTGTTTCCTTTTCCCCAGGTCACTTATACGCCAAAAGAAAACTGGTCATTTAGAATTATGCAAAACAATTTCTATAAAACTACTTTAGAACAGGATACCCTGGTATTTTCTTCTGTAAATACTGTGAGAATCACTACTCACAAAAGAAGGAAATTTCCTTCCAACAATAACTATCACCTTGAAGTTTTTAACTCTCAAATATGTCCATATGAGCCTCAGGAACTTGTCAGTTACAGTTTAGATTCTCGTATGTGCATTGCTTCTCTGTAGACACAAGCTCTATTGAGCCATGACTCTTTATACGTTAATTCCTCTCTCAAACTTAGAGGCCATGTTTTTCCCTGTGACCTTAGTTTATGCTATATATAACATCAATTGATGTTTAGCTTGTTTTTTCAACTTTTTATTTATTGGGGTGATAGTGATGCCTTCCAAGTAACTTAAAATTTAGCCTAGAAATCATCAATCTGCAGATATTCTCACAATACATAATTTATTTTAATCTTCCTCATCAATTTTCCCATTGTAGTCCTCTACCATGGCTTGCCTTCATTCTTTTAATCATTAGTCAACAATTTAAATGTAATTGTTTTATTACACTCCTAAAGTATTATATTGACAACAAATAATTGATGACAGTATGTCATTACCTCATATACTTTGTGCACAGTTTCCCCAGATGTTTTCATCTTATACTGTGATAGCAGTGGTGTGTGACTTTTCCCGGGGCAATGTGAATAATGTAAACATGTACTTGAATAGGCCACTAAGAACCGACCAAAGAAATCGTTACATCCAAGTCTACCCTAGTGAAAGAGTGAATTTCTTGGAGCTGCTTATTGCAGCATATGGTAAGGGTTACTTAAAGGAACATGGGTTACTGAAAGGGAGTTGCATGAATAACACAAGAGAAAAGAATCCACTCTAGCATGAGTGGCAGCTCATGAAAGCTGCACCCCGTAGGTCTTTGTGCAGTCTACTGGAGCTCTGATGGTTTCTGAGTGTCAACCCATAGTGATGGTTATTGCTTTTATAACCCTAGGGAGAGGCCTTGTGACTCTTATTTCAGGAGTTTCCTGGGATGCTTGAGTTGTGCATTTTATTTACTTCTTGACCATTTTTATAAGATTTTACTCATTCTTTATATATGTGTGTATCTGTGCTCATGAGCACACAGAAGATTCCCTGGAGCTGGGGCTACAGGTGGTTGAGCACCACCTGACATAGATTCTGAAACTTAATCATCTGGAAGAGCCACAAGGGCTGGTAACCACAGAGCCTCTCTCCAGCTCGTGCTTGCTGAACCTCAATGACCCTCCTCCCTCTAGAAAAGGGTGTGTGAGTTTGGAGGAATAGCCACACACACACACACACACACACACACACACACACACACACACACGTGCTGGCTACATTTTGTCAAAATTAGCAATCGCCCAATCTACATTAACTGAAGTTTGCACTTTATCCAGAACTTCTTATCTAGTACCTCCCTCTTCCACTTCTTCTTATCTAGCACATCCTTCTCTTCCAGAGGGCTGCATTACATCTGGTCATTGTGTCTCAGGCTCTCTTAGAATGATAGAGTTTCAGACTTGAGTTGTTTTTTTTTTTTTATGCTGGCTTTTAGAGGGTCTAGTTTGTCAGTTTACAGTGCCTGACTTAGGATTTGTCTAAGTATTTCTTGTGAGTGTCCTGGGGCTGTGGGCTTGCAGGATATGTGCCATGGAAGTGCAGTGTGCTTCTCACTACATATCAACGGTGCATATTACCAGCATGGCCTACATTGATTTTTATCTTGATGACTCAGCTGAAATAAAGTTCATCAGGTAACTATAGTCCAGAATTATTATTTTCCTCCCCTTTTTATGCCATAGTGTTTGCAAAGAAGTCTCTGGGCTAAGCTTATACTGAGGAATGGGGACTGATGGATTGGGGAAGATCTATATAAATAGCATGCTGTCTTGACCACTAGAGCTTTATAATAACTGAAAATAGGACACTCTAGTTTTCTCTACTTTAGTCCTTTCCTAAAATTTTTATTGGATGTTTTAAGTGCTTTAACTTTCCATGTAAATGTAAGAATAATTTTACGTATGTCCACAAGAAATTTGTTGGCAATTAATTGAGGTGATACAAAACTATAGATTAATTTAAGAGCAGGTGCCATTTTAAAACTAGTCTTCATTCTTACCCACTGAACTTCTATGGACCTGTATTTTTCTTGATCATTGTTACTGACCCTCTGTAGCTTCTCACTCAGAAATCTCACAGACATTTTTGCTGGATTTCAACTTGCGCACATCGTTTTTGGCACAACGTGGTATTTTTGAAAGTTTTCAGTTCCAAACATTGATCGCTGCTGCATAAGAAGACATTGGCTCTGTACTGGCCTTGCCTCCTGAGACCTTGCTATACTTAGCATTGGTTCCAGCATTTTTCTATTGAGCAAGAAATAATATTGTTGGTTTGTGCCTGATCATGGAAAGGACATACCTCGTTTCATTATGATACTTGGAAACTATTATATTAATCGCAGGCTTTTAAAGATGCCTTTTATTAAATTGTGGAAATTACTTATCAGTTATTCCTAAAATGTAAGGGTTTTTTTTTTGCCAAGCTGCTTATTTTCTTCATTTTTAAAATTCATTGTGTTGTCTCCTGATGCAGTCTCACTGACACCCACACTTTAAAATAGGGTCTATTGCAAAGAGCTGGTTGGCCTGGTTCTCAACATAGAGCAGAGGCTCACCTCAAGGTAAAGGCAATCCTTTTACCTCAGCCTCCCAAGTGTTGGGCTAACAGGCATGTACTCATCTTATCTCCCAAAGTTTATGCTTGATCATTTTGTTTTCTGCCTTATAATTTTGAAAACATAGGCTTTGTTTACATTTCTATGACTACCTACTGTCCTATGATCTTAAAGACACACCTGTCATGGAACTCAGATAAATCTAAGTAGGATCTTAAGCGAAGCGCTTGCTTCTCTTACATTCTCCTTTCATTCCATAAACAATGAAGACAAAACTAAGAGGTAAACAACATAGTTGACTCCAGATTCCGCCTCAGCTTTGTGACTAGATATCTAATTTTGAAATACTTTAATGTGACAATATCTTCACACTAAAAATTAGATTGTATCACTCACAGCTCATTTTTACTTAAAGTGGTTTAAGGAAATCCTTACACCTTTACACAACTCAATTTGTAGAGTCTTTGAATGGTACTGCAAATAGATGCTATAAGGGTTATCTATCTCCACCTTGTGATGTCTATGCCTCTTCCAAACTCTTGCTTCTAGTGCCTGGAGAAGTTGCCCAGCAGTTAGGAGCACTTGCTGCTGTTCTATAAGGATCCAAGTTCAAAAGGCTTATAAGTCTAGCTCTGAGATATACATTACATTATTGTGGCTAATGTCGGTGCCTACACAGGTGACATTCACTCATAAGCACATACACATAGTAAACATAATCTCTAAACAAGCAATAATGTTGATGACCTGAAGGGTTCAGTCTATAGTTAGGTGTTAGTTACTCTACTTTGTTTACTTGCAGAAACATAGTTCATGAAGAGTGCACATAAACCAGATCCAAGTTCAGTCTCTTTGACTCAAATTGATATTTTTGTTACTGTTTGTGTCATACACCAAGATATAAAAGTATTTAAAGTTGAATGTTTTGAGTTAAAGTTTATGATTTTAAAAACAAAATGTGTTTCCTGGGGCTAGGGAGATGGCTCAGTGTTTAGGAGCACTGGCTGCCCTTACAGAGGGGCAGCCCCAATTCCCACCATCTACACAGAGGCTAACAGCCATCTGGAACTCTTGTTCTATAAGACTCTGATGCATTCTGATCTCTTCTAGCACCCAGTATACTCAGGAATGCAGGTATAGCACTAAGACACATAAACTGACAAAATCTAAAGAGAAAATCTTTTCTCTCCTACTTGTTTGATGCCAGATTCTTTTCATTCAGTGATTATGTAGTTGAGAATTGGCATGACTCCAAACTGGTTTATCAGACACTGACCTAGGAAACAGTATTTTCATGACAATTTGTCAATTGGGTCAATGCAACAAATTTACACACTTGACAAATTCAGAATTAAAGAAAAATGTAAAACAGCTTTTAAGGTATTTTCCCCACTAATTACATCCAAGTGGGCCACAGTGCCCCAGAAGCTTCTTCTAAGGTCCCACTCAGGTCAAATGCAGACGAAACCACGATGTGAAACTCCCCCACATTTCCATTAAACTGCTTGTGAACACTGAGTCTATGGTATATGGCTCAGCCTTCCTTCCTGTCCCCCGGTTAACCAGCTTAGCTTCCTCTGCCCCAGCCCCAAGCACACAGATCTACCTTTTGATGCTAATTCTTCTCAACACAGATGAACTTGATGCTTGCTCTGTCCCTTCCTCGTCCCCACTTTGCATTTGACATTTACTAAGAGAAGTTTACATTTCTGCACTAAAGCCACAAGAGAAGCCGGTGACCTATGCTCTGCATTCCCAGATGATCTGATGTGGCTCTGAAACAGGTTCTCACTTTCAGGAAACTTTGACCCATATAAATGCACATCACTTCCCCATGTCATGAGGGAAGATTAAGATGCTGTATTCATGTAAGCTGATCTTCAACACGATAGTCCTAAAAGATAGAAAGAAAATGCTATACCAACTGAATAGTAACTGTTTTACAAACTCTTAAGAAAACATGAATGTATTACAATTAGTTAATGTATTGTAAGGAAAACCTAATGTATTATAGCATTTAAGTACTTATGTACTATATTTGAAAGCTTGCTAATAAAAGCTAAGAAAACGATCACCCTAAATGTTTGGTTTGCTACTCTCCAGAGACTAGATATTTATGTATTTCCTCTACAATTTATATTTTAATATTTTCTGGCAGGTGAATTAAAAGCGTTACAGTGAGCAGTGCATAGAGCTGAGACTGGAGCTATCACCCTGCAGGTAGTATGGGAAAGGGGCTCTGGTGTAGATTCCCTGTTGATCCCAAAGGGGATGATCAAAACAGATACCAGGGTTAAAATAAAGGTTGGGGCTAAAACAACTTTTGACCAACTTTAAATGTGGTCAAAAGTGACAAGGACGATGAAGAGAGCTGGGAGTTGAGTATGAAACAACAATGCAGACTAGACACAAGGTCAGTACTGGCAGGCCAGAAGGCCAATGTCTTGAGGAATTGATAAAGTTTAGAGCTGATGTGTATGTTGACATGAGGGCTACCATGTCAAAAGACCCCAGTGTCTCAGACCCACAGGAATGGCAAGGGCTTCCCCTGGTCAGAATACAGATGGGGACAGTGTGTGGAAGTATCAGGCACGGCTTTCTCCTCTGGGATGCCTGCAGCCTTAGACTGCTTCCTTGCAGAGAGACCTCTTACCAAGATTAGCTAACCCACATCCGTGTTAAGCTGTGTCATAGTATGCTGAGTTTCCTGGATGCCAGTGCATCTTCGTCAAAGCATATGAGCTACTCCATCCAGCTTTTCTGTATATGTGCCTGTTGTTACTTCTTCCAGTGTCCCAGTTAGGTCAATCCCTTACTGGTTGCAGCACTGGGGGGAACATACACAAGATAGTTGTCCTTCCCTATAGTCTTGCTTGTGGTTCAACTGTGACAGACTAAATTTGGGGTAAGGACATCTTCTTATATGAAGCTTCCATCTAGTTCAGAAAGGAGATCGCTCCATAATCAACTACCTAAAAGATGAAGTAATGAGGACAGCCACAGATACACCTTTGTAGCTTTGATCGAGTTTTCCCTCTGAAATGATAAAAGTTCATGCTGGTCATAGAGAGAACATAATTTAATTAGCAGCCAGTAATATACCTACAATATCCACTACAAGAGGGCTATCAGCCCACAGAGTGTGCTGCTGTTCCTCTATTACCATGGGCCATGATACCCTAGAGAACTGACGGATCTCAATACAAATTATTTTAGTCTTTGTCAATTTCTGCTGTATATCCCATAAACAAAAATAAAAATAAAAACACTTATAGACAAGGCCTTTCCAGGGCTTTTTCATTCTTGGGAACCCCTCCCATTTTCAGGAGTGTCCCTTCAATTTGTCACTTTTCCTCATCTTCCCACAGTAAGGCTTCTTCATTTGTCTTACTCCCACTTGTGTCTGTGTTATTACTATTCGTCTGGGACAACTCAAAAGCCACTGTTGATTTTTTGGTGAGAGTTGAGTTTCAGACAACCTAAGTTCCTGTAACAAGCACAACCAAAATGAGAAAGCTCCAGTTGTTCTTATATAACTCCACTGGAATCAGCAAAAGAGTACAGATTTCTAAGGAGGCAAAGAGTATTGGCTACATCCAAGAAGAAATGGCTTCCATTTCTAGCCAGGACACTGACAAGCCATGTGACCACAGGCTCTGCATCCCTGCCTTCTTTCTTTCTTTCTTTCTTTCTTTCTTTCTTTCTTTCTTTATTTATTTATTTATTTATTTATTTATTTTCTTTCTTCCTTCCTTTCTTTCTCTCTCTCTCTTTCTCTCTTTCTTTCTCTCTCTTTCTCTCTTTCTCTCTTTCTTTCTCTCCCTCCCTTTCCCTCCCTCTCTCCCTCTCTCCCTCTCCCTTCCTCTCTCTCCTTCCCTCTCTCCCCCTCCTCCTCCCCCTCCTCCTCCTCCTCCTCCTTCTTCTTCTTCTCCTCTCTCTCTCTCTCTCTCTCTCTCTCTCTCTCTCTCTCTCTCTCTCTCTCTCTCCTTCCTGTATCCTGTCTCCAGCTGTTCCAGCTGATGTTCTAAGGTGCTTTTAGACTGCCTGACACTGCATATTCAGGAGGCAGCACTGCTGGTATACCTGAGAAGTATCCCACACAACACACACAAATAAACACGTGTCTTAGTTCAAAGAGTTTATAAAGTCGTTCCCACCTAGATATCTTTTACTACTTATTATCCTACAAACTTTACCTCACTTTTTTTCATCAAAATTGCTTTCTATAGACCTAATAGAAATTCACCTAAATGTATCAGCTTTATTGAAAATACACACACACACACACACACACACACACACACACACACAGAGGGAGAGAGAGAGAGAGAGAGAGAGAGAGAGAGAGAGAGAGAGAGAGAGACGGGGGGGTGTTTAGAATCAACATAAGTTGTTATCACATGGTTCAGACTGTTTACTTGAGCATATAGGTAGGTGTATCACCAGAAGGAAGAGTTTAATGGTTGATGAAATAACTTAGATCATGGCTGACATGCGAATACAATACAAGCAAGGCTAACAAGGAACTGAGAGCTGAGGCGACGCCTGGGTGGAGTGTTTAAGGAGGTGTAGAAGGAGAAACACATACAGAAGATAAGTTCTGTCCCCATTCTCATTTTCAGAATTTTAGACATTTGCAGCAAAATACAATCACAGATCTATAGGATACTGAGATTTCTGGCCTTGGCATCCATGTTCAGGTGGAAAATAAAAATTGAATTGGGCAAAAATAATGAGTCTCCCTCATTTTGTTTAGAGATGGAGTGGGGAGTGGCGTAGGGTGCCAGTCCCTAGAGCCGTCCTCTGCACCTATACCAGGCGTCTCTCCCACCTCACTGTCACTGTTGAAGTGAAAAGATATTAATGGTCATATTTTTTCTGATCCTTTAATGGGTTAAAAACAACTTTAATTCTCTCTGTGAAAGAGCTCCCCCAGAGGCTACAGAGTAAATTGAGCAACCATGAGGTTTTGTAGCCTATCAAATTAACATATGAAAAGCAACCCAATAATTATGTTCTGTCAGTCCATATTCACACTTGATCTAAGAATTCTCCACATTTTACATAACCTGGTCAGTATAATAAATATTTTTGTACTTTCCCGGCCAGCATTAGAATGAACAGACATGTTACTACATGATTTAACCTATTACTTTCCTCTCCTGATGTCTGCTTAGAACTTGAGCTCTACTGACTGAAAAAAAAATCCTGATATAAGACTCAAAAATAACACTATAAGAACTTAAAGGTCAATGCTGCCATGGACTGGGATGTGAGTTTCGCAGTCTATCTGTGCTTTCCCACTAAGCCAGGAGTTCATCTTGGTGGGTGGAGAGAAAATTGTGAAACAAGCCGATTCAGAAGGTCTCTGTAGTCCATCAAAAGCGACTCTCTTCCTCTTCCACCGCACGATGAAGGCCAGGGATGAATTTCAAAATTTGTTTCCGGACACTTCCCCGTCTGCTTTTCCGGGGCAGAGTCCCGAACACACTTGAGTAATTGTTCTCCCACAAGGGAGAAAAGGACCCACTACTCGTGACGCTGATGCTCCTGTTTCTCCTGGAAGAAGCATTCCTCAGAATCTCATCGGCATCCTTAGAGTGAAAGCACTCATCGTCGGTGCTGGTCTGCCGACTGAAGGCGCCCCGGATGGAGTCCTCAGACATGCTTGTCCTGTAGCCGTCCTCACTGTCCACTGTGAGGGAGCTCAGCCAGCTCTTACAGCTGCTCTCGCTGGACAGTCGGTGCCGGTCCAGGAGGGCTGGACTCGGCCCCAGGAGATTTCCAAACAATGTCGACTCATCGAGGTCCATGTTTTCCAAATTTGGGGAGGTCGCTGCGTCCCCTACAATATAGAGAAGAGTCTCTTATGAGATGGGTTCAACCACCAGTCCCTCCAAGAAAGCGCACCCAGCATTAAAGAATGCAAGAGAGGAAGAACAAACACTCTGGCCCATGTTTTCACTTGAACAAATATGGTTAGGAGAGTCAGCAAACTAGCATCCATGGACTAGCGACTAAGGGAAAGGTCACAAAGATCATAACTTAGAATACATTTTAAAAAAGATAATTCATGCCCATAGCTTGGATCTAGAATGTACTCCAGGAGGCTCACATGGAAAGTCTACGGGGAGATGGTGAAAACATTAAGAGATGGACAATTTAGGTCACTGGGACACAGTCTTGAATTAAAACTTCTATGTCCTGCTCCAATTTTTCCTCATTCTCTAGCCACTAACAGCAATTTTAGTCTGCTGAGTATTTCTGCCATGAAGTATGGTCACAGACCCAAGCCAGGTTATTATGGACTGAAACCTTCGAACACTGAGTCAAATAAAACTTTGATTTTCATAAACTGACTTATCTTAGTGGCAGATAGCAGCATACATGACGTGGAATCAATTCAACACAACTGACGCTAAGACTGTGTGACTTTGTGAACCCCCAAGTGTTAATTTCTTAAATTGTGTAACCCCAGAAACTCATGAAAATGCTCACAGAAGTGAGGTCAAAACAAATGCTCAGAAAATTTCTCTCTGGTTCTTAAGATCTGTCCCTGTAAAGAATTAGAAGTTTATTATAAAGCTATCTAACGCATACGGGAAAACAGCTACAAATCAGAACATGTGCTTATAAAAGGTTTATAAAATCAATTATACCTCCCACTCTCAATATTCCAAATTTTCCTCTTAGAATGGCTGAATGTTCTAGGGTGGGGCTGTGCTTAGAAAGCATCTCTGTCCTTGGCATGGCATTTTAGCTGCTTGACCAAGTTTTTCTGTCAGTGCTTCATAACCACAAATGGGTTCCCCCAGACTGAAGTATGTGTCACATTTTCTCCTGCCCACCTGCTTCTCAATGCTTGGCAAGCTAGTGTGCTAAAAAAATCATAACCGAGAATATGAGTCTGTTTCCAAAAAAGGTACAGGGTGCCACACCCTCCAAAAGGCATCCTGTGGTTGTCCTCTTTACTCTTCTCTTGTGTGCCTTTGGTTGACAGTGTAGAAAGAGACTGCTCTGCCTCCATTTGACCTGCGAAGCCAAGCACAGCCAGTCTACACAGTGCTTCCTTTCTGCTACAACTGGGTTGTTTCATCTTACAATGAGCTGATAAATGTGGATGGAAGAACAATCGCTTTATAGACCCTCGTGTTCTGGGTACTTCCTCTAGTTCTAGCAAAAGCAGATGAGTGAACACCTCTAGTTCCTCAAAATATGTGCAACAACATAGCTCCTGATATTAGATCTACTCAAGACTGTTTCTGTACATGTGTACACCGTGTGCTGGGCTGTTCAGGAGCCTTCTGCAGTTTGGCAAAGGCTTCTGAAACACTCCATGTCCGTGAAAAGCAGGAAGGCTTCATTAAATTCTCCCTCTCTCTCCCCTCTCACTCCCCCTCTCTCTATCCCTCTCTCCCCCCTCTCTCCCCCTGTGTATGTATGTGTGTGTGTGTACAAACAGAATAAATAAAATAATTTTAAAAAGAGGACTAATTTGTCCAAGTTTCAAACTTGTCTGGTTAAAAAGTGAAAATCAAATCTCTAAACTATTAATCAATGCCTAAATGATAATTAAGCACATAAAGGAACTTCAGAAGACAGAAAAAATAAAAGGCTATAGGATACAAAGCTGAACAGATATTTTTCAGAAGAAGACATGAAATCATGAAATTGGCCAATAGGTATATGAAAAAGCGTGTCATCATTAACGAACTGATAAGTACAAATAAAAACATGATGAGAGTCATTTCACCCCTGCAAGATGCTTGCACCAAATAGACACAAGATAAAAATCAGTGAGGCCATGGATTATATACATTCTCACAGAGTTCACCTATCATGGAAAACAGTATGGAGGCTCCATAAAAAAAACACAAAGATCACAGCACTATATAATCCAGGACTGTCACCGGTGTATGTGCATCCATAGGAAACAGAATCACTGTTTCAACAAAACCTGTGCTCACATGCTCATCTTATTCTCAATAGCCAAAACACAGGATCTGCAAAGATATCTGTCAACCAATAAATGGAGGAAGAAAATACCCAGAGATTCATAGCGGAAGACCATCCACCCTCAATAAAAAGGAAAAGAATTCATATTTGTGTTAACGTGTATGGACATGAATGTGTTAAATGAAAAAAGAACAAGAACACAAATATGAAATCATATCATTGTGGGTGCTGTGTAAAAGTGTTCTGATGGTTATCGAGGATGGAATCATGGTTACCAGAGGCTGCGTAGTGAGAAGAGAGATTTCTTGAAACCTTGATCCATGGGCACTGGTTACAATTAGATATGAGTGTGGAGTGCTACATGGTAGGGTGACTACAGGTCACAAGAATCTACTGTAACTTCCAAAGCTAGAAGTAAGATACTTTAAAAGCCTTTGCCACCAAAGGAAGGAAGGAAAGAAAGAAAGAAAGAAAGAAAGAAAGAAAGAAAGAAAGAAAGAAAGAAATGTCTGAGGAGCTAGTAATGTTTGACTTAAACATTATATAATGCCCACATCACACACACACACATACACACAGACACACACACACACACACACACACACACACACACACACAGACACACACACAGACACACACATATATATAATGATATTCATGAATTTATCTAGTTTTTATGATTTTATGACTCAATTTTAAATGATTTTTGAGTTGAATCTTTTTCTGCCAAGTAGTTACCATTTGAACAAATACTCCAGTTTCTAGATAGAGGGTAGCTGAGTATTACCTAAAGAAGATATGACCTACACTCCATCCCACATAGCTAGTGACTTGGGTAAATTATTTGTGCATAATGTTCCCTCCTGCCCGCTATCGTGGTACATGCCTGACATTTCAGTGCTTGGGAGCCTTAGGCATAAGGATTTTCTCATTTTCTCTTGGACTACATGGTGATCATCAGAATAGGCAGGGTCATATAACAGGACACTGTCTCAACTGACCTAAAAAAGAAGTTCGCACCACAAGTGACACAGCGAAAGAGCAAACCAGCTGACTAGATTCAAAATGCATAAAGAGCAAATGCATCTTTATAATAATCGTGCGTCTCTGTCCTGGTCCTGGGGTTCTCTGCATATATAACTAATGGAATTTGGAAAACTGTCCTGGCTCAATCTATAAAATACACAGTCATTTCAGTTTAAATAGCTCCAGCCAGAATCATTTTCAGGAATCTAATTCATTGGCCGATGTGGCACAAATGGCAGGCAATGTTTCTTCTGGCTCTTCTGCAACTTTTGGTCACCTCTAACCAAATACATCATTCCTGTGCCCATGAGTGTTTTCATAGGCACATGTAGTGTGTACGGAGAAGAGAGTGTAGCATGACTGGGCATCCTCCAAGCACAGTCACTCCATCGTTCATCCCAGCAAAACACGGACCAGTAGCCTTCATTGGTACTAAGCAAACGTTTGCTCTAATAGTGATGCTCTGAAAATATTTGGAGGCAGAAATGCTGAGAGGGTGTGACGAGAATGTGGTTTCCTGGCAGGAAATAGAGCTTACCATGCAACAGGCGCTGTTCCTGTAAGTGCAGAGACCTGAGCTCCACCCATTTTTTCTTCAAGGTTTGCTGTGAGAGAGATAAGGGGGGGAAAGGTTCTGAGTCTTAGGAAATCCAGACTGCCAGCCCCGTCAGCCCCAATCCCATTCTCTAGAGACTTCCCCTGAATCACAGAGGACATTAGGAATACTGATTTCTCACAGACCCACAAGCCTTCTCTTGAAAAAGAAGAAAACTGATGAAATTCATGTCGCTTTATGTTTGAAAGTACTTACTAGCCGTAAGTACTTTCTACATGAGTGATAAAGATGATGTTGGATAGAAACCCTAGAATGTTAGGGCTAGATAAGTTAACAGGTGGAAAATTTTGGACCAGCAACTAGAGGTTAGTAAATGTTTGGTAAATATCATCACCAACGAATAAGTCTGGGCTCTGAAACAAAATTGTATTTGACATCTATCTAGAACACACTTAAGTGCCCTAACTTTGTTTGCATGGTTTGAAATGTCATCTCATGGAGCTCAGACTAACGTGGACTCTTGATCTCGCTACACGGTTGCAGGTGATATTGAACTTTGGGTTCTTCCACTTCCAATTCCCAAGTAGGTGCTTCACCATATCATTTCTGAGGTTCTGGGGAGCAATCCCAAGACATGATGCATGTCAAGCAAGCACGCCACCAACTGAGCTGTGTCTCCAGCCCACCCCTTGACTTCAAAACTGCTTCTTCCCTTGGCTGCTGTAGCAAAGGAAAAGAATGTGACCGGCATGAGAAAGAACTGACTTTAAGAACAGTCACTCAGCACAGAAGGCCTGGCCTGGTCCAGCCCACAGGCTAGCCAAGTCAATGGAAGTCAAAGCCAAGGAAGAAGAAGCCATCTGGAAAGGCAGGTGTGATGTGCTCACCCTCCTTCCGGCTTCCTGCCCCCTGCTTCACCTTGCCTTTGCTATTTTAAGTCCCGATAGCAAGGCCACCATGTGGCCACAGCTCAGGCTTGCCAAAGACATTAATCCACGAGAAAGATGGCCTAGTTGGAAAAGAGCAATCCTCTGTACACCACCACCTGGAAGGAGTGAATGATGATTAAAATAGATTCTTATTTTAATGTTTGTTTACTGGAAGGAAGTGGAAGAACGGGAAGAAAATAAAATCTCTAGAACATCTTTGAATGAGTACAAGGAGGAAGTAGTGATCATTCCTTTTTCTACAGAACACTTAGGCTCTCGGCAGCGTGTGAAGCCTTACTGTGGCTGCCAATATCCAATCAATGAAAGCAGTGAAAAGCTTAACTTAGCTCATTTTCTGTTGTTGGTGTTGTTTTGTTGGGGGATTTTTTTTGATTGTTGTTATTTTGTTTTGTTTCGTTTTTGTTTTGCTGAACTGTTATATCACTCTATAGTAGTCACAGGATGGGCGGCTGCCTCTGTGACTACTCTTATCCTCTTATACGTTTATAGTTACATGAAAACCAAGACCAGAGGCCTGTGAAGCACAGGACTAGCCGGAGCTAGCATATGAGCCTACACATTTCTCCTTTGTTAAAGATATTTATCTCCTACAGGAGAAGAGAGGAAAGGAAAAAGGTGGGTTGTTGGTCAAAACTAAAGACACAAAAACAAAAACAAAAACAAAAACAAAAACAAAAACAAAATTATCTTTCTGAATTTGCTTTTCAAAAGTTCACGGACAGAGCCTTTCACATAGTTCATATTTGTGACTGAACGTTTCATGATCCCTGATTTTCTGGTCTAGCCTAGTCATCTAAGTGTGTTATGACTTATACTAAGAAAACTTCCAATGTAAAGAGCAGAGGTGACAAAGTGACAGTTTTAAATCTGAGACTTTTTTTCTATTTTCCTTCAGGGTTGTTAAACATTTAGTCACATCTAAATGTTCTATATCAGTTGAGTGTTGAAAGCATATGTGGATCTGGCCTCATGATCCCACATTGGCAGCTGAAGGAATGATTGAATATTGTTGAATGAATATACTAAAAAAAATGGCTTCTTTAAACAACCCCAAGCTATAACATGGCGAGTAGGTTCCAGTTATGGCCCCAGTATTTTCATTCTGCATAAGACAAATAGAAATTCCCCCAGCACCTAATCTTTCCATTTTGTTCTTACAGATAATATGTCATTTAATTTTCATAATTTTGTTATAGGTTGGGAAATAAAATTTCATTGAAACAAAATATATCTCGAAGTATATAATAGGCCTAGTGGGTTACAGAGATACATTCAAAAGTAACTCTTTTAACTAGTTCACTATCTGTGCTAAGCATCTGGAGCAGAGGCTAAGATAAAGGAAATCTCTGAAAATGTGAGTCAGAAGGGACAAAATTCTTCCAGCGAAGAGATTAGGGCTCTGCACCGTCTTTGCATCTTTGTGAACGGAATGCTCACATACATAGGATGCAATATAAATGTCATCATGCCAAAGAGAAACTAGCCTGCCTTTAGTTATAGGTCAGACCCAGTCATTTCTGCCCTGAGGGATTAAGTACATATCTCCTAATTTCAAGATTGGTTGTCAGACATAAATGTGAGGTAGTAAACAGAATGGAACTTCAAGACCTGTCAAGTCGAAGCATCAAGTGTTAGTTAGGAATTTAGATCCTGAGGTAATATGTGGCTTCAAAGTGTCTATTTAACAGGAAGACCTCAGCCAAAGGCCTTTCTTGAGAAATAAACGCTGACTGAATATTAGGTGCTAAGAAAAGTAGACTGATAAATGCTACTCACAGCTAGAGGCACCTTGGGAAATGGAAACACAGCAACGCTTCATGACCTGAGCCACATGGGCATTTACTCTCTAAGAAAGGCAGCCAAGCTGCAGGACCTGAACCTGGTAGGGAAGCTTTGATGCCCTGTGTGGAGGGAACTGCACAGCCATCCCATGGAAATGCAGCTAACTTTCAAGCCCACAGCATTCTCAGGTGCTCAATGCCAAGAAAGACAGTGAGCAGAGATCAAGGCATAGATCTCTCCCAGCAACTTAGAAAAAGAACGAATCCAAAACAGGCACCAATATAAGAATGCTATCAGTTCTGATGGAAAGATAAAATCGATACTCATAAGCACAAAAATGTTGAGAGAAATAAGAACAGACAGATACAAAATAAGAGCCTCCTGTCGATAAAATACAAATCACATTTAAAAGCTCGTTAGAAAGAACACATTCTATATGAAATACAGATAACAAGGATGTCACTGAAGTCATTATTAAGGAAGGCAAATCAAAAGTCCCTAACACATTTCTAATGAAAGTCCACAAGATAATGTGGGAACTAATAAAGACAGTGTACAGAGCCAGAGTCATGTGTCTATAGATATAAAGATGAGAGCCAATTTTAAACAGTATAGATTGGGGTATGAGTCTGGATCTAATTAAGTTGTAGTGAGAAGTAGTCAGGAAACAGAGGGAAAGACACACAGGCACATATATAAACACACAAACACACACACACACACACACACACACACACACATACACACACACACACACACACACACACACACACACCGTGGAGGGAGGATAATGTAGTTAGAAAGTTCCCTAGAGAGAATTACCAAGAAGGCAAAAAGAAAGCATGAATAGAATAAGTTAAAACGAGGATAAAAATGACAGCTGTAGCAGGGATTAATGGTTAAGAATGGAAATTTTATCTGCAAACAGGCAGGCCCCACTATATATTTAGAAATTAGAATATTTTATTGACGAACACAGAACTTACTAAAACTAATTCAGAAAGGCATCTCAGTATCTTAACTAAGAACAAAGAAACTAAAGCCATGGTTTGAAAATATTCCTTCAAGAAAGTACCCCAAGTCCTGATGATTCAGATGGCATTACAAAAATTCTACCAGAGAGAAAAAAAGAGGAACAACCCAGCTCATGTCATATACTTAGTAATTTTAACACTAAGCCTAAAAGGGAGCCTTAGAAAGAGAGATGTAGGTCATTCAAGGCTATTTTCACACACCAATAGACACTTGATCTTTGACAAAGAAGCCAAAAACATACAGTGGAAAAAAGAAAGCATCTTTAATAAATGGTACTGGTCTAACTGCCGGTGTGTATGTAGATGAATGAAAATAGATCCATATATATCACCTTGCATAATGCTCAAGTTCAAGTGGATCAAGGACCTCAACATAAAACCAGTTATACTGAATCTAAAAGAAGAGAAAGTCAGAAAGAACCATGAACTCATAGTTCCTGAACAGAACTCCATTGAGCCAGGCTCTAAGATCAAAAATCGATAAATGGAACCTCATGGAACTGAAAAGTGTCTGTAAGGCAAAAGACACCATCAATAGGACATATGGGAAACCTACAGATTGGGAAATTTTTTTCACTAACTCTACATCTGACAGAAGGCTAATATACAAAACATATAAAGAACTCAAGAAGTTAAACTCCAATAACCAAATAACCCAATTAGAAAATAGGGTACAGAGCTAAACAGAGTTCAGAACAGAAGAATCTCGAATGGCCATTAAAAAAAAATGTTCAAGGTCCTTAGTCATCAGAGAAATGCAAATCAAAATGATTCTGAGATTCCCCCACACACACACACACACACCAATCAGAATGGCTAAGATCAAAACCTCAGGTGACAGCACATGGTGGTGAGGACGTGGAGAAAGAGGAACTCTCCTCCATTGCTGGTGGGATTGCAGGGTGGTACAACCACTCAGGAGCTCAGTCTGGCAGTTCTTCAGAAAGCGAAAGAGCCTGAAGACCCACCCTTAAAGAACAAAGTAAGGATGCCAAGATCGTTCCCTTCGCTTCAAGCAACAGTCCTCACCAAAACAGCCCAGCAGAGAAAGGAACTAGATCCGTTTTGCATAGTTATCATCCTTGTAGAACCCACAAACAACTTGGTAGAAGCTATGTGGTTTAACAAAGTGCTTGACTATTAACAATAGCATACAAATAATCTATGTATATCTATTTTCTAATTGTAAAATTTATTTTTATAGAAAAAATCTATAATAAAATCCTAAAGTACAAAGTACAACAAAAAAACTATATGACCTGTATGTGTAAATTATCAGATTTTATGAAAGATGGAAAGAAAAACAGCAAAATGGCCTAGCAACAAGAAATTGAAATACCATGTAATATTTAATACCCTTGGCACTGAGTTATCTATATAAAATAAAATGTCAATCAAACCTCTAGCATTTATTCATGGAACTTGACAATTTGACACATGATCAACAGGCTAAGAACATTGTTCAGTTACATATCACTCTCTATTACAAACTGAGTTGGAGAAGAGAAAAAAAACACCAAAATGACCACATTCGAGAGCCTGAGAGTAAATTCAAAGTTACATGGAGTCTTCCTTAAAATAGAAGTTTCACAGTAATTCAGGTGAGGAGAAAAACAAAGTACAAAAAAGTTTGTATTGGGAAAATTGCCTGTGTTTTTGTACAAAATTCAAATTATCCCATACTTTACAGTATATAGAGTATCTCCGGATGAATTAATGACTTCAAGATGCAAAAAGAAAAAAACTAAATTTTTAGGAAAAAATTTTTAATGTAGATGACTGACAACTGACCGGCACTTAGAAACTCTTATGAACAAATATATAAAAGGCCTCTACAAAGGTAGGGAAGCCAAACTTTGATCTCATAAACCAAAATACTTTCAATTACCCAGAAAACAGTTCTTCAAATGTAGCAAAGAAATATAAAGACTGTTCTGGAAAGATCTAGTTATCATCATTTAATGAAATATGCAGGAATGACAAAGACCACAGAAGAGAATGAAGGAGCAATGCACACACATCAGCGGAACGCATTAGTATGTTTTCGTTTCATGCTGCTTATAATAGCATCTCTAGTCATGTATGTTCTAATTCATGAAATGCTCTCAAATAAATAAGAGTCAGGAAGACGAGTTCTTAAGTAGATGTTCAAAGTATATTAAGGACCTACTAACATTATAGAAAAGAATATAGATATTGAAATTTTATATAAATTTCAGAAGCAGTCCTTTAAGTCAAGAATAATGCAATAGTTTACAATAGACTGAAGATCCTAGCCAATGCTATAAGAGAAGAAAAGCAAATTAGTTGAATAATTGAGCTAAAAGGCAAAACTTAATAAAAAGGATTATCCCATTTTAGCTAGAGAATATATTTGCAAATGCATGAAGGAAATTATTCTAGAGTATATAAAGTGCTAAATAAAAATGAAAAGCATATTCAAAGTGAGACAAATGAAGGCCACAAAGATTTCAACTGTTCTCACTTATTTTATGAACAAACTTTAATTCCTATTAAAATCTGGGTAGAAGAGATTCTTAATGATTTTATTTTAAATATATCTTAAAAATCATGAGGAATGGGCACTGTGTCAAAAGTATCAAAGAAAGGTATTCTTAGTGGGGCTTGCTAGTGAATAAATACGGCAGGAGGGAAAGGTTCTTGGTAAAATGCAAATATGGTGAGCTGTTCTCTTGAAATCAGTAATTTATAAGTGTACTTCATGAGAAAAAGTAACGAATTCAGATTGTTACAAAATACAAGTGAGTTGCTTGCCTGTACCCAAGCTATCCCTCAGTAGCCTGCAGCTCCATTATCCTGCAGGGGGGCAGTACTGGGTCCTCTAAACTCACTCTAGGGGTGTCTGTATTTCAAAGCCTGGAAGGCTCACCAACCTAGAGAACTAAACATTTCAAAACCTTCAAAGCGCACCATGCCAGAGAATTTGTACTGAGCATTAGGCGCTGTCCCTTGTGACCTTTTTCTTTCCTTTCAAGGTAGTAGTGTGTTTGTCCGTGAAGGCGGAATCAAGGACAGCCACAGCGTTAGTGGTAGATAGTATGTTTTCAGAAACGGCGCAGAAGGAAAAGAGGCAAAGGAGACTGGGAAAGCAGAAGTGTGGGCCAGCCAGCACTCTTCCTCTGTTTTGCTCCTTCAACAAAATGTAAATCAAGAGTGATCACAGGTGCATCAATGACTAGTTCTTCTGGTAATATGCCTTCCCGCTGGCTTTCTGAGCCTCATAGACTCTGAATGGGGAAGGAAGAGGCTGATTTACACATATTCACAGACTTAGATATTATCGCAAAGGTAATTGTGTGGTCCTTGACCCATCAGTAGCTTAGACGCATCCTGACATTTCCCCTTCAAGAGTTATCTTGGTTTCCAAGATAGATCCTTATTCTACTCCTTGTACATTCGTGGATGAGAAACGAGGTGCTCTGTTAAGTCAAGTTACCTTTAAAGTCTGCAGCTTCGCTTCAAGTTCTGCTCTTCTGTGAATCATCGTTCCATTAAGAGTCTCTATCCTGTGTGAAGAGAAGGGAAAGGCGGAGTAAACAACAGAGCTATCCTTCAAAGAGGTACCGTCCTTAAGAAGCGCTGTAAGTGGAGAGCAGACTAGATCCAAAACGCAGCATAAATGTCCCCCTTTCTGAGGCTCTTGATATGGAGCATGGATACTTGAGCATCTGGACCTAAGCCAAATTTCTGAACAATAGTAGGGGAAATAAAAGGGGACACAGGGAAAATATGCCTGGCAAAGTGTGGAGGGAAAGATCCTGGCTAGTTATAAACCATAGCTCTTTTTCTAGAAGGCACTATGTGCTAATGGCACTAAGACACTATGTTGCCATCCACCAGAATCTATTCTTGCCTGGACAGGCTCAACAATTTCAGTTATTTGGTAAATATTCACTGGGCATCTACTATGAGCCAGGTGGTACATCAACAACAAACAGTGCACAGGACTTCAGCAACAGTGAACTCAATGTGTTATTTCTTGAAACAGGGAAGATTTTCTGTCCCCGCCTATAGCCATTTCATCTCAAAACCTTTAGTTTACAAATGGCCGTCTAGAATAACTGGTTGAACAATCTTCTCCTCTTTCTACATCAAAGATTTTCTAAAAATAGAAGGTTTATTCTCTCTGGGGTTGGTTTGTTTTGAGCGTTGTTTTGACTACAAACCCTCCACCCGAGGATGATAGTTAATTTCACCTTGGAAATCACACTCTTCAACATTTCAAAGTATTTGTTCTACGTCTTTTTGACAACTAAATTATAGTTATATTTATGAAAGCACGAAGAAAATTTAAAGATGTGGTAGGAGTTCTAAATGTGAAATCACATTTTCTCTTTTCTTCCAGTCTCAGACCCAACATGATAACACATATAATAGCACAGCAAATGCTGTGTGATTTCTGATTGAGATGATGTCTCATTTTTGGACAGTGGACTCACTAAGAAGTTGCATAAGACTCTTGGTGTTCTTCTAAGCTGTTTAATCAATGATGTGCACAAGTGTTGAGATGTGTCCCCCTTCAGTATTTTGTCGCCTTGTCTCATATTTTATCCCTCTGTGGGTTTCTAAGAACCATCTCTACCCTTATTTACCTATGGTCTTCTTGCTTCATCTACGTGGGACATATCTTTTCTGACTCTAACCAATAGTGTTTTCTCTTGGATTCTACATGGTTTCTTTGAGACAAAGCTTCCCTAACTTTTACCCCTTAAAACTCAAAGGGCTAGCTGCAGCTCCACCTTCATCGGTCATTTAAAATCTGCCTTGATAACCACCCAACACTTCCTTTGAGGTACCCATGAAGAGTCTAGTAGATTCTACTGGCTAGATACACTGTGCACAGCTGTAACTGGAAAGAGCCAGTCCTGACATCCTCAACAGACTGGGTCCCAGCATCACTCATGACCCGGCTGAACTCAACTAACCCCTCTTTAGCCCCAGGCACTTCATCTATGTAAAGGGATACACCTGGACTGACAAAGAGGCTCTGAAGAAAAATGAGTTAGGTAATGTCGAAACCACCCAACTCTGAACAAAATCCAAATGCCCTGGCACAGCAATGCATCTCATGATCTGATGCTTGGCCAACGGTGACTTCACCACTCACACAGTCTCCCTTATCCACCAGCCACCAATTTCAGTTCATCCTTAGGATATGCCAAATCCATTTCCAAGGCTCAAAGACATCTTTCTTTACCTATGCGTTCCCACCAGGAGTTCAAACGGCCATTTCTTCCTTGTTTGGTCTCAACTCCAACAGTACTTCCTCAGAGTGGATGGAGCACTTTGAACATCTAAGCTCAACAGGCCACTGTCTTCCCCAGCGAACTCCACTATTACACTGTTACACTGTTAACTGCAGTTTTTAAAATTTCAGGTTTTTCTTAGATTAGAAACCTATAATTTTAGAGTTCTATAGTGTTTACTGTTGCCTCCTTAGAACACACGGGGATTAAAAACTTAATATTTGCTCAGTACATATTACTTTATACAATAATGAATTCCCCTACAACTGATTATTAAGGTCCTATTGGGTCCTTGGAACACAGTGAAAGCAAATCCTATGCTGTCTATTTTCTTAGATAGTTATGACTTCATGGATATTAATGGGTGTGTTCATGGATTTATCTTCTTGAGATTGGTAAGATCAGTCTCAAAGATTAAATCCTTTGAGTAGCTAGGAAGACCAATGTCCTCCTGATAAATTGAACATTAGTACATATGACTATATATGTTCCAAGGTGGGCACATTTCCTTATTTGTTATGAAACAATGATAGAGGGAAAAAAAACAAGAGGTTTGAGGTATGTGAGAGAGAGAGAGAAAATGTTGTAGCTGAAACATTGTGGGAACAGGACCAGTTTCTCTTGTCCCGAAGAAATGTGTGCCAGTTTTATTGAGTTGACATTAAAAAATACATTAGTAATTCATGTCCCTCCCACAAGGACTTTTGTCTAGTGTTCCCCTGACTTCAGATGTTGACTCATGAAACCTTGGGAAACAAAAGGCGCCCATAAAAATGTCCATACCCTCAAAGCTGTGTATGCTGCATTCTTTCTTGTGTGCCACAGACAAACAGTGTCTACAAAACCAGACAAGCCACCCACTTGTCAGGTATTCTCAGACACCAAAACATCTTTGAAACCCCACAGCAACTAAGTGGATATTTACGTTAGCAGATTTCCTGACGATCGGATCAGGTCAACCACTTGTTTGTGAGTAAAGCCTTCTGTGCTCACACCGTTGACATTTGCAAAGATGTCACCTGTGAGATGGCCAGAGAAATGAGTGTTTTGTTAGTTACGTAAACAATCCCCCCCAACATGGAAATGAAGCTAAACAAGCAAGCTCCCAAACCACAGTGTCACTCAAGAAAACTCAAAGCAGCAAATGCTTCCTAACCTTCACCATCAAAGACTTTCTTGGTATGTGAATGGAATAGAAGTAGTGTGAGCAGAGCAACATTACCAACTTGCAGACCAGCGCAGTGAGCAGGGCTGTCTTCCTGCACTTTGCAGATCATAGTGCACACTTCTGAGGAACTGATGTTCTGGTTCTGGAGTCTGTACGTCTATAAAATATAAATGGATACATAGTAACTTTTCCAAAAGGTCAACAAATATTTGTCAAGACCTAAAGTGTCCATACCCTAAATGTCCAAAGAAGGACATGTATTCTGCATTCCTTCTTGTGTGCCACAGACAAATAGTGTCTACAAAACCATGGCATAATAGATGAGTGTAAAGGACAACTTTAGAAAAGCTTTTCTCGGTGTACACTGAATGGAAGGTACCAATTTTGCAATTCCACCAGATCTTCGGCAGCCAACGACATTCATAAAACATCTGGCATGAGAAAGTGGGATGTGAGTGCCTCAAAATGTTCTGTTTTCAATCCTAAGAGACCACCTGATGTGCATTTATTGTGCATTTATTAAGAAAAAATTAAGAGCTTCAATTCTCAATGGGATGAAACAACCACAGTCAAGTGAAAGAAAAAGATCCTTGTGGGTCTTTCAGGCTAAAGCAGACATTGGAGAAAGAGAGTATGAGATACAAAATATCCAGCAGGGAGACGGGCCAACAGTAATTATATTAAATCAGAGTTCTGCAAATAATGACAATCCGCCCTGGGTTTGTTCTAATTGACTCAGTCAGTTCCATTTCTGAGCAAACAGACCCCTCCTGCCCTGAATTCTCACCAGTTCATCCAACTAAATAAAACAAAAAAGAGAGACGTGCTTCCCCAGATGTCTCAGTTTGACCCAAATAATTCAGTGAGTTCTAGTGTTGGTGTTTTTAGTTTTCACTTCAAAGTGTATAAAAACACCAAGGAAACATTTGCGCTGTATAGCAATTTTGTAACTCTGAAAAAAAATCAGTGTTTTGAGTTGTCCTTTAAAATCTGATTACTGAAAACTAAGCCACACCAGAGTCCTGCTTTCTTCTAGAGGAATCCACTCCTGAGACATGATGATTGGTCACAGGCAGATCATCCCTAGAGCTAGTCACTTGGTTCTGTTCAATGCTGATTTCCACTCAAAGATACCACATTTGGAGTCTTCCATTTGAAAGAAAGAAGAGCTTTCAGTGGCCTATAACACACGTTCCACCTGTATCAGAAACCTTTTGTGAAAATTTCCTGCCTCCTACCAGAGCTCAGTTCCTTGTAGAAATAGAAGCCCACCAAATTCATGTGCTGCAACAGCTAGAACCTGATTGATAAGCCTTTTAGAAGTCGCTGTTATAGCAATCCACATGAACAGGAAGATGCACCATCCACCCCAGGTATCGAAGTGAGCACAGAGCTGGATGAGTACTTCGATTTACATGCAAATGCACATCCCATAGCAGCTGTGAATTTGGGGCATTCGAGATAAAAGGGGGAAGCCAGAAGCCATGAAGGCACAGAAAAGAATACTTGGTCAAATAATATAACCATATTGCCCACCTGTGTCTCCCATCCCTATGTCCTGTTGGCTCAGAAAGAAATTGTCACGAGCATGCCTGTGAAGTGTTGACTTCTGAGATGACATATAGGTGCTGTATCTCAGAGGTGAAGCCATCGGGTCTCATTGAGCTCCTAAGGTTTCAAGTCTCTGTGGTCTGTCCTCTAGTAAAGATGATTTTCACTTTGGCTCTACACACACACACACACACACACACACACACACACACACACTTGTGATGAGAGAGAAACAGAAGGAAGCAGTGATGGTCATCCAGTTGGTACCACTGGGCAACCTTGAAAAGGCTTTGATGGACATGAAGTCGATCATGGATCATGCAAGGGACCTGAACTTTTAAAATCTGATAGATTCAGCACATTTTTTTTTTGGTAAAAAACTATGTCTCAATGATTTTATGGTAAATTATAGATTTCACCAGATTTTAAAGGAGCAGAGCTCAGAAAGCAGAAACCTCTGCTCCCATGACTTCACTGTTCATTCCATGTTGTTTCTTTACTCATAAAATGTGTTTAATGTAGCAGCTTCCTGCTCCTGATCTTAAAATATAACTGAGTTCCCTTTTATGGGGTTGCTATCAGAGCAAAGTTTTCTGAAAGCAGCATTCACTGAAGCGAGGATCTAACCTCTGACATATAGCATAAGAATACGATTATGCAAAGCTTGTGGGAAAGAAATGCAGAAATGGTGTGGGGGAAATGAGACTTAAGTTGCTCCACCCAATTAGACTACAGTCCATGTGACTCTATTCTCCATCTTCTCAAATATAATTATGAAAAGACAGGCAACAAATATTCCTGGACAGCCACATTGAAACCTATGAACACCAGTACTAACTTTCACCAGTGGTTTTCAAGTAATAAAGTGTTATTATGGTGTGTACGTGGGGGGGTGCCATAACTTTCTCACTATACCCCCCAAAAAATTGGTCTCAATTGTAACCTGTATGGATTCTATATATACAATTATACCATGTTATTTTCATATTTATTTATTTATTATTTTTGTTTTTGTTTTCTTTCAGCACAGGATTTCTCTGTATAGCCTTGGCTTTCCTGGAACTCACTCTGTAGACCAGGCTGGCCTCGAACTCAGAAATCCGCCTGCCTCTGCATCCCAAGTGCTGGGATTAAAGCCGTGAACCACCAAGTCCAACTCAAGTATTTAGAATCTGATTTACATACAATACAAGAAAATGATTATATGAAAATAAACTTCTGTAAATGTCTTTTGCTCTCTTCTTTAAGGTCCTGAACTATCAAGCACCTTGGTCTGGAGTTCTCCTTAAGGGACTCCATAGTGATGCACAAGAAGCAAGCTGCATCTCTAGAGATATATAAGCTTCAACATTTTCTCTCCCCATAATACTCAACACACTGAAAAAACAGCCACACACTAAGCAAAATCTCGTGCCCACGGTCATTCTAACTCTACCCTTACTTCATTGTTCTTTACAAATATCATGATGGAATTAGTGCCAGTTTTTTCCTTTGGAAATCTAAAATGTTTAAAAACTGCCCACCTGAATTTCAAATCCAAATGTTCCATTGTCCTGCTTTTCCACAGTAACGACTTTCCTGTGAACAAAAATAAATAAATAACTTCATAAATATTAAATATCAAATTTAGCATATATTTGACATTAACAATAACTGTTACAATGAAAATTAGCTTTCATATCTGTAATTGTAGTATGGGTTAGCAATGTGTGAGTGTGTGTGTGTGTGTGTGTGTGTGTGTGTGTATGTGTGTGTGTAGTACCTAACTTAGGCAGAGACTTAAAAAGAGGAATGAAAAAAGAGAGATAGAGAGAGAGAGAGAGAAAGAAAGAAGGAAGGAAGGAAGGAAGGAAGGAAGGAAGGAAGGAAGGAAGGAAGGAAAAGAGAGAGAAGGAGGAAAGGAGAGATGGAGGGAAGAGACGAGAGGAGAGGAGAGGAGAGGAGAGGAGAGGAGAGGAGAGGAGAGGAGAGGAGAGGAGAGGAGAGGAGAGGAGAGGAGAGGAGAGGAGAGGAAAACAATTCATCTCTTTACCTTTGAGACCAGGAAAAGTCACCTAGAGAGCTTGATCTGGGCAACGCAAGCTGAAAAATACGAAAAGCAAGGTCTTTAAGACTTGTTTGCAACTGCTCTGGCTTACAAAGGACTTTGTTCTTTACCATCATCCTGGAAACCTTGTTAGATAAAATTACTAATGTCCATTTGCTCTTAACAGGAAAGGAGAGTCTGAGAGAAGAAGGACTCCAGACCTTCTGTTGAGAAGAGGAGAAGCTCAAATAGTAAGATACTGGGGGTGGGGGTCCATACGCTGTGGCGGACCTCAAACATCCAGCGATGGCTTTACACCTAAGCTGCATTTATGGCAGCTTCTCAAGATTAGCAATTTACAACCACACAGAAACACTTATGTCGAAGAGCCTGAAAACCACCACGCAGTCAGTATTTTCTTAAGACACCGATGAAATGCTTGTTTATAACAGCTCAGTGTGTCATTCTTTGGAGGCTAAGAAAAATCTGCAAAGAACAGGCTTATAAAAATATGATTGAAGATGGCTGGCAAGATGGCTCAGCGGGTAAAGATGCTCGCCACCCAGCTTTGATTGGAGAGAGGGGAGAACCAGCTGTAGCTTGTCTGCGCCCACAGCACTGCATGCGTGTCCACACACATTGAAGCGCACTCAGTCCCCAATACCACCACCCACGCACAGAGCTGGGTTAGAAAACAAAATTCAGAAAGGCGAGGGAGGGATTCCAAACCTCAATTCCGATTATGATTTATTTCACAATAGTTTTGCAAGACTATAGTAAGATTTCCTGGCAAGAAAGGGAAGAAACTTCATTATGCTATCAATAGCATAACATTCACTTCTTTGTACATTTTGGGAGCTTCTGGGACCAACCCAAACTTTCACAAAGAGAGGGCGTTAGCAAAAGGGAAAACCTCAGCTGTAAGGACTGCAGTCAATTTCTAACATTGTGGTAGTTTTGTGGAAAAAATATTTAATAGATGTTAGCTATTAATTAGTCCTTTCTTAAATACTGTTCCAAGGACTCAAAGTATGACTTTTGCTCCTAATTACATTTTAAAATAATGTAATTATATATATATATATATATATATATATATATATATATATATATATTAAAATACATATACACATTAACACTGCGGGGTGACTGACGTCTGCAAGGTCAGAAGGGGTCGATCCTTGGAACTGGAATTAAGGGCTACCTGTTGTAAGCTTCCAGAGAGCATGGGAAATTGAACCTAGATCCTCTACAAGAGCACGAGTGATCTTAATGAGGAGCCATCTTTCTGCCAATGAGCCATGGTGTTTAAATGCCAATATCCTGCAATTGTCATTCATAAGCAAATAAACGAAATAGTAGATCAAGGTTGGTAAAGATAAATAAAAATAATGTGAGGATAAAAACATGGAAAATACACAGGAGAAATTAATGCATACAGGACAAGTTCCACAGAAGCCTGCATCACTCAAATCGTCAGGCACCAAATGCCAACAATTGCACAGTTTTCTGGGATGCCTCGTGTTAAGAATTCAACGACCAGTTACTATACATAACAGAGAGGTGTGGTCATCCTTTATATGGAACAATTGCTCTGTGTTCTTTTGTCAGTTATACCTGGAATCTCAAGCAGAAGGGCTCAGACCTAAAATTATCATCTAGGCTTGTAATCAATTTCAGCTTTTGATTTGGAAGGACTAATTATGGGATCCCTACAGCAAGTTGAGTGGTTTGTAATAATCTGACTTTGTGCCTAAAATATTGAATGTACAATTGTACACACACACACACACACACACACAGAGAGAGAGAGAGGGGGGGGATTGGGGGAATTTTTAGTTAAGTCAGAAGGCTCCATCCTTGTGACAGGTATTTTTAAAAGGCGATATTTGCAAGCATTGTCCATCTTACCCTTACAGTGTGCTCAGATTTTCTTGATCTGTTTTCATTATCAGCATTTCCTTCTACTTCACACATAATTCATATTGTCAGGTACTTGTTTCAGCTATCTTTAGTTCTGTTCACTATAACCACCACGAAGGGCTCTATGTTTTTAAAACATTGCTCTCGCTGTTGAGGTTGGGCACACCATTCCCTTATTCACCGAGAGGCCTCCATGTGTCTACACGAGGGCACGCACAGGAAGAGCAGAGAGCGTATTTGATGGAGGGCTTCACTTCTGCAGATAACCATCTGTGTGCTTTGAGACTCCGGGGAAATACACTGGTTTTACTTTCCACCCCAGTGCTTCACGAGAGGCCAAGTAGATTACAACTTTAAAAATAGTAAAACAGACAGACAGACTAAGCCTCCGATGCCATCTGCAAAGGACTGAGGGTAAGACATTCAGCTCAAAGTCATATGCTAAGATTCGTTTCTAACTTTGTCCTTCATTAAATTCAATGTTCGTAGGAAAAATCCAAAGGTAATTTTTAAAATAAAAACTTAAAATCTCAAATATAGGATTGAAAAAAAACAAAAGAAATAAACAGGATGGTAAGAAACTACACAAAAATCAAGTAGTATAGAAAGAGAGCTGAGAAAAAACAAAAATGGGGATACCTTAATACTAATGCTAAATGAATGAATTTTGGAAAGATGTAATCAGTCCTCACAAATCAAACAGTTGGCAAGAATTAATAAAACGACCGGCTACCAAAATGTTAAGTGTCCTTTTCCTTGCCTGGTATTTATAGAATTGTTGGGAGCCTCAAGGTTTCCACAGTGTGCCTCTTAAGTGACTGGTTATTTTGCATGAAGTCTATAATATTTTAGGTCGACCAAACAGGTTCTCTATACAGAAGAGAGTGTCCCTCCTCTGTATCTGTCTAGCTAAACGTGAATATTAAGGCAACAAGGGTGCACTCCTCCGTCTGATTTGTTTGGGTTATCAGTGACACAAAAAGTTCAAACTAAATCAGATTTAAATTATCTTCCATTACGGATTAGTAAAGAGGCTATTTTGAGCAGTGAGCATATAAATTAAAAAAAAATTAAACACACTAGCTACCATCATATTCTCTGGTGGCTGCAGGAGGTAACAGCCACATCTTGACACAGCATCTTCTTAATTTTTATCTGGGCTACCCTAAAGGATCACATAAAAGAAACTCTCACGTTTCTGCCTTTGCTCACCTGCTAAACTGCCTGTGTTACTTGGAGTGTGCCCAAGACTCTACTAAGAGTCTTCTGAATCAAGTTTTCCCAGTCTCCCTCTCTCTAGTGTGCACCAGCCCTATTTAAAGATGTAGACTTGGATGGAGTAGGTGTTCCCCAGACTGCCCTCCCTGCCAAAGTTTTTCTGAGTTGCAATGATGTCCCAACCCCCACCTCCAAATTCATGAATGGAGAGCTGGTGTGCAATTTACAGCATATGCTGACAACAGCTGTCTTTTATTACACATTATCTAATATGAGAAGTCTAGGTTTAGCGATTTGGCAGGCTTGAAAGAGACACATTCGGCTCTGACTGCAGTAGAGAGGCTCCTTAGCGTCTCACCAGCCAGGAGCCTAGTGTCTGGGGCTGATCGTAGGGAGCCCCTCTGCTTTCAGTGAGCTGACTTAAGAGACAAGGCATTAATATTCCACATGCAATGTCCCCTGCTATGCAGTGTGATTCACGGGTTTCTCTTTAGTGCAAAATCAAGACCAAACACAGCAGTTGTCAGTGTGCAGAGTAGAGAGGAAATCAGAAACACAGCTTGATGGATAGCCTGCCTCAGAGCTGCTCAGAGCCCAACACTGAAGCCACTTTTGCTGCTAGGTAAATAAGAACTGTTATGTTCTTACCTTGGCTCTGTGGCCTCACTCCCCTCACACACACACACACACACACACACACACACACACACAAACGCACGCACACATACACACACAGATGTGGGTGTGGTAAGGAGAGGGTACAGATCCAGAAGTGGGCTTTTTCTCCCTTCTTTCTCTTTTTTAAAAGTACTTTGTTTCAAGTTATGTCCTTGGCTCTTCCCAATTGCCTGCCTATCTCACTTTTACTCCCAACTTTTTCAGGAATACAGCTCTCCCGCACTTTTGAAAAGCAGACCATTAAGACAGAAAGGATTATCAAACTATCCAAAGAAACAACCAAAATAATGAAAGTAAAATCAACGCCCCAACTTATATCCATAAGGGAGGTGAATAGGCTATTCCAGCCTCCAGGAAGGTCTGACTACAGCCCCACACCCCCTTTAAAGAATGGTTGGGTATTAACCCAAACATAACAGGGCAGTATTGATGTTGTCTATTGATGAGATGCTAGTGCAAAGAAAGTCCTTGTGGGCAGAACCCAACCCAGAATGAGACCCATTACAAGCATTTAGCACCATCCCTAACCAAAATTGTATGTGAAACTAGCCATCTAGAAACTTCTTATTTAGCAATAATTTCCTCACTAAAAGAAAATTAGATAATGATGATCTTTTGGGGTCTAATTCATAGTCAAATGTCATACCTGTGTGCCAGATTCCTGGTTGTCACTGAAGCACTAGGTAAGAGCCACCTTCATTACAGTCTCGTGGGAGAGGCATTCAGGCACAATATCTACCCCTGGGACACGACATGGTTATGGACCGTCCCTTCCCTTCCATCACCCACCCTCAGGAGTTTATATTGCAGGGAATTTGCCCCTCTAAAAAAAAAAACAAGGTTCAAAATTAGAAGCATTCCTGATGTGTCTGGCGCTTCCTACAAATGCAGGTACTGAAATAATCCGCACACACAGAAATCTATTTTTAAAACAACTCTGAGTGCAAACAACCAGTGGCTTCTGGAGACTAAGCCGAAGCTACAAGCTAGCCAGATAGAGCTCTGCAGAGGCCAAAGCCACAACAACAAGAAGTATGAACACTGACGTCACCCTCAGAGTGGCGAGAATAACAGCAGACAGAGGAACACCTGTTACCACAATCGACTCGCAGGGAACCCGCTGCAGACCATTCGCACAGGGCCAGAGGGGGGGGGGCTTTTGTTTCTGTTACTGTTGTTTGTTTGTCTGTCTGTTTTTCTAAGAAAAAATTAATAGGAGGCAAATATCCCCGTGGAAAATTATAAAATCTTGACATAGACCTGCCTGAAGTTTCACTAACGGGGATTACAGAAACCTCTGCCCAAAAGCATTGATTTAGTTTTGCTTTTTATTTTTTTCCTTAAGAAAATAGAAGAGTAAGAAAAGGTTTTAAGGATGGGGAAGTGTATCACACAGTGTGTTAGAGGGTATGAGAGGAAAAGGAGAAGAAATGCAGCAGGGCGCTTACATAAGTGGCTGGCATTGGAAGTCTGTGTGCTCACACATCTTACGTGCATGAGTCCCTCTATCGTCCCCTTTAATATCCATCCAGTCCTTTGGACTGTCCTTTTCCAATTTGTACTGTCTGAACTCAGGCTTCAAAGCCAGCTGTGCCTCCTTAGTCCTTTCTGCCACTGATCACCAAGTCTTGACCCTTTCTCTCCACTGCCTCATCTACCCTTTCGCCGACTACAGTAAAAGTCCCTCTACCTACCTGCCGCATGTCCAGAGTGAAGTTCCTAAAATCCACAATATCTCAAACCGATCATTCAATGGCTATAGGCGCTAGTCAAGTCATAGTGCTGAATCCATCCACTCAACAAGCCGACGATGAAAATACTCCATAGAAACGAAACATATGGCATCTGTATTCAGCATGTATAAGTTTATTTTTTGCCCTCAGTCTCTAACTGCTATAATGTGGCAGCTGATCACATAGACAATGATATTGTCTTAGGTATCAGACATGATCTTAGTATTTTATAGGCAAATATACTGCCACTTTATATCAGGGATTCCAACATCTCTGGGCTTTGATTGTCAAAGATGGTGTTTTGGGAACCAATGCTCTGTGGATAGCGAGAGCCAACTGCACTATTTTCTCAAGGAAATTTGCCTCATCTATCCCTCCTCTTGCCTCTCACAGGCACACTGAATTTTCCTGACACACCAGAGTCTGTGCCCCCACATTAGGGATTCCTGTGCTTAGGAATGCCCTACAGTCTGCAAGACAGTTTTTAGAGACATGTTACATGGATGCTGTACAACACCTGCTCAAACTGTCCCCTAATGGTAACCTTCTCCAGCCCTTATGGCTGATACAGCTAGTTTGATTAACCAGGCAGGATCTGGCCCAATGTAAAATCTGAGCTGAAAAGGAAATCTGGAAAGATTCCCTCCTTGGTACAAATATTAACAATATTTTTTTCCTCACGAGTAATGTATACAGAGAAAAAATCATAGAATAGCAAATGATCAGAATTTAGTTTAATGGCTTTGTAGCAAATAGAAAGAGAAACAGACTGCTCTCTATTTAGAATCTGCGTAAACCTGTTGGCGTTTCCGGTGTTGTCCATTTATAAATTGGTACAGATGTTCACCAAACTTTGTATCATGAAAGCACTTTGGATTGAGAATGATAATCAACACTAGTAAACAACGCCGTCATCTTCATCACTGTGGAAAATGCCAAGGAATCAGTTCACCATGTCAGGTCTTGACTCTACTCTGAACTTGAACTTTGCAATGCTAAAGTTAGACATGCTCAGAGGAGAACACGATACACACAATGTTGTAGGCCACAAAGCCATGTTTTAAAACAACTCTAAACATCTTGTTGCATGCCTTGGACCATGTAGAAAGTTATATGATCAAAATACATAAATTTTTATGTATTACAAATGAAAGACCAAAAATTCAGAACAAATTCACTAGACACAGACTTTTCCAGGTGAGTTTTCATCTCTAAAGACATTTTATAAAATAAAAATTTCCAAACAGCCTTTACCGAGTGCTGAGCACCCTGTACATTTCCTTACTTAAAGGGCACAGGGGTCAAGGAGGTTGTTTCTGCTGTTGCCAAATCGAAGGAATGGAATTTAATCTGATTGCTTCCATTTAAGAAAGGCCTCATGGATGCCTTGCTCTGGATGCCACAGCTACTAAGCACCCCAGTTAGGTTTCTAAGCATTCACCTCCCTGGAAAAGTCCTGCTTCCCACGAGCCCAAGGTTGCATCCGTGCTCTGGGGCTGAAGGATTTATCGGCTGACAAATGTCCTCTTCTCTTGATTGTGAACTGATAGGGCCTGGAGGTGAAGCCTAGAGGGAGACAATCAACAGGTCCTCAAATGGAGAAGGGCTGATCCTGCGGGCTGTGTACCTGTAAACGACCTTCACATAGGTTGTGCTCAACAACTTTCATTTTACCTGAGTACGTCTTTAAATGAAGGGAAATATTTGTCTTACTTTTTAAAAAAAAATAAAAAGTGACTGTTTGTCCATCTTTCAACTGTGACACTATCTCTCGCAGACATGTCACCTCCCCCCTCACAGGTACTCTCAGCCTTTAATTCCTATTAATTGGCATAGTAGACAGAGGTTCTCCTGAGGGAAATGAACTCTCCTTTGAATAAGAACCGAAATGACTCCTAAGGTAGGGAGTGAGGCTGGGAGTCAAAACTTAACAGAGACACACAGGACCGAGTACCGCTTTCAGCAGAAGTCAGGGAAACAGTCAACACTTGGCAACATACCTGCTTTCGTCCCCGGGGCAATGTAGCCACAGTGTCTGCCAGCATTTGAATCCTTCGGTTGTCTTCCATCGTGAGCGGGCCTGTGAGTGTGGAGTAGGAGCCATAGGCAGGGTCAGCGCAGTACTCCAAATTGCCATTGCTGCCCTGCCTCTGCAGAAGCCTTTGCAGAGACATTGTGTCCAGAGATTAATGCCACCAACACATGGTTCGGTGGCCTTGCAGGAGAGAGGAAGAGAAATGTACAGCCCTCTGACACGCAGTCAGAAAGTAGCAAAGCAGGAAGAACCCATGTGACTGCTGTGGTTTGAGGCGCTGTTGCACAAAGCCTATCTAGGAGTTGACTCCTACTCCCCGGTGCTCCTGAGAGAACCTTGTGCTCCTTTCCTACAAGAAAGAAAGAGAGAGAGAGAGAGAGAGAGAGAGAGAGAGAGAGAGAGAAATTGGTGTACTTTTCCTCCCTCAAGCATCTGGAACATAGAGTTTAATACTCTATGGCTACAGGTTCTCAAAAGAGAATTTTTCCAGTTCTTAAGAGAAAGAAAAGAAAAGAAAGCAACCCTGCTCGAGTTTTTCTTCTTACCGGTGCGCTCATTTAATATCAGCACCTCCATGCACTTAATAGACTGTGCCCTCACTCACTCTCTGGCTGTAAATGTCACAGGTGCTGGCCAGGTTGTTCTCTGGTAAAGTCCTTGTAGTGTTCCTCCCTAAAGTACACCCTGGCTCATTAAAGTTCATCAAAAATGCATTGTGTCCCTAGAGCTGTGGCTGTTTGACATTCACCTAATTGCCTTAGGCTGCTTTATTCTTACTGAAATTATCCATCAGCTTTATAATGGAGAGGGAAAGGAAAGGCAGCATATTTAGTGTTGCTGTCTAGGACTACACATAGCTGCAGCATTGGGGGGGGAGCCATGGGAAAGAACGGGAGGGTCGAGCTAAGATAGCAGAGGATGGTTCCCTTGTGGCACTGTGCCATCACGGGGTGCTTGAGGACAGTTGCTTTTTTGTTTGTCATTTTGTATTTTTCAAGTAGTTGAAGATAACGGGTTTCGAGGAGGAGCAGGAAAGCAGAGGGCAGAATCAAAGCAAAAGTAAAAAGGAGAAGTTTTAAATAGCACAGAAGTCAAGCATGCACGTAAAAGTCATTTGGAAGGTCACAACTGGAGTTTACTAGAACTAGCAAAGCTTCAACCTAGAATGGAATGTGTGCACTAGAAGTCGAGGTGAGTTCAGCTTGAGCAGAACTGGCCAAGTGTGAGTCATAAAGTCTTCAGAATTAATGAAAAGAGGAAGCCAGATCAGAAAATGGTAAAGCTCTACCATAGCATGACTTCTTTCTGGTGGAACTGGATTAATACAGAAACAAAATGGTGTCCCTAAAACATATAAAATCTAAGTCGGAGATTACAAGCACACATTCCTTTAGCAGACAAGTATGTGTAATTCAAAAGAAAGTGTTCATGACTTTGGTAGCTTAACAATAAATTAATCATAAAGGTGCTTATATAGAACCTGTGTATCTATGCATGTGCATAATACATATGTGTGAGTGTAGTGTGTGTGTGTATGTATGTATGTATGTAAGGAAGATTAGAGAAACAACATGAAACATGTAACACAATTAATGGATAACATTACTTCTTTTCCCTCTAGGAACTTTACAGCCAGGTAAATGTGTTCATGCTTTGAAACATCAAATCAAGTCAAGTTCTATAGATGAAAACAGTAATTGTACTAATTCTGTGTTATAAGGTGTTAGTCTATAGATTGCAAACATTAATGGTTAACTGGAGAAATGAGGAAGCATGTTTCACAATATGTTGTAAAATGCACCTAACAAGCTGAATCTTTCAATAAGTACATTTACTTTTATATTCCATTAGTATAAAAAAAAATCAAAGGCAGGTCTGCTCCCTACCCATACACATCAGTCAGGTTACACCCACAAATGTATTTATGAACTGGCCAATCTCAGTGTTTCAGCTCTCTGTTCTAATTCTTGAGGCCTGCCATTTACTATATGCCTTAAATAATGTCCTGATCAGAAGTGTCATTTGTAATAAAATGACTCTTCAATGACAGTGTAGCTTTCAGCACCAAATGTTGACTTACAGAGGTGTGTGACTGTGTGCTTTTTTTCCTCTAGGATTTACCTTCAGAGGATGGTAAGTGCCTGACTGCAATTCCCTTTCAGCCTCTACGTTACTGTGAGAATGGGATGCAGAAGACAATCTGGTCACGCTGTCTACCATGCAGGTCTGAGGTATCCCTCAGAGTCCATAGGACAGAAGGAACAGATTCAAAGTTCTATCTGCACTCTACTCTCTGAAGGGGCCTGTCATACTTCTTCAGATCATCTCTTTAAGATCTAAATACCACATGTGGGTCATAGTTAGATACACTCAAGACAGTTTCCACATTGATGTACCAAGTCCTCTCATTTTTGAGAGACCCAAGACAACTTTTAACCTTAATTTTATATTTTGTCTTAAATGTACAAACTTAAAAGAAATGTCTGGGCACTCTCTGCAGCCTCTGCCATCTTCACAGCTGTTTGGATCTAGCAGACTGACCCAGGAACCTGGGATATCAGACTGAACCAGGAAGCCGAGATATGCCAAGTTTAAGACCTCTGGGGACTCAGGTCACCAGACAGGTGATCTGTAGGGAGGAGCCCCGCAGAGCAGCAGTTCAGGTGCTCCAGCCAGGCGTGGGCTCTGTGCCCTGAGGAGGGACTCTGAACTCCCTGCAGACTCCGCCATCTTCACTGCTGTTTGAATCTAGCAGGCTGAACCAGGTACCCGAGATATCCCACCTCTGGGGACTCAGGCGGCGAGACAGTGATCTGTGAGCAGGAGCCCCACAGAGCAGCGGTTCAGGTGTCCCAGTCATGGGGAAATGGCCTTAAGAGACCACAGGAGGTTCAAGCACCAGCTAGCAACTACATGACCACCAGAGATAACCCGATGGCAAAACGCAAACGTAAGATCGTTACCAACAAAAATCAAGGCAATATGGCAGAATCTGAACCCAGTTCGCTGACAACAGGAAGTCCTGGATACTCCAACACACCAGAAAAACAAGATTCAGATCTAAAAATCACTGGTCAGGATGCTGATAGAGGAACACATAGATAAATCTCTAAAAGTAATACAGGAGAAAATGGATCAAAAGTTAGAAGCACTTACACGGCAAACACAAAAATCACTTAAAGAATTTCAGGAGAATATGGATCAAAAAAAGAAGCCACTAAAGAAGAAATACAAAAATCACTTAAAGAAATACAGGAGAACGTGGGTCAACAAGTAGAAGTCATGAAAGAGGAAACACAAAAATCTCTTAAAGAATTACATGAAAACACAAACAAACAAGCAAAAGATCTGAGCAAAACCATCCAGAATCTACAAAACAGAAGTAGAAACAACTAAGAAATTACAAAGGGAGACAACTTTGGAGATAGAAAACCTTGGGAAGAAATGAGGGGGTCATAGATGCAAATATCAACAATAGAATACAAGAGATAGAAGAAAGAATCTCAGATGCAGAAGATACCATAGGAACCATGGACTCAACAATTAAAGAAAATGCAAAATGAAAAAAATCTGGTAACCCAAAACATTCAGGAAATTCAGGATACAATGAGAAGACCAAACCTAAGGATTATAAGGATAGATGAGAGTGAAGATCTACAACTTAAAGGGTCAGCAAATATCTTCTACAAAATTATGGAAGAAAACTTCCCCAACCTAAAGAGAGAGAAGCCCATGAATATACAAGAAGCCTACAGAACTCCAAGTAGACTGGACCAGAACAGAAATACCTCCCGTCACATAATAATCAAAACCCCAAATGTACTAAACAAAGAAAGAATATTAAAGGCAGTAAGAGAAAAAGGCCAAGTAACATATAAAGGAAGACCTATCAGAATTACACCAGACTTCTCACCTGAGACCATGAAAGCTAGAAGATCCTGGGCAGACCTCATGCAGACTCTAAGAGAACACAAATTTCGGCCAAAACTACTATACTCAGCAAAACTCTCAATTGCCATAGATGGGGAAACCAAGGTATTCCATGACAAAACCAATTTTGCATGATATCTATCCACAAACCCAGCCCTACAAAGGATAATAGGGGAAAAACACCAACACAAGGAGGGAAACCACACCCCAGAAGAAGCAAGATAGAAACCCACTTTCATCAAACCCAAAAGAAGATAACCACTCAAATATAAAAAATAACATCAAAAAGGTCAGGAAGTAAAAATTACTATTCCGTAATATCCCTTAATATCTATGGACTCAATTCCCCAATAAAAAGACATAGACTAACAGAATGGATATGGAAACAGGACCCTACATTTTGCTGCATACAGGAAACACATCTCAGTGTCAAAGGCAAACACTTCCTTAGAGTAAAAGGCTGGAAGACAATTTTACAAGCAAATGGTCTTGGGAAACAAGCTGGAGTAGCCATTCTAATATCAGATAAAAATGACTTTCAACCTAAAGTCATCAAAAAAGACATGGGTGGTCACTTCTTGCTGGTCAAAGGGAAAATCCACCAAGAAGAATTCTCAAAACTGAACATCTATGCTCCAAATGCAAGGGCACCCTCATTCATAAAAGAAACGTTACTAACGCTTAAAGCAAGCACACATTGCACCTAACACAATAATTGCAGGTGACTTCAACACCCCACTCTCCTCAATGGATCGATCAGGAAACCAGAAACTAAACAGGGACACAGTGAAACTAATTGAAACTTTGGACCAATTTGATTTAACGGATATATATAGACCATTTCATTGTAAAGCAAAAGAGTATACCTTTTTCTCAGCACCACATGGTTCCTTCTCAAAAATCGATCTTATAATTGGTGACAAGACAGACCTCAACAAATACAAGAAGACTGAACTAATCCTATGCCTCCTATTAGGTCACTATGGAGTAAAAGTGGTCTTCAATAGCAAGAAAAACAACAGAAAGCCCACATACACATGGAAGCTGAAGAATATTCTACTCAATGACACCTTGGTCAAGGAAGAAACAAAGAAAGAAATCAAAGCCTTTTTAGAATTCAATGAAAATGAAGGTACAGCCTACCCAAATCTATGGGACACAATGAAAGAAATGCTAAGAGGAAAACTCATAGCCCTGAGTGCCTCCAAAAAGAAGCTGGAGAGAGCATACACTAGCAGCTTAATGGCACACCTGAAAGCCCTGGAACAAAAAGAAGCAAATTCACCCAGGAGGAGTAGAAGACAGGAAATCAAACTAAGGGCTGAAATCAATCAAGTAGAAACAAAGAGAAGCATACAAAGAATCAACAGAACCAAGAGCTGGTTCTTTGAGAAAATCAACAGGAAAGATAAAGCTTTAGCCAGACTAACCAAAGGGCACAGAGACAGTATCCAAATTAACAAGATTAGAAATGAAAAGGGTAATATAACAACAGAAACAGAGGAAATTCAAAAAATCATCAGATCCTACTACAAAAGCATATACTCAACACAACTGGAGAATCTGGAGGAAATGGACAATTTCCTAGACAGATACCAAATACCAAAATTAAATCAGTATCAATTAGATCAGCTAAACAGTCCCATAACCCCTAGAGAAATTGAAGGGGTTACAGAAAGTCTCCCAACCAAAAACAGTACGGGACCATATGGTTTTAGTGCAGAATTCTATCAGACCTTCAAAGAAGACCTAACACCAATACTCTTCAAACTACTCCACAAAATAGAAACAGAAGGAACCCTGTCCAACTCGTTCTACGAAGACACAAGAACACTGATACCAACAGCACACAAAGATCCTACAAAGAAAGAGAACTACAGGCCAATTTCCCTTATGAATATCAATGCAAAAATACTAAATAAAATTCTTGCCAACTGAATCCAAGAGCATATCAAAATGATCATTCACCATGACCAAGTAGGCTTCATCCCAGGGATGGAGGGATGGTTCTATATAAGGAAATCCATCAATGTAATCCACCATATTAACAAACTAAAAGAAAAAACCACATGGTCATTTCATTAGATGCTGAAAAGGCATTTGACAAAATTCAGCATCCTTTCATGCTAAAAGTCCTGGAAAGAACAGGAATTCAAGGCCCATACCTAAATATAGTAAAAACAATATACAGCAAACCAGGAGCCAACATCAAACTAAATGGAAAGAAACTTGAAGCAATCCCATAAAATCCGGGACTAGACAAAGCTGCCCTCTCTCTCCATATCTTTTCAATATAGTACTTGAAGTTCTAGTGAGAGCAATTAGACAACATAAGGAAGTCAATGGGATACAAATTGGAAAGGAAGAAGTCAAACTATCACTATTTGCAGATTACATGATAGTATATGTAAGTGACCCAAAAAACTCCACCAAAGAACTCCTACAGCTGATAAACAACTTCAGCAAAGTGGCTGGTTATAAAATCAACTCAAGCAAATCAGTAGCCTTCCTGTACTCAAAGGACAAGCAGGCTGTGAAAGAAGTTAGGGAAATAACACCCTTCACAATAGCCACAAACAATATAAAGTATCTTGGTGTGACTTTAACCGAACAAGTGAAAGATCTGTATGACAGGAACTTCAAGTCCTTGAAGAAAGAAATCAAAGAAGAACTCAGGAAATGGAAAAATATTTCATGCTCTTGGATTGGCAGGATCAATATAGTAAAAATGGCCATCTTGCCAAAAGCAATCTATAGATTCAATGTAATCCCCATCAAAATCCCAAATCAGTTCTTCATAGATCTAGAAAGAGCAATTCTCAAATTCATCTGGAGTAACAAAAAACCCAGGATAGCTAAATCTATTCTCAACAATAAAAGGACTTCTGGGGAATCAATATCCCGGACCTCAAGCAGTACTACAGAGCAATTGTGTTAAAAACTGCATGGTATTGGTACAGCGACAGGCAAGTAAACCAATGGAATAGAATTAAGACTCAGAAATGAACCCACAGACTTATGGACACTTGATCTTTGATAAAGAAGCTACAACCTTCCAGTGGAAAAAAGATAGCCTTTTCAACAAATGGTGCTGGCTCAACTGGAGGTCAACATGCAGAAGAATGCGAATTGACTTACTCTTATCTCCTTGTACTAAGATCAACTCCAAGTAGATTAAGGACCTCCCCATAAAACCAGACACACTGAAACTAATAGAAAAGAAACTGGGGAAGACCCTGGAGGACATGGGCACAGGGGGAAAGTTCCTGAACAGAATACCAATAGCTTATGCTCTAAGATCAAGAATTGACAAATGGGACCTCATGAAATTATAAAGTTTCTGTAAGGCAAAGGACACTGTCAGAAGGACAAAACAGCAACAAACAAGTTGGGAAAAGATCTTCACCAATCCTACATCTGACAGAGGGCTAATATCCAATATATACAAAGAACTCAAGAAGTTAGACCCCAAAGAACCAAAGAACCCTATCAAAAAATGGTGTACAGAGCTAAAGAAAGAATTTTCACCAGAAGAAATTCAGATGGCTGAGAAACACCTTAAGAAATGTTTAACATCATTAGTCATCAGGGAAATGCAAAACAAAATAACCCTGAGATTCCACCTCACACCAATCAGAATAGCTAAGATTAAAAACTCAAGAGACAACAGGTGCTGGTGATTATGTGGAGAAAGAGGAACACTCCTACACTGTTGGTTGGATTGCAAGATGGTACAACCACTCTGTAAATCAGTCTGGAAGGTCCTCAGAAAGTTGGGCATAACACTTCCGGAGGACCCTGTCATACCACTCCTGGGCATATACCCAGAGGATTCCCCTGCATACAATAAAGACACATGCTCCACTATATTCATAGCAGCCTTATTTATAATAGGCAGAAGTTGGAAGGAGCCCAGATGTCCCTCAAAGGAGGAATGGATACAGAAAATGTAGTATATTTATACAATGTAATACTACTCAGCAATTAAAAATAATGAATTCGTGCAATTTGTAGACAAATGGCTGGATCTGGAAAATATCATCCTAAGTGAGTTAACCCAATCACAAAAGAATACACATGAAATGGAATCACTGATAAGTGGATATTAATGAGCCCAGAAGCTCTGAATACTCAAGGCACAATTAGCAAATCAAAAGATTCCCAAGAAGAAGGAAGGAGAGGACCCTGGTTCAGAAAAGACTGGATCCAGTTTTTTAGGAGAGTAGCCGAACAGAGAAGGGGGGGTAATTGGGAAATGGGCGGGAGAGGACTTATGGGACATATGGTGAGGGGGGAACTGGGAAAGGGGAAAGCCTTTGGAATGTAAACAAAGAATATAGAAAAAAAACGAAATGTCTGTCCACAAGAATAGTTTTAAACGTTAGTTAAAAAGAAAGGAGCTATATTTAAAAAAAATTAGTTAAATTGTAATTTCCTGAATCATCATGGAAGCAAACCCAACTAATGAAAAGAAAGAAAGGAAGGAAGGAAGGAAGGAAGGAAGGAAGGAAGGAAGGAAGGAAGAAGAAAGGAAGGAAGAAAAGAAGGAAGAAAGGAAGAAAGAAAGGAAGGGAGAGAAAGAATGAAAGAAAGAAAGAAAGAAAGAAAGAAAGAGAAAGAAGGAAGGAAGGAAGGAAAAAGAAAGGAAGGAAGAAAAGAAGGAAGAAAGGAAGAAAGAAAGGAAGGGAGAGAAAGAAAGAAAGAAAGAAAGAAAGAAAGAAAGAGAGAGAGAGAGAGAGAGAGAGAAGGAAGGAAGGAAGAAAGGAATGAAGGAAGGAAGGAAGGAAGGAAGGATAAAAGGAAGAATGGATGGACGGAAGGGAGGGATGGAAGAGAGAAGGGGGCTCTATTGTGTTCCTCAGGACTAATCTGAGTGTGAGAACAGAATTCTTTAAAAATTCTGTGTGCCATGTGCTCCAAAACTGACTTTCCACTGTTTGGGGCAGGTATCCCTCTTACCTGAAGCATTTTGTTTATATAGAGAAATCCATCTAAGAATGAAGTGAGCCCTCGGGAGCATAGGAAGATTTAGTAGAGGCGGGTAAAAGATGTGCTGAGTCCAGAAAACAAGGGAAACAGTAAGAAGTTCTTCAATAAACTGTGACCAACCTGTTAACCATCCATGAAAATAATACGAATATCTACTCCACTGGACTTCAAGGCCTCAAGATTCTAATCCTGGCTCTGCTTTAAGAATAGAGATTAACATGTGGTCCACTCTGTGCATATGTTGATGCTCTAACTTCCAGTGTAGACTGCCGTCGGATAAAGAGGTAATCAAGGTTAACTGAGGTCAAAAGGATGGAGCCCAGATCTAAGGGGCTGTGCCCTTGTCTGAACAGACATCAGAGAGGTTTCTTTCCACATGAGGACACAAGGAAGCAGTATCTAAAGGGAGGAAGAGATCCCAGATGACTCGTTCAGCACCTTGATCTTGGACTTGGAAGCCTCCAGGCTCCTGAAAAATGTCTAGTGTGTACAGGCAGCTAGTGAATGGTGTGTTTTATACTATGGGACGTGTTATGCTATGTCTCTTTTCCAGCAGCCTGAGCTGAATCATATACACGCTACCCGAGATTCATATACTATCTGTTTCCACATATATAAACACGGCATTTAGAAGGAACAGATGTAAGAGTCCATGTTTAACACACTGTACAAAATAAGCTATTACTAGTGAATTTTGTTTTAAGTACTAAGAATTCAAAAGGGAACCCTTCAAAGGAAACAATCTAAGCTCCCTATGAACGTGCCTGCCCGTCAATTACCCAGTGTCCACATGAGCCACAGAGGCCCTCATCACCTTCACAGTGTGTAAAGCTAGAAAATGTGCAGTTCCCGTAGTAACTCAACTAGATGTGTTCACAAAGCAATGTTAGAGCCAATTCCTGTAAAAATTTCTGTACTCCTCTCCACCACCCTATGTCTGCTCCTCCCTCTGGGTAACCAGGTCCGTGGCACACCAGGATGGCCTGAAGGGAAGGACACTTAGCCTGGCAGGTGGGTGCAGGCAGGACCTTGGTCTTCAGTGGTGATTGTGCAGGGAACCAACAGCTTTGAAGAACTGTTTCATTTTATTGGTGGGTGAGTACTTAAACCTTCGCGGGGGGGGGGGTGAGTAGGAACTATTAGGTTGAGTGAACATCATTGTCTGGGGATGGGTGCTGGGAATGCCTCATTTGCATGAGGAGGAATTCCAGGGGCTGCTGGATATGACCTTATAAAGGTAAAGGAAGTTTAACCAGCTACATGACCTCACTTGGTGAGGCAAAGGTGGGGGTGGGGGTGTGGGTTGCACAGGGCTACATGCACCAGGACATGCAGTATGAAGTGGAGGGAAGGGAGAACAAGATCCTGCTCCTGCCAATCTCACAATGAAATTTCTGAGGTTTGGAAATGCCTTGACCCCACTTTTGATCCAGGCTTGCTCCTCCAGGAAGCCACACCTCTTAGCTCAAAAAAAAAAAAAAAATAGTCATTTACATGGAAAAGGAACTGGAGTGTGGTCACTGAAAGAGGTTTCCACAACAATCTAGTTAGGTTTTCATTCTGGCTTGGTGATATCATTTGTTCAAGGTTTTTTGTTTTGTTTTGTTTTGTTTGTTTGTTTGTTGTTGGCTTTCTAGGCTACCATAGCATTTTGTTGCATTTTGTTAGCTCATTTATACATTTTTTCTATTTTTCTCTTTGCCTTTATTTATATCAAAATATTTTTATTTGACTCCCTGGGACATAAGTCATGAGTCAGAGCCACATAGGTGAAGGTAAACTATTGTGTATTTAAATCTGTAGAAGGTAAATTTAATTTCAAAAAGTTACTTAATTTCTTTTTTAAATATAAAGCTCATCTAAACGCTTTCAATGTGTTTTTTTTTAATTTGTATTAAGATGTGGTATATGGGGATGTGGCATATACACAGGCATCCATGTATACACATGCTTTTATGCAGGTTCCAGAAGGTCTCAAATCTCCTAGAACTGAAGCTTGTGAATGGCTAATCATGGGTGCTGAAATCTGAACTCCAGTAGCCTGGAAAGGTGGCCACGGCTCTTACTCACTGAGCCAGATCTCTAACACCATTGTCAGCGGGTTCTAGTGACTGGCTTGGGCATTTTTATTTTTCCCTGAATCAATGGAAATTAGGTACTAGTCTCCAAAAGAGAGTCTTCATCTTCAGAAAAGGCAACCTAAAATTAGAGAGAAAGGTTTTCTCTAGAGAGTAGACAGTTTACGGAAGAGAAATAACACAGGCAGCTCATTGAAGCTCTTTGCAAGTGCGGTATGGAAAAGCACCAAGCATACGACTGGAGTTACTAACACCTATTAAAACAACAAAGAGAAAAACTTTAACCCGAACATAAATAATAATGAACACTATTTTTAATATACAGATAAGAGCACAATTTTCTAACCTATTCATGTTCAATTCATTCGCCCACGAAGCTATGGGTGAACCATAAAATCACCCTAGAGAGAGCACTAAATTCATCTGAGGCACACAGCCTTATCAAGATCAACTCTTCTTGAAGTAATCTGGTAAGTTAACTCTGTCTTCTTTGAGTGTAAAAATAGATGTTCTTTCACGTCCATTCACTTGCTTACCACAGAGCAACATCACTGAAGACTTCATCATAGTTCCACTCTCATTTCTCCCTGCTTCTGCTGTGGAAAGGCGTGTGGCAGAATTAGGTCTGTAAGACATTATGCTGTCAGTGTAAAGTGGCATGTGTCACTTGGAGACAGGGATATGTGTACGTTCCGAAAGCTACCATGGCCTGTACACAGCTCCTGGTGTTAACCAAAATTATCCAACAGTGCGCAAGTGTTCTCTGTAATTTTAGAGCCCCCCCAATGCAGTAGTTTTGAAATTGTACCCCCTCCTTATGAAAGGAAAGTCCTTAAATCACCCATTCCAGCAAAGAGGGAGTTCTGACTTGTAGCCTGGCTGTGACCTGCTGTAGCTGGGCAATTCATCCCTTGTGCTGTGTTCCTCCCATTCTGCCCAATTTACTTAGGTGATAAAAACTAAAAGCCAAGTGAAAACAGCAGGCCTCTCAAAGACAGAAAGGAGGCTGCACTGTGTCCAGAGAACAATAGCCTACTGACTCCTCTGCAGCAAAGTGTCTGGCCAGGAACAGCTCCCCCAGTTTCCACAGACACGGCTCTCTTTTGGAGAGAAAAAAAACTGGGGTTAGAAAAAAAAAGTCTCTTTCAATAAAAAGACAAAGCAAATAGTGTCACCATCAGTTAAAGAAAACCTACTGGAGTTTCTCTAAAAGCTTTCTAGAACCATCCTTTTTCATCCATTTACCAAGTGGACCTGAGCAGGATTGGAACAACATTTGCTTTGCAAGGACAGCCCTGTGGTGTGGAGCTGTCTTTACAGCAGAGACTGAGGTGCGATAAATATTCATTTTACTTTTAAAATTTTTAAGCAAACTAGGTTTCATAAGAAACAAATAACATAAATCAAGTCTAAAAAGAACTACCCCCCAAATGCATGCTAAATATTGAAAGGCTGGCCCACACCCACAAATAATTAAATGATGTTAGACTTCCATGACTAGACTCCCCAAGATATTAAGCTCAGTGAAGAGCTAACAGTTAGCGGGGCACAGTGGTAAAGTCCTGGGATTCCAGCTTCTTGGGAAAACGAATGCAGGTGTATTGTTTGGTCCAGGAGTTAAAGGCAGCCTGGTCAACACACTATGACTGTTTTCAAAAGAGGAAAGAACAAACTTAGCAATAGTTTTCCAGAGTATAAAATGCAAAAATAAAAGACAAACTAAGTAATTTGCTTATACAACAGCAATGGTTATATATGATACTTATAGCCCTTGTTATAGATATACTTAATCATTAAAATTATTTCATTGTTATATTACAATATTACAAAGAGACTTAAAATAATGGGTAAAAGAGCCATTTTCAAAAACAGCTACATCATAAACACGTAGAACTCTAGAAAGCATTTTGACAATGTTATGAGGATGTCTCTAAAATCTAGACTGAACTAAGCATAGACTCTTTGCCATAAGCAAAGGCTATGTTATAACAATCTTATTATCCTCAAATGCTCCAAAATATTCAGTGTGCAACAAATCAAACTCCATAGCTTTGTTTATAATGTTTAACTAGCATTCTTACAGCTAACTGATGGAGAAAAAGCATAAGACTAGTCAAGACAAATTGCAAAATAATGGCGGTGGTGTGTGGAGGTTCAGTGAGGCATCGGGAAACTGTTCTCATGAGTATTGTGTAATGCAATGTAACTCAGGGATGCCTGCTTGGTGGCTAACCCTGGGAGACCTTCTCTTTTTCTGAAGGGAAATGGAGGAGGGGTGGAACTGGGGGAGAGGAGACGTGGTAGGGAGAGACAGAGAGCAGAGGAGGGAAGGGAACCTGCAGTCAGAATGTAATAAATGACAGAATAAAAAATAAAATATTTTTCTAAAAAATTGTAAAAGGAAAAAATAGTTTCACATACTGTCGAATGAATACTGACACACACCCCCTAAATATCCAAGCATGTGTACAAATTTATATAATCAAATTATTTCAACCCATTAGGCAATGACTAGACCTTTCAATAAATAAAACCAGGACCTATTGGGGAGAGGGGAATTAAGTCATATCCTTTTACCAGAATTGAGTAAAATCCTGATACTTAAGCAGTCACATGCACACATTTAGAATATGTAGTAAACAGAAAGTATAGAATATTTCAATAAGATAAAGTCAGGAATAGCTTTTCTACATAATTCATAAAATCTTAGAAAGCATCAACAGCATGAAAATGAGAAAATCTGTCTAGGGAAAACTCCCATGGACAAGATAAAAATGAAGAGCCAGCCAGGTATTACTTGACAGAAGCAATGACTTCATGGTTGTGATAAATGGAATGTTTAAGCCGGCTTCAGCTCACTCGCTGATGACTGCAAGGCTGTGGGTTCAGTCCATGCAATTGGAAGAGGAGAGGGAGGAGGAGGAGGAGGAGGAGGAGGAGGAGGAGGAGGAGGAGGAGGAGGGGTGGGAGGGGGATGGGGAGGAGAAGGAGGAGAAGGAGAAGGAAAAAAGTAAATAGAGTGCTCCAAATTGTATTTTTAGAGAACTATTTTTCAAAATACAAAGCCATGAACAAATATTTAGAGAAGAGATACAAATCACCAGTACACCTTTCAGTGTTCAGCCTTCTTAGTGAAACAGGAAAACTAATTATTGCCTATCAGATGGAAAAGAATTTGATGACAAGAGTTTAACTGGCCAAGTTGCAAATAAATGGGCAGTTAGACACTCGGGGTAGGAAGCTAGATCTACAAGCCTTATTAGTGATGTCATTAGACAGTATCAAAATAAGTGAGCAACTACTATTTCTAACTTTAAGAGTCCGGAAAACCCCTCTATCTGCAAAGAATCTAATTATTCTGGGAGGACTGTTTGAAACTACAGAACAAAGGTTTAAAATGGAGCATCATGCAGGACGTTGTTAAGTGACTTGTAGTGTTTTAATTCTGTGGAATCATTGCACTAGTTGGAAAGTGTAAAACAAGTATCCACGTGGTGATCAAAACTTCTAAATCAAAGACAGAAGAGCAATGTGTGTGTGTGGTATGAGCTGCTTTTGCTTTAAAAACAATATATGTATGAATACTAACGTAGGCATACATAAAGAAAAGATAAAAAAAAAAAATACAAGGTGACCCATGAATCCAAGTTAGCGTGGGAGAGCCAAAGTTATTTTGTTTAATTACTGTGCCTAAAAGATTCATGAAGCAAAAATACCTCTAACCTGTAAGCCCCTTGTGTAAGGACAAATGTTTCCTGGAGTGCTGGAGGCTATTGTTTATGGGAGATAAAAAGCCATGTTTTCAATCTCCTAATCAAATTTTTCTGATCCATCTGCATCATTTGTGCTCGATCACATGTGGGCAGAGGGTCCGGGGGCAGGAAATATGGTCAGGATCAGGATTTATGCTTGCCCTGACTTGATGTAGTTGGGAGGTATCTAGGCAGAAAATACATCAAGATGTATGTGCTCCCTTGATTGGAAAATGTAATGAATTATGGGGTTTGTCTTTTTTAAGCCCCTGCAAACTGACTGGGGCCATTTTCTGGAAACCCAGAGATGGACCTGGCTAGAAAGTCCACCAACCTGGCCAGTATTTAATGAAAGCTTGCTTCAATTTTGGCTTTAAATTGTGGTAGTTATCATATTCTAGACTTAAAGTAGGGTTAATAACTGATGATAGGCTTGGAGAAGCAAAAATGAAAAAGTTGATTCTCACTGCCTCTGTTGTAGAGGGTTTTAACCTTTCCTGTATGTGTTCATCTATACACTGTTACGCCAGCCTTTGAAATTTCAATCACCCACAGATAATTTTAAGGAGTCAGCTAGATTGTGTGTATATGTATGTGTGTATATGTGTCTGTCTGTCTGTCTGCCTGCCTGCCTAACTGCCTGCCTTTCTTAAGTCACATCGTACCCTTTTTTCCCCCTCACCACACTTACACAGTTACATTTCTAAACCAAATCTTTCATAAGAATTCAAGATAAACTGATGAGGGCGGTTCTTTCCTCTTCCCCTGTCTCTCCCCCTAAGACTCACCTTTTATATAACCTCGCCCCTTCACTTGGCTGTGGGCAGTTAACCCTGCAGAGTTGGGAAAGTCTTTCTTAGAAAGCTAGAGGCCTTCTTGGAAACTGAAGTTGTACAAGACACTTGGAATAACAAAAAGGCTTTTATGAAGTATGGGTGGTTTCCCCCTTAGTCCACTCTTCCTGCTCCTGCTTGTTCTAGTAGATAGCTGATGTCATACCACATCTCCGCCAGTCATAGTGACCTTCCTTCTGGCTCTTCCACAGAAGGAAGCTCCTTCAGGGAGCATATGTACTCCCTCTTTGTTTCACAAGATTGTTCCCCCAATCCTAGCTCACTCGCCTTTTCTCTCCAGTCAAATGCCAGCTCAGAGAGAACTAAAGAGGCACAGGTTCAACCCAATTGGATGGAGGAAGATGTTAAACCACATCCAAAAGGAACAGCTCCCAGGAAGCTTTTCCCTAGAGTTCTCCAAACAGTCCTCCCTCCAATCTGCTCTCCATCTGCTGCTGAGAGTCACTCCGCCACCTGTAGAGGATGTCTTTGAACATGGGATGTGAATCAGCAGAGAGGGTCAGCACATAGAAACTGATGGAATGTGCACCGTTTTCTTTATTTTTGTTTTCATAATCTAGAAGTGTGTGTGTGTGTGTGTGTGTGTGTGTGTGTGTGTGTGTAGCAGAAGGAGCTACAGATGGGCAATAAGGTAATTTCTAAGAAAACCAGAATCCTTTATTTTATTTCTACCCCATCCTATTTACAATTTTAAATAGATACAAAAATCTCAGTTGCTTTGAAACTTAAAAGCAATACAATGAAAAACAGTATATTCTTCATTTCTAGTCATTGTTGAGCTAACACAAAGCCCGGCTTAAGGAAACAAGAAATAGTTCTTAAATTTTAATAACTAAAAATAGATGTAGTACAAAGTATTATACATAAAACATAAATTTACCATGTGTCTTTCCATGAATTCATAAGGTTTATTAGAATCTCAAAAATATATATAACCAGTAATCTCTCACTCTCATTCTCTGCCCTCTGTCACTTAAAGGAACAAGAAAATCAATTTACAAGACACAGAGTAGAAGAAACTTCAGTCGCCTCACATAACATCTTTGACTTGCAGATGAAAACCAAAGACAGTGGTTTAGTGGTAGAACTCTCAGTATATCACACAGTCTCCTTCAACACAATCCTATAAGCATTCCCTATTTAAATAGCCATAACAACAGGTAGGCATCTGCCAGATGTTCCCAATCTCATACTAACTGCAAGAATAGTACTATGTTACTCCTTTTCCAGAAAAAGATGCTGGATCTAACACGCTTGCTCAAAGGTACACCACCAGGGTGTAGTGCAGCCAAGGTTACCATCCAAAGGCAATCAAGCAAACTATGCTACAATTCTGTTACTCCAAAATTGTGCTAACCTCGAGCAGATGGGAAATATGACCCTTGTCCTCATGAATTTAATACTCTAATGAAAATATAAAGGTTTATTTTTAAAGGCTGAAGTCCTAACCCTTAGTACCTGTAAGAATGGAAATGTTTAAAATAAACCTTTGGAGATGGAATCGTGTTATGATGACATCATTAGAATAGTCTTTAGTCCAAGCGGTCTAATGATTTTACCAGTAGGGAAGAATCCAATGTGGACCACAGAAGCAGCTTTTGAAATTGAAGTTTTGCACTTGCACACCAAGGAACACTGAGGTTGAATGCTCATCATCACAAAGTAGGAGGAGCCATGGAAAGATTCTGTCCAATCTCAGGGAAGTAGTACCTGGATTTTAGACTTCCAGCCTCGAGACCGTGAGAGACTGACTTTCTGTTGGTTTCAGTGACTACATTTGATTAATGTGTAGCATAGTATATGACCCATTACTACTTTTTAGAGACAAGATGATATTAAAAAGTGGAGCATGCCCTTCACTCCTGGTACAGTCTGGTATGCCAGGACATTGACTCAAAATACAATGGAAGGTATTGAAATGTTACTAAGAATACATGATGAGTTGTAGTCAGTGTAGAAATGTGGATGACACTTTCTCCTCAGCCAGGAAATGCTAAACATTTGACTGTAAAATAAAAATGAAGGTAGGTGGGAGAAGTAAAATGTTTGTGTAATGAATAATGAAATCTAGGGAAATGTCCATGCACTTCAGACACTGAGGACTGAGGGTCCAGTCAGAGTGAATAAGGACATTTAGTCTAGGCTCTGCCCCATAGTTACCTAGCAATAGCCTGACTCACTATAAAGAGAGATGTTCACCCCCTCATATATCTCTCTCTCTCTCTCTCTCTCTCTCTCTCTCTCTCTCTCTCTCTCTCTCTCTCTCTTCTTGCCCCCACTCCTTATTCTATCTCTCCCCATCCCCCCTCTCTTTCCATGTGCTCATGGTTGGCCTCTACTCTTTTACTCTCTCCTTCTCTCTGCCTTTCTCTGTCTCTACTACTCTTTCAACTCCGCTCCCCATATCCTGAATAAATTCTATTCTAGACTCTATGGTCTTGTGGCTCGTACTTCAGGGGAAGAAATGCCTCAGCATGGGCCAGCAGAGACACGCCCTCCTTCCCCCATACTTACCGTGCCTCCACCAAACATATTCCTTCCTCTTCCTATTTTTTTCTGTCACATTGGTGCCTAGTGACATGGATCTAGAAGCTCGAACATTCTGAACAGTTACTACTTCCCTATCTGGACCACCCACCATTTGAAGGACTTTTGCAAGACCAGTGGCATTTAGAATGTTTCTCCATATACTCAATGGAGAGAGAAATGGCACATTTCTGTGAGTATCAAATAACACTGGGTAGAAAAGTCTTTGACAATGCAAAATATGATAAAATCAAGAGTTTAGAGGTTCCCTAGACTAAACAACCTAAGTTTCCCTGCCACCATATTACTAAGACCATTATGGTATAATTCTACTACACTAACAACAATGTAACAATAGTGGGGTGTCACATGATTTTTCAAGTGCAGAAAATCACATCATGTTGGCTGCAGGATTAAGTTCGGATTTCTTCATATCTTTTGTAACACCTCTGACCCTTGGCCGGAATCCTTTCCCGGCCACATGTCCCTGCACGTGTACCGTTTCACATGCCTTCTTAGGAGAGGGATAAGGAAGGCCAGCAGGAGAAGCACGGGTCCTTATGCTGCTGACCAAGCTACTCCATTGATCTGAGCTTCATTGTGCTCAGCGCTCAGCTTCTTACATAAGGACCAGTGGTGCTGTATATCACCACGCGGGGCACACAATGTCCAGTACATAGCAATTTCTCCATGCTTCCCAGGATCATTACTAATACCCAGAGCCTTCCTTCCAATCATGCTGCCCTGTCTCTGTTCAGTGAACACACAGGGTTCTTTCCAGTTTCTCACTTGTGTTCACCACACGTGATTCACCAAAGTCATCCATTTTATCTACATTGGTACCCATCCTCCCTGACTCATCTCAAACTTCTTATCTTTCTCCAAGTTCCGCCTGATGCCTCATGAAGCAATGACACTCCGCAACACCTCCCATGATTCATCATCACATTCTGCCTTATTCAACTGAAGTGTGTCCATTTTCTCCTCTGAACTCCAGCCATGTATCTCCCTTGTATCTATTCATGGTCCAAGAAATTGATCTTTTCCCATTTACTTGGATCCTTGTAGCACTTAAGAGAGAAACATATTTATCAGAGATCTCAGGAAGTAGTGATGAATGCATTCATAATTTGCTTAAAGCTCTGGATTTATTTTCTATGGTTATTTACTTAGGGCAACGTATGTGGTTGCTGAATAATATTCGTGGTGCTTTTAATATTTAAATGTAACTTATTCTCTGGACTGTTTGCCTTAATTGCAATGAATATGGTTATTTTAAGGCACAAGTGGAATATAGTAACAATGTGCATTTTATATTACACCTTGATAATACGGTGCCATCAATTAGAATATGTACCGTTGATTTACTAACTGCTTTTCAAGGAAGAAAAATAATCACACTGAGCCTGTCCAAAGGTAGTAAGAAGTACCTTAATATCCCAAATATAAAGTTCAGAAGATGTGCAATACAAGGAAGGAAGTGTAGTTTGCAGCCTTAGCCTTGCCACAAGATGTTCATACACTAAGCTATAGATAGGACCAGACTATCTGGGGCAGTGCTGTGTGACAGATACAATCTGCCAGGCCATCTTTCTCAGAGTCTCTTTTTATATGATCAGACCTCATGTTTTAGCACCTCTTCCTCTGAATGTCCCACTACTTCATCTAGTTCCTTCTTGACTTGAACTCAAGAGTCGGCCCTCAGCACAACGAACTCAAAAACAACACAAAATGGTCTCCCTAGATTTAGTGTTCCCAGCTATCCGTCTTCTAATGTTGTCATCTGAACATATTGTGACATCTGCCAAATTAAGTTTTAATTCCCAATCTTTACGTTCAAACCCATTTACAATGTAGTTTTTAGCCTAGTTTTTCAGTTATCGATTTTAATCTAAACACGGGGGCTTGTTGCAGCAAGATGTAATAGGCTTCCAGCTGACGACTCGCGTGGGAGAAGCATACCTTAGCATCTTTGAGCAGTTTTCCCTGCCTGTAACCTACTTCTTTTCCCTCATCATTGACTTGCATACATTCTGCATGGCTCACCTCAGATGCTCCCTCCTCTGAAGTATCTTTCTCTAAACCAGCAGCAGGCTATGTGTCTGTACTTGCTGGTTTTGTGTGTCAACCTGAAACAGGCTGGAGGTATCACAGAGAAAGGAGCTTCAGTTGGGGAAATGCCTCCATGCGATCCAGCTGTGGTGCATTTTATCAGTTAGTGATCCAGGGGAGAGGGCCCTTGTGGGTGGTACTATCTCTGGGCTGGTAGTCTTGGGCTCTTTAAGAAAGCAAGCTGAGAAATCCAGGGGAAGGAAGCCAGTAAGGAACATCCCTCCATGGCCTCTGTATCAGCTCCTGCTTCCTGATCTGCTTGAGTCCAGTCCTGACTTTCTTTAGTGATGAACAGCAATGTGGAAGTATAAGCTGAATAAACCTTTTCCTCCCCAACCTGCTTCTTGGTCATGATATTTGTGCAGGATTAGAAAGCCTGACTAAGACAGTGTCTTTACCACTCCTGGACTCCTAAACAATTCACTATTTGCCTCAGTTATGCACACAACCTCTGATACACGACAATTCCTTCCTCACATCACCATTCAGGATTAGTAACTTCACTATATATATATGACACCTCCTTACCACCTTAAGCACTGTTGTGATAAAATCTGAATGACCAGATGACAAATGAAAAAAAAGAAAATTATTTTAAGTGGATAGTTGGTTTAATTAAACCTCACAAGGAGGTTTCTGGGGAGATGAGGAAGGACACGGAGCAGATAAAAGAGACTCAACTAAAGAATTTTACTTCAAACTGTTCCTCATGATCCTTTGGCAGGACATTCAGCAGCTTGATGGAGGAATGCTCAGTATGTTTAGGGAAACACAGTGATATATTCTCTCCCCAAGAAATTCGTGTTGTTTAAACAGAGCTGAACAAGGGGAATGTGGCTGTGATTATTCAATATTTGGGATGTCAGTAAATAACAGTCTAGGCCAGGTATGCTCATCTATCTAAACACTGGCATCTTATCTTAGCAGCATCTGAAAGAGATGTCCTTGATCATTTTACAGGGAGAAAGGATGCCTTTTTTACCCCCTTTCTTTTTGATGTTTTGAGACACGCTGTCCTCTGGCCCAGGCTTGACCCTGAACTCCAGATCCTCCTGCATGTGTGCCCTATAGCTAGAATTACAGTCATGCAGTCAGTCAAACCTGGCTGAGTGGATGCCCTGTTTGCCACTGGCAGTAGCCATTGTGACAGTAAGCATTTCAGCCTCACCCTGCTTACTCCACAGCACCGGAGCATTAAAATGCACAACATGTAAAAGTTGTGTCTGGAAAGAGCCGGTAATTACTGGCCAGGGCTGATGTAAATTCTTGCTAGGACCTCTTGAAGGACTCCGATCAGGGCTGAGCAGCAAAAGGAAGGCATAGCAGCTGCTCGCCAGAGCACGTGCGCCGTGCGGAACAAAGACAGCAAAATATATCCCTGGCTCTTAGCCACGAGCTGAGAAACTGAATGAAGAAGCAGCCAGATTGTATCGATCTGTCGCTCCTCTCTGGGATATGGCATTCAGCTCCATAGCCAGTGTGTAAGACAACACTCACGAACAAGGAAGAGGCTTGCTGATCGTCCCCAGTCTTTCTTATGCTGTTGTACATCTCTCTAAATGGCAGCTGTCTCAAGACCTCTGTGTTCATGCCGCATATGTTTTCTCACTCATAACATACAACGAAAACCTTTCTCTATACAGCACGCCAAGGCTTACCCACAAAGGGGTGTCTCCTCCTCCCCTATTCACTCTGGAACACGGGTCTTCACCTGCAACTCCAGGGGCTGCAAGGTGGGCCTTTGCTACTCTACAGACTCCCTTCCCATGGAGAGTCTGCTCACCAGTGCTTTGAATAGCTGTGTTAGGAATCTTCTCTTCAATGGAGGGATAGCCCTCCCTCCATTGTCAGTCGACATATACTACAATTAACTTTATTTATTTTGGGACTCCTGATCCTATCACAGGTACAGATGCGAGTCTAGAGGGCAGACACTGAAGGTTCCGTGTCCCTGTGTGTCTTTATAAAGTCTGTAGAGACACAAAGATAAGAAGCCAGATAGTTTATTAAGGGGAAGACACAGAGAAGCCTGAAGGTGTGTCATACCTCTCTTGTGACCTGGTTCCAAGAAGGGGGGAAAAAACCCAAGGTGAGGTCTCCCTAAAGTGACTTTTTGTGGGTTATTAACATAGCCCTCACCTTTCTCAAACTGTCATGAAGCACCAGGCTTTTCTGAGCATACTCCCCTGGGTGACCGGAGCCCAGGTGGACTTAGGACCACAAGTCTTTCCTTTGATGTAACCTTACACGTTTAATATCCGGAATTCCATTTTTCACTGTTTTACTGCCTTTATATCTGATTTGACTTTTTCAAAAGGTCAGCATTCCCTTTAAATTATAAATAGTTCATGAGTCGCATTCTGGACGTTTTCCAGTCCCCAGCTTGTCCCTTGCTGGCCACGTGCCACACCTTTCTTCTGGGTTTCGCTGTTGGAAGGTGGCTCACTGTTCCAGGAAGCTGGAAAAACCAAGCCACCTGAACTGGTGAAGCCCTCCCGTAGAAAACTCAAGTGTCATTTGTTTGATGTGAGTGAGTGTTGGTAGTTAGTGTTTAGGGCCCTACAACCAGGGTCGGGGTGGAGTGACTTCTATTGTTTTCAAATGAAACACCCTGGCTGACTCTAGGCCTCCCCTTCCTCCAGTTCTGAAATGTGATTTCCCTGAGGGAAGAAATGATACTATGGAATGTGTAGAATACGGAGAACACTGAAGATCGTCTCGTGCTGGCCCAACACCCTGAAGCACTCTGCACCACCTGCCAAGCTAGCAGTAGATGGTTAATTATTTACTTCTTCCATGAGCTCCTGAAGGACTTGGGCGCAGAGAAAAATACATTTCAGGGTTGTTTGCTCCAAGCATTGTAGGCTGTTAAGTTTTATACAGGTTTATAACTATAATTCTTTTTCCTTAAAAAAAAAAAAGAAAAATCAAACAAACAAACAAACATGTTATTTCTTTCAGAACCTCTAACAAGATTTGCAAAGAAACATCCCAAATTGGTATGCAAGCCAGGTTTGAGGGGGAAAAAAGTAGGGCAGGCTGAGATGCCACAGAAGGAACTGAACTTGCATTCATTTTTCTACTTTCATTCTCTCTGTTTCGGAGTTGATGTTCGGACATGGCTGAGAATACAAAAGACACAAGGGATTCTGCCGTGAGACGAAAAAAAACGCACACTGCTCGCATGCCGACAGTGCAGACGGAATCTGCTCCCTAATGTCTATGAGCATCCCATCCATCCCCGCCTGTACATATGATGCATTTCCCCGGCAAAGCGGACTCCAGGCACTCCGCTTGCTTTGTACTCCGACTACATCAGAAGGTGAGAAGACATTAAATCTCCCGTATGCCATGCCACATTTGACTGAAATGGACAGTTTAGCAAAGGAACAGCCACTTGCATGAAGATACAATAGGCCACCGGAAGGGGAGGTCGGATGAGGACCAGCCCTTGAGCTCCCAGAATGCCCCTTTTCCCCATAGAAGCACCCTACTGTCTACTGGAAGATCATCAGTTGAGCTAGGCCTATTTTTCATTTTTGCCTCATAAATCAGCCTTCCAACCCTTCACTCATTTTTATTCTCTTTCCGCTCATCTCCAAGACTTCAACATAGCATAAGATAATGTAACTTTTCAATAAAACAAAATAATCGGTTCATTTATTCATCAAAAGCCTCAGCCTTCTCGCTTCACTATTTTTCTGTATCTCCCAGCAAAAAAAAAAAAAAAAAAAAAAAAAAAAAAAGTCTTTGCTGCTATTTCCTGACTTAAGACCAAATTCTCATACATATTTCTGGTTCCGCTCCTTCCCTATGCCTTTTCATGTGCTGCAGATCAGACTGCTGAAACCTGACACGAGGAGCGTTCAGTGCTCAATCTCGCTGCCTGCCGCCTGTCACCCATCCATCAATTCAAAAATGAATATGTACAAATGTATTTCACAGTCTTGGCAGGACAAAATTTTTAAAGACTCTGATTGATTTTACAACATCTACCAAATTACTTGACATCTATTCTGACAAAAAAAAAAAAAGTCTTCCTTGCTAAAGTCTAATTATAGAAGAGCAAGGGGAAATTGCTTCATTCTTCAGGTACATGGAAGAAGCCCATTGAAAATAGCCCTAAATGAAATACAGGCTTCCCCCTTCCATCTTCTTTGGAGTTAAATAAATCTACGGCTTTTTTTTAACTCAACTATTTGGAATGATTAAGAGAAGATAGGAGATACACTTAATCATCATTAGCAAAATTTCATTTTAAAGTAAAATAATAAAATAAACACACCAAAGAAATAAAATTGATCACAGTCAATGTGCACACATGAATTAGCATACCCTTTCTTGGCTATGAAAGAGCTCTTAGGCACTAATGAATATTTCCCCATCCTGAACTCTTCATTTCTAGGGTGGGAGGCTGAAAAAAAATGCAAAGTTAATTTGATATAATGGTAAGTTTAAAAACACGTATAGCATCGATACACTCTCTCTGCTCAGCAATGATCTGTTTACAAGAAAGAATTTGAGGGGGTAATCTTTACAAAAACTTCCTATTTGCATTCCCTAAAGAAGCTGTCTTTTTAAAGAAAGTATATTCAACAATACAAAGAAAATAATTATGAATAAATTGGACACCATCAATATATCCCACAAGAAAAATCTCTTGGTTAGGAAGCATCCTTTAGACTGATTCCATACTTATTATAACAGAACTGAATGTGGAGAAGCTGCTTCCTGTCTATCCCCAGTGGCCACTCCTCCGCAGATTAAGTTGGAAGACTAACATTCTCAGAGTTCATTGTCTGTTTGTTTGTTTGTTTTATTGGTTTGTTTTTTAATTTTTTGAGGTTATCCCAGGCTGACCTGGAACTGATGGTTCTCCTGCCTCTGCTCTGAGTGCTGGGGTTCCTAGTATGTGCCACCATGTCTGATGACAGTCTATTAGAGTTAAAAAAACAAAACAAAACAAACAAAACAAAACAAAAAACAAAAAACAAAAACCACCTGTTGTTGGAGCGTCTCTTCCAGATAATTATTTGTTTGGTTTTTTTGTTTGTTTGTTTGTTTTGGAGTCTCTATGTGGCCTTGCCTGTCCTAGAACTCGCTCTGTAGACCAGCCAAGCCTCATACTCACAGAGATACACTTGCCTGTGCCTTCGGGTTCTGGGATTCTAGGCATGTACCACCACTGCCTAGCTCCAGATTAATGAGTTTCTTAAACAGAGCAACTGAAGCTGATCTGGATGGGGAAACTTCAGCTTTGCCCAGTGAGTCTAGAGCACATAGGAGAACTCTGGTATGGAAACTTCAGTCACTTTAGCCTGTCTCACTTTGCAGAGGTTTGGTCTGTGAACTGTGTAGAAACTATTACCTCAGTGACAGGGTCCAAAGTGGTCAGATTGTCACAGTGGCTTCTGTTACACATTATTTTAGAGGAGGTGAGCCCTCGGAATCTAGACAAGGACAAGCTTGCAGTGCCGGTGAGCAACTAGGTAAGGTGGGTTAGTTGGCCCTTTGCTGAAAGAGAAGTCCTTTCAACTTAGAGAAGGACTTCCCATGGCATTTATAGAGCACCAGAAGTTCCACACAGTCAAACTAGACATCAGAGGAAGAAGACTGGAAACGATCCAGTGACCAAACAGAAGAACTAAGCTGTGTGGCCGAGCTACTGCCTTCATCTCTCAAGTCCTAACAAGCAAAGGACCAATAAAGAGGACAATGTGAAATAGAGTCTAGCCTCCTTCTGTAAGAAGGATGGAGGAGAAAAGGAAATAACCTGAATCTGTCTTCTTGCATTTACCATCAAGAACATGCTAGAAGACACTATCAAAGTCTATCAGTTTACAGGTCACAATTTCTACCACTCTGTCCTAATTGCCTGACTCACTTATCTGCATGGATGTGGTGAGAAGGGCTGTTGTTGCTTTACTACATTTAGTCTCAGTGTTAAATATAGGAAATGTACGAAACGAGATTCTTATCTACCGAAGGGTGGAACGCGTTTTTTTTTTCCACAGTGATGAAAGAGTCCAGTAGAGGGGAAGATAGACACACCCCACCTCCTTGCTGCATGGTTCATCTGTGCACACAAAGCTCCCACCGGCTTCAAAGGAAGAGCTGTGCCCAATACACTAGCTATATATGTGGTAGAGGCCAAATAGCAGTGCTGTTATGAATAGCATTGCCCAAAACATTATGAATACTGATGGGAAAATGATACCCCATTCAAAACTGAAGCAGGAAACTAAAAGACAGTTTCAATGTACAAGGAGAGCCAGCTCTGAAATCTAAACCCTTTAGTAGAGGAAAGATTTGGAAAAAGATACAAGAAAAAGCTTTCCTTTTTAAAAAATTAAAAATAAAAACAACTTGATGGTTTTAGCGAACAATTCTTAATAACACTAAATCTCAGGCTAGCTTACTCATCTATCAGATCTTCTTAGTGTTGCTAAAGAGGAAGGCAAACGCTGAAGGTTCCTCTTCTCACAAATAAACCACAGCAGAGTTTAGTTAAACACAAATAAAAAATAAAGGTAAGGTGGTGTATTCCAAAAGTTTTAAAGACTTTCTATGCTCATGCACTGTATAAACAATTTGTTACTGATGTCACTTATAGACTTTGGGATTAGATCTTTAGGTCACTAATTATGGGCCAACAACATGGTTCAGTAGGTAAAGGTGCTTGTTGTGAGATCCCAATGGTCTACATTCATAGTCAACTGTGTTTCAAACAGCCTTTATGAAATCACATTCTGGGTTTTTTTTTCTTTAAAAATATAATTTGAGTAATTGGATAGCAATCCAACCATATATTTGTACTGCATTTGCTGTATTAGATTTAAGCTCTTCTCAAGAAGAATCTGTGAAAACTCCAATTCTAAAGAACTCCACAGAGTTAAGGCCAACGCTTGCTTCTGACTCTAGGAAAGGGACACTAAGGATGGGAAGGCTTCAGCTCTGCCCTGCAGGCGCCCATCTAGGAAAACATCTCTGCTGTCCACCTCCTCAACAGAGCAGGAGGAGGACAAAAGAACTTCTTTCAAAGGCTCTCATGGAGAGGTGACTTTCACCTCCAGACAGAAGTCTTTGAAGGACAGTTTTAACAGTGAGGAATAATGACCAGAGTGAGTGCTTTCAAGGGACCTGACAAATGGAGAAGATCAAATGAAAGGACCAGAAACAAATGCAACTTGGTGTTTGTTGAGTGTAGTCTGTGGATGATAACAACCAAGCACCTTACTGGGGATTGTGGGTGAAGCCCATATCTACCATCCTAGAAACTCTGGACTTGATTATATCATAAAAGGAAACATTGCTTTTATTTTTAGTAGAAATTATTTTTCAGAAAACTAACTTGGTTGTGGATCTATAGCAAGGACGGGATGCTGGAGGCAGCTCAACTTCTGCTATATAGCATTAAAAATGGGTGATAAGCACTTGAATTACAACAGCGGTTGGCCATTGAGAATAGCAGTGAGACGCGCCTCCAAAAACATAAGCAATGGGATGATAGGGAGTTTGTGATGTTGGTGATTAAGGAACAATAAGAGTGATACTCGAGAATTCTGACTCATCATCAGGGACCGGGAAGATGATGTCATCTGCAATGACAATGGCAGTGAGTCTGAATATTTGGCTCTGCTGCCTGACCTCAATTTCATTACCAGCATCGAGGCAAAACTCTACCAAGCAGGGTTCAGCTCCAAGAGCTGGAAATTAAAACCACAAAACCTTGCCACACTGGGAAATGTAATTTTCTTTCCCTCTTACCCTACTGAAGCCACTGGCAATGAAAAGTCAATAAGTACCAAGCTCCTGTAGCTTGGCAGAGTTAATCATCTTTAAAGCCACAACCTGAGAGCTCTGCTAGAGAACCGAGAACACAAACAGCCCCCTGGATCAATTTCCCATTGGGGAATCTGACCCAAATATTCAAAGTTTCTCATGACATTATGATATGACACTAACTTTTGAGCTGCTGCTTCATGTGTGAAGAAATTTCCAGTGACTACCATGAAGTCATATTCTACTGCTGACTATTATCCATTGAGGAACAAAGCAAACAATGATGAATATGTGTGTAAATTTTACCTTTAAGGTGTATTCAAAGGTAATGCTTCAAAACAGAAAAAGAGCCACAAACTCCGGGAGGAAAAAAGTGTACTCTGACAACCCATCTGAGTGAAGAACTAATTTATGCTGCATCACAGTCCTCTCCTACAAGGAACCAGGAAACAGACTCCTGGCTGTATTGTGTGCACACCTAGGCAGAGAAAGTAAGGAAATGATATTGTCTTTGTTGATCTCACAGTTGTTTTCCAAATATAGCTAAACATGAGCATATTAAGTTCTTTTTCAGCTTTCTATCTGACTCAAGTCCTTATTATAGGTACTTACTGATTGTTAGTCTTAACTCTAATTAAGCCAAAATAGAAACATGAGAAGAGCCCATGGAGTTTGCATGTTCAAATTAAGACTCCTAAGAAGGAAGAGAGAGGGTATTTTATACACACACACACACACACACACACACACACACACAAACACACAATATGGGGTGGGGAGATTTGCAGAGGCCAAGCTGATGTGCAGGTTATCATTTTAAGTGATGGGATGCAACTGTATTAACATCTCTGAAGGCAGAGAAAATTGGCATAGGCTGGAAGATCCAATGAGACAGAGGATGAAGAACTTAGCCAAGAAGTCAGAAGGATAAGAAAGACAAGGTAAGCTATAACAGAGATGAGTTCTGGAACAGGTATGTGACTGTGCCATTTCATCTACCTGTGTACTTTTCCTACTCTCAACATGCTCCAAGGCTAGTCCCAGAGATGCTCTTTCCCAGAGAAGTCTCACCTGGTTAGAGACCTACTCTTGATGTGAGAGGAGCAAAGGTGATAGCAGTTCTTCATGCTCCACTCTGAGAGGCACCTATGATAAGTAAGGTCAATGTTAATGTCAGCACAAACTAATGTTCACTTTTAGGGTTCATCTTTTCTACTTTTTCTGTTCCTGCTGATATAATGACTTTCAAACATCAGGGCACCAGGCAGTTTAGAAATGCTTCTGTAGAAAGGGTTATGGATATTCTCATTGATTGAGATTATAAAGGTGCAAGTTCATTAGAAGTTCAATCTAGCACACCCTTTCATTGTCCCAAGAAGTCTTGAGATGAAGACATAACTATATGTGTCTTTCCTTTCAAGCCCTGCCACTTGTCCCTAATGGGATCTTGACTCTGCACAGGACTTTTTGTCAGAGCTACACATCTTCTGTTTTTAGCCAGTTCAGTGCAGAAAGTTGCCTCCAATTTCCTAAACATTAATTGAAACATACTGTTGATAAAACTGAAAAGATGAAAGTCTAAAGCATGGAGAGATGAGCCTGAGATGAAAGTCTACTTGGTCATAAGATCTATCTCAACGATAGTGTTATCATTCTATCCCATCCCACTTGCCATCCTTGTGTGGTAGGTTTTGAGACATTCTCTCCACTGAAATCTGGCTAAGCCCACAGTAAGGAAGCATTGTGAAGTTCACAGGCAAACTATACAAAATTTCTTTCTGGTTCTTTTAGGATCTTTGGTTTCCAATCACTGTGTTCTGAGGAAGCCGGGCTGGTCAACAGAAATACCACATTTAGATTCCAGCTATAGCACTTCCAGAGATCGCAACTGAGAACAAGATCAAGTATACCATGTGATTAATAGAGCTGTTATATAATGCCAGCCTTAGACTCTGAGCCACCTCAGCTATTCCTTGGTGAAGACAATGAATGTCCACTGAGTCCAGGCTAAACAGGTCTGTGGACAAAATGAACATCGTTGGTTATGTAAGCCATTAATCCTTGAGTTCATTTCTTACCAAGCACAATTACTAGAAGAATATATATAAAAAATCTCCTAGACTTCAAACAATTTAAGGTCAATTCAAGGAGATAATCATATTCATAAATGACCATTAAATAGCAAGAAATAACAAGTGACTTGAGAAAACCATAAGCATAAATAAATGTATATGATATATGGACACTGAGATAAACGAATTCATATGGTGAGACTAAATAATGCTGCAAGTTTCCTATTAGGGCAGCATGCAACAGAGATACTGTCTCTGTATGCCGCCATGTTTACATCTGTATAAAAATAATAACATTTCCAAGTATTGTTTAATTTAACCTATGGTAGAAATGCTTGAGACAATAATAAGCACACAATAAATGCTAGTAAAAATACTCAAGAAACCCAGAGGTACAGATGACTGGCATGACATGGACTTGCTTTAGGAAGAAAGGCATCCTTTTGCATCCTTAGAGCAAAGACTTAAAAGCCAACAGCATCCACAGGTGTCCTTGCAGAGGGAGGCAAGTCAAGGCTTTGAAAACACTATGCTAACTTCTGCATTTTCCAAATGCCAAAAGACCACTGCGAGCGGAGCGGTCGGTGCCCTTAGCCACCCCTCCCACTTCCCCAGCTTGCTTCCCTTTCTTCACAGTTTCCATTGGGTGTGACAAAGTTGTCTGCGCATTACAGATGACTGGTCAACCACAGACCAAGGAGATCCGTGCTTACAAAAGCTGTGGACCTAACGCTTACCTTTCCCCAAGTTTTTAAAAAAACACAGTAGTTTCACGTGTTTCAAAAGAGCATAGATCTTCTCCTTTATTTCTACATGTAGTTTTCCCTAGTCAAATTCTATAGGGTGGGAAAGATCATTTATAAGACAGAGTTGGGTCACTTATCTTCTTACCCAAAGTACCTTCTGTTTAAAAAACAAAGAAAGATAAAACAAAATCATGTCCTTTCTAGAAATATGATATGTTGGAGTTTAAGGGAGAGGAAAACAGTGGAGTTACCCCGTACATTCCCCAATATGAGAATGAAACCATGGTAACTGCATCACTGAAGGCCAGTTGAGTTTCATTATTTCAGGTCAGTAGCATTACAGCTCTGCTTGTACACTCAAAGAGTGAAGTTCCTTTGTGACTCTGGCTTCTGTTATTTCCTGTTTGATGTAAGCTACCCTTGTAGCTTAGAAACACATGCAATGTTATTTTGGTCCTCTCAGAGTGGCTGGGATTGACTTTGTGCCTGGTGACCGAAGTGTGTCATCTCATGCAAATATTATCTGTGTTTCATTGTCTGATACCAACTCCTCAGCTGTAAAACAATTATCATCTCAATGAATGTTTTCACGTGAAATCTTTCTAAAGGACAGAGGAATTGTGCAAAGTCTGGTCAAGGGATTGCTTTCTGAATTTCATTAGCTTTGCCACCAAAATTCCCTTTAGTATAAAATGGAGGTGATATTAAATAAACGAAGAGATGTACTAGTAACAAAATCTCCCTGGCCTGTCTCTGTGTAGTGAATATAAAGGAGTGTGTGTGGGAATTATAACAACTATGGAGAGGCCATGCAAATCACACACTCAACATTCTCAATGACACAGGGGAATGATTGCATAGGGCGTGAAGAGTCCTTAATTAGCCCTATATGAAGTTATTGAAGGGGGGAAATCACCTACAAGGATTCTTGTGATACTTGGAAAGCAGTTAATTTCATCAGTAGAAAAATTGTTCATAGAATCTGTATGATACACCATCAGCCCCAGGCTTCCCATCATTTTCCTCTCATTTGGAAGAGGTAACCACGGCATGAAACAGAGAGCCAACTACCGTGATACTCTTGAAGTACCATTTAATCATAGGTCATCAGTTCAAGGCTACTTCAACAAGAAGGCCACCAAGTGTGGTATCACTTCAGTAAACCAAGAAACAAAGTCCCCATAGCCTACATTGAGGTTAAACACCTCTTGTGTTCTTACTCTCAGATCACCGGGGTGTGACAGCTGCCTCTTCTTTTCTGTGACTAGAGACAACCAAAGTCTTGTCCTAACTTCAGCTCATTGCAAGCTGTCTAAGGCAGTGGGGGGGGGGTGTAAATGCTGCACATTGTCAGCAAGATAATAGAAATTAAGATGTTTGTTTCTCCACTGTTTGCCAAAACTTGACTTGGCTGCTTTGAGGGATATCTGTTCTGTGATCAGTGTATTTCTGGAATCTCAGGGCATCTCAATGGAGGCGGGCCTAGGAGCAGAATGCCTCTCCATTTTAAACTCTTTTCCCTTCCTGTTCTTCATGCTCCAAGGAATGTCCCCTGATGACTCTTTCCAAAAGCCACCCTGAAATGACCTTATATGCTATGTTGTCATAGCACAGAGAGGTTTTCCTATCATGATAGGTTGTCTCTCTGGCCTTCTATTCTTTGAAGGTCAAAAGTCTCTTTCTTGCTTTTCACTCTCCGCTCTCTCTAAACACAGTGCCCAGCACCGGTTGCTTGTTCTCCCTAGCTCTCAGGTCCTCTGACCCTCTTCGCTAAATGAATATATGAATCCTAGAGCTAAAGGCAATGGTGGCAGTGGACCCATCAGAAATTAATAGCAGTGAGAAATGACAAAAGGTAAAAGACAGGTAGAAGACATGGCAGAAGAGTGCATATGCTGGCACAGCTCCAGGCATGTGAACAGTTCATGGCTCCATGAGCGCCTGAGTCTACCTCACCGCATTCCATTTTTAATTAGCATTCTTTAATTCTGACAGCAACTTTGCTGCTTACAAAACTTCAATCAAAATTCCAGAAGGAATATCCCCCCAATGACCACTCCGAGGGATGTACGGTTCCCAGAAAGAAACACAGCACCGTTTGCATTTGAAAATTTGGCATTAGTGATAATTCTATGGTGGCGGCCAAAGCTGCCTTCAGAGAGAAGGAGGAGATGAGCGAAGATGGGAGTGGAGGAGTGTGAAGCCACAGGCATCATCTCTTTGGCTCAGCACATCGAAGCAGAGCAGTGCGTGTGCTGTGATGATTAATGCCCCAGGACTCAACGACAGCTTCTTTGCATAGGCCAACTTCTTATCCTGAGTGGGGGACCCAACACAGTCTCCTGAGACTGAGGGGAAAGAAAATGTTCTTTCTACAAAGATAATTCAGTTATGAGTCAATGGAAAGTAGAATTTAAATACTTTGTTCTTGTACAAGTTTATTAGGTGTAAATACCTGTGTATATTTTCATTTTCATAAATGTATCAGTGTCTTCCTTAAAAAAAAAAAACAAAATGAAAGGAAACACCATTCTTCTCCACGCGACCTATTTAAGCATTCACTCACTGTTGGCCTTTGTGCTTTTGAGTGGTGGCAAGTAGGTTCTTATAAAGGAACAGGATTGTGCCCCGGAGTAATTTGAAAAGATAAGTAGAAGCCAAAGGTAGAAGCATCAGTGTATTGATCGTGGGTGTGTTTTAATGAGAATGTATTCAAGGGGCCTGACTCTGGAAAGGTTTGCTGAGAACCAGATAAGCAGATGAAAGCAAAAATGGAGACCCTACATTCTCCTGGGCTTGGAGCAATGCCTATAGGAGAGGAGAGTGCAAGCATGCTCCTGGGGAGGGAAAGGTTTGAAGGAAGCAACTAGGCTCTCACAGTCCTGTAAGGTGTTTTCGAAAGTCCAACCGAAAGTAAAGCTGAAAACTTCCAAACATCTAGACTAGGGCAAGTAAGGCAACAGCAAACGGACAAATGACAGTTGCTGTTGCTGTTTACCCCAGCCCCAAACTTATAATTTACCATAAGTGAGAACGTTTGTCAATGGCAAAAACAGAGAGAAAATGCTAGACTGAATCCCAAGACTCATTTCTTTGAAAACATCTGGAGTATTTCAGAGACCAAGCTGAAAATCTATATAATCTATTAAAAGGATGTTTGTCTGAGAACTGAATTGTTTTAAAGCACTCTGTCTTTTCTCAACATATCCCCCACATAGAGAAGTGCTGAGCATTCCTGCAGTGATGCTGCGTGCATCCCTATGATGGTTATTTCTGCAGCCATACTATGTGCTGGTCATTTCTGCAGTCATACTGTGTGCTGGTCATCCTGCAGTCATACTATGTGCTGGTCATTTCTGCAGTCATACTGTGTGCTGGTCATTCCTGCAGTCATACTATGTGCTGGTCATTTCTGCAGTCATGCTGTGTGCTGGTCATTCCTGCAGTCATACTATGTGCTGGTCATTTCTGCAGTCATGCTGCCTGCTGCCCTGCTCTGAGCAGCTAGCCAAAGTTCTGCAGAGCTTGTTTACTCTAAGCACCTGCCAACTCTGTCTTGGCTTCAGATGTGTGATGGTCTGCTGCACTTCTCAGCATGCCCGCCAATCTGACCTCTCTTCTCTGTCTGACTCACTACCCCCTTTCTCCTCCCACCTTTATCTTAAATAAGCCTTACCTTGCTCGGTTATCTCTGTGTTTGCTAGAGACCATTTTCAAAATACACAAGATCCCACCCTCATTCTGTTTAACTTGCCAGCTTCAATGGGCTGTTTCCGGTTCTCCTAAGCTACTTTAAAAGCAAACTCAAGTTATGAACACAGAAGAAGTTTTCTAAGAAAAGGGAATTCCATGGACTGCCATTTTTTTTTCTGAGTAACAGTCATTGTAGAATTGCATCACTCAGAATGGTTAACTGTGATGTACACTTCTTCGTAACATGGAAGGTTCAGAGTGCTTTCTGTTCAGGATCAGGTTTCCGGGAAGGGCTGGGCTCTCTGTACCTTCTGAGCTCCTGCCCAGTCACCTCAGAATGAAACCCAGACAGAGCTAGGTGAAGTGGTGGCCATCTTTAATCCCAGCACCCAGGAGGCAAAGGCTGATGGATCTCTCTGAGTGCAAAGCCAGTGCAGGCTACACACTGAAACACCATCTCCAACAAAGAAATAAGTAAATAAATAAAATATTTGCAGAAGGTAGAGAATCAATCAAATAATGCCTATGATTTTAGAGTCAACCTCTGTCCAAGGAATGGAGTCATATAACATCATTCTGTCCCACAAAAAAAAAAAAAAATGATGACGTCTGCTATGTCTGACTAGCTATAGTAGTATTATTTGTATCAAATAACTTTCAATATATTTAATGTTTAAGTCAGACTTAGACTTCAAAAAGAAAGTGGGTGAAAAGTTGAAACAGTCCTCATGTGTTCAGTCACCATTGGTGGGCAGCTCCCCGCCCCACCCCCACCCCGCCGCCATCACCAGCATCCTGTGTCACAGTGGTGTAGAGGTGGCACATGACACTCCAAGTCCAGAGTTCATGTATAACATTCACTCCCGCTGTTCCACGTTTTATGGATTTGACAAATACATAATTATGGACAATCAGCATTGTAGCATTATAGAAAATAGTCTTACTACTCTAAAAGTCTTAAGTTCCATCTCACTGGTTTCTGCTTCCTGCCCAACCCCTGACCTTTACTGTGCCCTGGTATTGTCTCTACCACAATGTCATATTGCTGTGTGTGTGCATGTGTGTGTGTGTGTGTGTGTGTGTGTGTGCACGCAAAACCTTTTCATATTGTCTCATTTCATCTAGTAATATGCTGTTAAGTCCCCCTGTATTTTTTCCTACCCCAATAAAAAGAGCCGTTTATTTTATCTCTAAATAGAATGTGTCTATCATCATTTGTCTATCCATTAACTTGCTGAAGGTTACTTTACTCTCTCCTGTGTTTCCCAGTTCTGAACCAAACTCCTCAAACATGTGCATGTTTGCACGCATGTGTAAGTGTGTGGAGGGCATGATTTTCAACTGATTTAAAAAACACCAAGCAACAAGTTGCTGGATTTTATACTAAGACTATATCTAGTTTTGCAAGAAGCCGCCAGACTCCTCCAATGTGGCTGTGCTACTCTGAATTGCCACCAGTAATCAGAGAAGGCTTCTGTTGTCCTAGCTCACTTCCTGAGGTGTTTTGGATCAGTGTTTGGGGATTATGCCACTGTGTGTGTGGGAGGGTGCTGTGTTTAAAGATAATTGTGTGATGTTGAGGGTTTTCCATTAGTCTCTTGTTGGAGGATGCGTTTTTCATCCTCTCGAATACCAAATTGTATTGTCTTTATTGAGTTCTATGGGTTCTCAGAATAGATTTCAATTTGTAATTAACTTTTTCCTCCTTTTTTGTTTTGGGGACAGGTTCTTACTATATAGCCCAGGCATGGCTCAACATTTAAATCCTCCTGGTTCTGTCTCCACATGCTATATTTATCTGCATTGTTGTTCTCTTGACAGTGTCTTTTAAAGATCAGAAATGTTCAATTTTACATCAATCAACACCCCTCCCCCTCCCAATTCATAAATGCTTTGGGCACATGGGCTCCTTATATCAATATTAATATAATGGACAGTACCCGGAGCAAGGCACCTCCTACAAAGCTTACCAAAGGACATGCCAATGGCTCTTCTGCTCTCAACCACCACCCCGCATTGTGCCCTTCTCTTTACTAATCAAGTCTAAAAGAAGACAGAGAAGGGGGAAGAACAAGGCAGCCTGGGTGGGGACAGGAAGGAAGTGCTGCTCAAGTTTTCTATCTGCTCCCAAGGGCAGACCTCCCGCCACTGAGCCAATAAGAAAAGCATTCTTTTTTTTCTGACTATAGATGCAAATTTTATTTTAATTTCATGATAAGAATAAAAGAGATTAAGTCTTGCAAAAAACAAAAAGAACATAAAAAAGAAATTAATAATAACTTTTCTACATTTTGTATTTAGCATTTATATAGGCACACTTTAACCAATAACCCCCACTGCTAACATTCATAGCTAGTGATTTAGACCTCAGGTCATAAACAGACACTGTGGCTACTGTCTTGTCATATTTTTCTCTAAGCTTACTCAAGATAAATAAATAGATACCATATAGTAATGCAAGTTTCTTCAAAGTCCCATGATGTTAACCATTTGGAAAACCTCATCAAACTTCTTCCCACTGACCAGTTTAAAAGCAACTGTCACGTGTCTACAAATTTAGTATAATGACATCTGCAGTGACCAGTGTCTACATTACTTATTAGCTAGTACCACAGATACCACTTGAAGCCTAGCAAACTTTTTCACAGCAATCACTCATTGAAAATGGCTTCTGAGGGTTTACAATTCTGTAGTACCTAGAACCTTTGACTTATGTACTTGTGTGTGGTATGACTGAAGCTGTCAACAGTACATACAGTAGTGTAAAGACTTGCGCCAGATTGTGGTTATCTTCAAAATGATGAAATACCAGCAGAGGACTTGGTTTATCAAGAAAAGCATTCTTAAACATGCAAGAGGAAGAGCCAGTACGAGCTTCCACATATGCACCTAAAATAGCCTGGACAATCCTCCTTCACTTCTCTGAATGAAGAAAAAAACTTGGAAAGGAGAGCCCTGAGCTAACCCAATGCTTGTATCCTGGAAAGTATATACAACCCTGTCTTCCACCCAGAAGCTTGTGTTTGACTCACAGTTTTAGAGTGGATACCTTTAAATGGGCTGAGATTGAAACCTTCTTAATACTGAGTTGTGTTGTGTTTCTGTTTATTATAGAAAGGCAACACCTCAAGGGTCTGCCAAAGAAAAAGATAAACTTGGCAAAGTTTAAGTGATTGGAAGGAAAATGTTACTTCCAATACCTGTGATCCTGGCAAGTTAACTATATAATAAACTCATTAATAAAAGTAGAAACGACATGAGATATCCATCTCTTCAACTGAAGAATTACAAGGGAATGTGGAATCAGTCCCTTAGCTATTAATATCACATTTAAACAACAAGATGAAGCAGAAATTCTCAATCAAAAATCGAGCTGTGAAGATTTGACCATGATGGGACTCAGAAAAGCAGACTCACATTGTACCACATGAGTGAAAACAGGTTGTAGAATAGGAGAGCAGAGAGAGATGGATTCAAATTTTGACTCAAATTTGAGATAGAGAGCAATAGTATACATATGTATATATTAATATATAAATATGTTGATATTAGTAGATATTAACACACACATTCAAACGAGTACAATAATATGACTGATAGAGCAGCAAGGTTCTGGCAAACCCTAATGATATCTAATCCTAAGGTTGGCTTCTAATTTTCTTGGCAGGATTTGACATAAGGAAATGTGCTACCTAGGAAGTCCATAGCCTTGTATCTGACAGGTCATGGGCCTGGGTTGGAACAATGTGGGGAGTAAGGACACAGAATTATTGAAGAACACCATCCAGATTTTTAAATGCTTTCAGAAATGGTATAAGCTAAGAACACAGCATGGCATAATTACATAAACTTGTTTTTACCAATGAAGTTAACTGAGGCAAACAGAAATGGGATTGTCTTGCTTATCAGTCACTGCAAACTATACACAGAAAGTCAAATCTAGATAGAATTTCTATTATACTGCCTTTTCATTATATTTTAGGGTTCTCTAAAAATCATTTGAAGTAAATTAATGGTATATTAAAATTATTCATCTAAAGTACTTACATATTTTCTAGCTATGTGCTATTTCATAATTCATGGTAGAAGCAGCCACAGCAGTACCTCCTAATGGGGTTATGCCTGCAGTGTAACCTAGCCCATGACAGGGGTTCAAAATGGTGGCTGCTGTTGAACCCCTTTTTTTTTCTTCATTACGTTCAATGATTTTGTGAAAATGAGAATATACTAATAATATCCAGAGATTAAAATGCGACTGGCAATGGGCTATCTAAGAACTATATTTAAGTTAAAATTTTTGTTTGTGGAGAAAGAAACTAAAAAATTAATAATTCAAACAACATTTCTTAAAATAGCTAGCTAGTAGTTCAAGAACTATTCTGTCAGTGGAAAAACATAAACTAAGATGCTGGATGTTACCAAATATGCCATGTTGCAGTAAATGGGAGTGGAAGAGATGACCAAAGATTTGCCTGGAGTGGTGAGAAGCTATAGTTTCTTAGTGTTCTTATCAGGTCGTATGAGTTCCCCCAATTCCATTTTTGTCTTTAAGAAGAGCACATGAGATTTATCAGTGTTGTTTATTTTGTTTCCAGAGCTGAAATTTGGAGAGAGTAGGTGGGACCAGGTGCTTGGGAGCTGACCAGTTGCTTCTATAGACCCTACGGTACTTAACTTGATCCATGGACCCTTCTTTATTTCACCACATTTCTCTCCATGCATCGCCACCATACATGGTGAGCAGCAGGTATGAACAAATCACAGAATCAGATACACTGCACTTTCTTCTCTTTTAGTGGTTCTCATAATGATCTTCCCAAGGAAAATCAATTGAACTATTGACTGACATGCCATTGTGGGATCAATTATAATTGCAATTACTGACCCTGTCTTGGTTACTCACGATTAGTCTTAGAGAAAAACCTACAAAATGGTGAGGAAATGTGCCTCCTATCTAAATCACGGTGTGTAGTAGATCTAACCCAGGACAAGTGTGCTAAGCAAGCATGCTAGTGATGAGCTACATGCCCAAGGCTATGCTTAGTCACTGTCCAGTGTAAGACCCGCCAGCACACATTGGCCTTTGACCTTCATGGCCTGAGACCTAGTCCCCTAGTTGTGGTCACCATCCTATCTGTGACATTTCCCTGCCATACACAAGGCACACCTGACATTCCTCCTCTAACATTTGATGGCTAGAGAACCTGTAGAACTTTCTTTCAAAGCAAGATTGACTATCTGAGTGTGTGGTACTTCCTTCCCGGTTCTCTGGCAGCAGAAACAGAAGGATCAGCAAGGGCAGGGCAGCCTGTACTACAGAGTGAGAGTCTATCTCAGACAAATGAAACAACAGCAAAAAAAAAAAAAAAAAAAAAAAAAAAAAAAAAAAAGCCTTGGCAGACAGCTCAGTGTATAAAGTCATCATTGAGCAAGTATGCAGACCTGAGTTCTGATCCCAGTAATTATATAAAATCTAGGTGGAGCAATGCGTGATTATAGCCCTAGTGCTGGGACACAGACACAGGTGGATCCCTAGAGCTCACTGACTCTAGGGCAGCCTATCCAAACTGGAAAGCCAGCTCGTGACCCTGTCTCAAAAATAATAAAGCGGAGAAATCCTTGAGAAAGACATTCCCACAAAAACCCTTTGCCTCCGTGTGTTTCTATATATGTAAACACATCCAGACACACACACACACACACACACACACACAGACACACACAGAAAGAGACAGAGACGGAGAGAGAGGGGCAGAGGGAGAGAGAAGGAGAGAATGATCTACAATGAAAAAGAAGCACAATCTCTCTAATACCTGTATCCATTACAAAAAACATTCTCAGAGGCATAAATCCTCCAACTCAGGTTTGAATACTCAGAATTACCAAGGCTGAGAACTCAGACTTCTGCTTATTTAAATGCTCTCCAGGAGCCTACATGCATCAAAGTTTGAGATCCACTGTGCTGTGTCTTTCTTCTAAAACAAGAGACTTAACAAAGGCTCTCTGGACACAATGGCCTGACCCCTGGTGGTCTAACCCTAAAGTGTAATGCAGACACAGAAGGGTTTAACTCAATCAAAAATTCATCAACTTGTTCTTTTAGCAGCCATAAAAGTGATAGTCTGTCAATTAAAATGCTTAATTATCTGTTTCTTGCAGGTGATACAGAGCTGAAAGGACAAGAGTTGGTATTCAATTTACACATAAACACACACACACACACACACACACACACACACACACGTCTGCACATATGCACATAGAGTGAATTCCCACTAGTTGCCTTGTGCTGTCTAAATCATCAGAATGCCATGTTTGAGTTCTAGAGTACAGTCAATTTAAACATGACCTTGCATCCACTTTCTTTTTTGTTGTTTTTTGTTTGTTTGTTTGTTGTTTTTTTGAGACAGGGTTTCTTTGTGTAGCCCCGGCTGTCCTGGAACTCACTGTGTAGACCAGGCTGGCCTCGAACTCAGAAATCCGCCTGCCTCTGCCTCCCAGAGTGCTGGGATTACAGGCGTGCGCCACCACCGCCCGGCTGTATCCACTTTCTATACCTGTCTCTTGTCTTATATTCTCATGTTCATTAATCCTTTCTGACAATGGTAAAAAAAAAATTATCTACATGTCATAAGCTCAGCATTCCCTTGATAGAAAATACATCCACCAGGAAATCCACCGACCATATGATATTACATATATACTTATGTGCATATGTGTTTAGATAGATAGATAGATAGATAGATAGATAGATAGATAATAGATAGATAAACAGATCTTCAAAAAAGGTATAGAAGTCCAAAAATATTTAGAAAAGAAACCCCAAAGATCTAACCACCTTACTGAACACATGAATAAAAGAAATCCAAGCAATAATTTATTTATTTTAGTATACAACATTTGGTTGAAATGTGTTTCCTTCCTCCCCTCCCTCAGATCAGCTAGAGTAAAGTACAATGAGAATCAGGCTCCACTTCCCCTACTGGAACTTACCGTGGGACTATAGCTGGCACACCTCAGTGGGAACACCTGCTTTCCAAGCCAAAGCAAACGAGGTCTTATCTGCTCCACTCATGGGAGTGCACAGCCCCCTCCAAGACCACAAGATGCTTACAGACAGAAAAGGAAATACAGTATGGCCCTAGTTCATTCTAACCACCTCATTTTATCTAAAGGATCTCCTGTCTATTTCTTTCAAAACAAGGACTGAATATAAATAAATAAATAAATAAATAAATAAATAAATAAATAAATAAATTCAGTGCTGCCTATGTGAATCCACAGCCCTATCCAAAAGGGAAATTCATTCACTGGTGAACCAAGGGCGTGGGAGAATGCATTTTGTATCTGGAGCCCCTCCCAAAGAAGTGTTTTCCTTAAGAATTGCTTTCATGTGGACTATGAGCTTTTGAAATGTCAAAAGCTGAGTTTTATCCTCACTACAAATTTTGCTCCACTTGTTTGTTCGTTTGTTTGTTTTACGTATATAATGAATTCATCCGAGATGGAAGGAAGTTTCTGCCTATAATTTTTGTTTGAAAAATCTAAAGACCTACTTCTAGTTAACTTCCTAGCGTTCAGTTATAGCCACGCATACCTGGGGTTTTCTTTGAAGCAGAACAGGCATCTTTATTTGTGGTCCGTCGCTTTAACAGAATACCATCTTGGGTTTTGCCCACATGACATTCATTTCTAGTCCCTAGAAGCAGTTTTGAGACAGCGAATGCGCCACATGGACAGCAGCTATGGTATAAATATGTATTATGGAAAATTTCCACCCACACAGAAAACCTCACGGTGTGCGTTAGAAAACAAGTGACTTCAGTGCAGAAAATAGGCGTTGTTGCTACCTTTAAAGCAAGCTCTTCCACGGGAGCCAGTCTATTTCCTGCAGCCTGCTACTGTATTACTTTGAAAGCTTTATTGTGTGTGATTAGTTGAAAGTTAATATGTCGTAACCTGCAAACTAAAAACTCTTGTTTGAATTCATTCCGGCGGACACCCATTCTCCATTGAAACCACAGTGTGTACTCTTCAGACCACTGCTTGCCTGTTTCTTCACCACATTCCTAAACCTAAAGGCAGTGTGCTTGGAGACAGTGACAAACAGGTTAGAAACCAGCCCAGCATTGGCTGACCGCATGTGGACTCTAACACTGCTGTTTGCAATCACGAAACATGAAAGAGGAAAAAAGAAAACTACAAGAAAAGGAATCATAAAAGATATGTCCATCTAAAGGATATCTGTCTTATGAGTACTTTATAACAGAACTATATGCCAGACATTAGTCAAATTATGTATATAACCCAATTAAAAATCCATAAACAAAACTTCATCATATGCTCCAGACTGTCTCTACACCTCTGTATTCCCATTAGGATCGAGTTTGATGCTACCTCGTTGAAGAGAGGGTGCCCCATAATTTCCCTCATGGCTGACCAGGCTCCTGAACCCTTCTCGACACGAATGGCTTGGCTCTAAGAAGCATTAATACAGACCCTATCGTTACTTTTCCCAAACTTTCCCTGGAGTCCTTAAAGATATCTGATCAAAGCCTGTTCCGTCCCCAGCCCATCCCTACCTGTGCTGGAGCAGGCTAGAGCAGGCAGGAACAACTGGACTAATGGCAGAGCCGAGCCTTGCATAGAGGGAGGGTACAGCCCTGGCAGCTGACGGACAGAAGCTGGAAGAATTTATGTACCTTGGCAAGTATGCCACAGTGCCAACAAAAACATTCTTTTTTTTTTTCTAAGAAGTTCAAAGCACTTTGTAAACATTAACTCATGAGGCTAAGTAAGTAGTCATGAGGTAACTATTACTTGAATACACCCTTAAGATAACGACTGCAAGCCAAATCCTTTTTAAAAGGCCACAGAACTGTTTCTTTACTTCTTAGTATTTACAGAGCACCTACTGTGTGCAGAGTGCTGGAAATAGTCTCCTGTGGGGCTTTCACATACTCCTGGTTGTTTTGCTTTTCTTCGTGACTCACTTAGTACCAAGCTACAACTACTTATTACACTCATTTCCATTTTATTTTGGCCGAGTTGTTCGGTGCAATATGCTCCATTCTTTAGAATGTTCCTAATGTGCTGGGCGCTGAGCAAGCACAGGAGGAAAAAAAAATATTCAAATTGCCTACAAATCTTATTACAGCTATAGAAATGGAGAAATATAAATTCAAAGTGCTTCCTTTCAAGGAGCCATAAACAAAGGTTTAGTTAGGATACTCTTTGTGTCTTTCAGTGCTTGTGGAATTGCTGTAGGAGACAATTAAGGTCACTGTTGCTATGCTGAACTGTTTATATAAATAATCTATATTTATGTTCAACTAGTTGAGGCAACATGGTTGGTGAAGCCTGGCCTTTGTCCTTGGGACTTTCCCAGCTGTTTAGTCTTATGAAATGGCAAGCTAGATATAGAAAATGATTGAGACCATTTCTAAATCTTCCTCAGACAACGAACTGCACCGGGTATATGGCGCTGAGAGAGGAGCAGAACAAAGAGGCGGGGTGGTTCCTTTTCAGGATGCGTGACTTTTTAATGAATCAAAAGCGATTCAGCTGCCTGTCTTCTGCTGCTCACCGCGAGGCTAGGATTCTCTTGTGCTCAGGGAATCAAAAGCACAGCCCCAATTTACAGCAACCACAGAGGCTCCTGCAAGTCTCTGATGGGAACTTACACATATTTTAAAAGTCAAAAGAAAATATAATGCCATTGACAACGGATCTTTCTCCCTGGTAAACACTTGCTTGACTGGATAACATACCAGGGATGTAAAATATCAATCTGTCGTTTTAAGACACACACAACACACACACATAAAGAAAGAGAGAGAGATTGTTGACATAGAAACCATCATTATTCAAGTTCAACTGACATACCAAAAAGATTTTGATCTTTTTCTCCTCGGTAAACACTTGTCGTTTGACTGCGTAACATACCAAGGAAGTAAAATATCGATCTGTCATTTAGCACATGGGCATGCGCACGCGCGCACAGACACACACACACACATACACACACACACACACACACACACACACACTTTGTTAACATAGAAACCATTATTATTCAGTTTCAATTAACATACCAAAAAAGATTTTAAAAACAAATTCTGGTCTGGAAGAGGAGAGAAGGAAACTATCCCACACTGTTGATGGGAATGTAAATTTGTACAGCTATTGTGGGAAACATTGTGGAACTTCCTCAAAATAGCCAAAAATAGCATTCTTGCATGACCCAGCAACTGTACTACTGGGTATAGCCCCAAAGAAAATAAGGAAATGAAATCAGCATGCCAAGGAGCCAAGAAATGGAAGCAGCCACGATTGCCATCAACAGATGAATGAATAGATAAAGTGTGGTGTGTACACACCATGCAATGCTATTCAATAATAACAAGAACAAAGCTCTGTCATTTGCAAAATGACTGATGAAACTGGGGAACATTATATTGGGGGAAATAAGCAAGAGATTGATGGTAAGTGCATTTTTCTTATATGTAAAAGGGCAAACTGACCTGAAAGAAGAAACAAACAAACCAAAACAAGAAAAAAATACAAAAAGAACATCAGTAAACACCGGAGCCTGGAAATTGGAGGGAGCCCAGGACAGAGGCATGGGGTAAAGGGTACAGGGGTTCAGTTGGACAGGAGGAGTAACTTCAAATGTTTGATACCACAGGGCAACCAGTTGATGATATCCAATTGCTTCACTCAAAATAGCTAATGGAAAGGATTCTGAATGGTACCCCACCCAAAGAAAGAATACATGAGTTGATGAACATGTGAGTCATTCCAATCAAACCATCAAACATTGTAAAAATACATTAAACTCCTACACTGCATCTCATAAATTTGTACTCCGCATAAATAAATATATATGCATAAATAGTGGAAACAGAATTCAGGGGGAAAAAATCAGAAGACACATTCTGCTTATTTCTTTTCCAGCTTTCTGAATACAACTATTATATTTTTATTTATTTAGACAGATGCCTGAGTGCCCAATATTTTGTGTGTTGAGATCATATCATTTCGTTGTGTCTTCAGTAAGCTACTGTTAAAATGTTGTTGAACACATCAATAATAGCACTTGCTGGGACTGGCAAGGTGATCGATTATACTTGGCTGGACTCCTCCTTTGGGCATCCAGATGGGAGCTTAAGAGAGCTTTCATTAGAGAGAGCTGCTAATGAAGACTACGGGATCAATTAAACAAATTAAGTTACAAGCATATCTGTTGCCGTCAGTCATTAAAGAATGGCTATATTCATAGTGAGGTCACCGTCAGTCGCTCGTCACCCCTAAGGTGGCCAACAGCTCAGGAGCTGGATGGTATGCTGTCTGCTCTCATTACAGCAACAGCACTGGAGCACTGAAGCTGTGGAGCTGGGGTTGAAAGGAGAGGAAGAGCTAAGGGCCCCAAAGCACTGAGAGTGTCAGCTGAAGCCACTTCTATCTTGGTTTTAAAGGAAAAAAGAAAACTCAAGAGGAACCTGGTGGGGGTGAGGAGAAAGGACAGCTTTGGAAGAGACTGGCTGCTGTAAAAATATTATTCTTGGAATTGATTTCACCAATTTTTAGTAAAAGTGAGAAGTATAGACATGCCAATACATTGAACAGAACATGCCACAATCAACACTGGATAGCAAGGCTTTCTGTCTCTTCAACTTCTACCAAACAGTTATTTTTAGGGCATCCTACGTTCTTTATACATGTTTTGGAGAGTTGTTTTATTCTCTAGGCTTATTTTTGTATCAGGGTCTCAGTTTTACCAATACTGAATTCCAGGGCATCACGGATTCCACGATGTTGCTAACTAACAAGGAGCACTTACCACCCTGTGTGAACAGCACGTGGCGGCAGTGCTTAAACTCTGCACTTGCACTGAGCAGGGGAAAATACTAAGGTGCTTCCCGAGGTCCCACAGCAGATCCATCTCTCATTCCAGGCAGACTGAACCTGGGAGGGCTTTAGCGCCTTGGAGAATTAGTTCATTAGCCCAGGCTCTCATGGGATTTTTCCTATCACATCAAAAACTTTAAAACCTATTATAGATTCGGTTTTGATTGTGTACATTTCTTTAGAAATGATGCCATGGAGTGTTTATCATGCAGGGGGATGCATTTGATCCACAAAGATGTTCTTCTCGGATACCCGGCAATCCTCTGAGAAGGAAGACATAACGGAAGGAACGCATTCCCTGGTTAATTAAAACTTCATTAGCATGCAAGCAAATATTTATTTCCAGATAAACATAAATGCTTCCTGCTTTAATTAATTCTTTATACGGCAATGTAGACTCGTTTTGCTAGCCACATCCAGCAGAGGGCAGGATGCTCCCACCAAGGGCCAGCTGGCTACAGCCCCTAGTCAGAACACAGCAAGTCTCTCTCAAAAGAAAGAACATTTTACTGGTCTCAGCATAGTCCTCAGTTTCTTGTAAGAATCTGAGTAAATCTGTCATCAACTTGAAAACAAAAGTTGTAGGTCGTAGACTTGGAGATGTAAAGAGAAGCTTGCTTTAGAGCATTCACGCATTCTGTTTGGGAATATTATCTTTAAGATTCTTGGAAAGTAGCCAATTTCTGTCTTGCTATGGAAGGTATGTAGAGAACTGATTTATGGATTCTGACTGTATGCTGCCTTTGTCAAACCTGAATTATTCTAGACATATGTCCTACCTCGGTCCTACCACTTTCCCTACTGTAACTATCTCTCTGCCCTTAGAAACTTGTAGCAGCTCCCCAATGGCTTCTTGTGTGCTGTTCCCGCACAACCCCCTTGGATAGAACATGAGCTCACCACTAACTTGAATCCTCTCTTACCAAATATAATGCAGGCATGAGGACATTAGTGGTTCTTCCCCATGTTTGTATGTAGGCCACTAGGGAGACATTTTGTACCAGGCTTTGAGTCGCACAAGGTTTTGAGCATTTATTCTATTCTAGGTAGATGCAAAATACAAAACAACACAGATGTCAAACTGCTAACTAGACGTTCCTTGTTAGTACTGTATACACTTTTGGATAGGGTGGTGTCTGAGAGCTGGAGAGGATTCCCATCTTCCTAAGACATCCCCTCCCATCTCTATAGGAAGATGGAAGCAAATTTACTTTCAACTGTATTATTTCTATACACTTTGGGTACTGGAAACTTCCTTTAATGAAAAGTTAATGCAAAAATAATCCCTCTAGTCATTGAAAATCACAATGACAACAGGAAACAAATTAAATACAAGCTGAAAATCATTGACCTAAAATATATTTGTGAGAAAAATCAGAGCGTGCAGCTCTCCCCAAGAGTACAACTAGGAGTAAAGCACTATTACCTTCTTTTAACAATCTTTCCATTATCATAGTTTTTATGATAATCATCCCTTAATATTCACCCTTTCTCAAAATAAGCTAAAATGTTGGGACCAGAGTAACATGGCATTTTGATAACTGTGAGAACCCATGTTTTGTGACCAAGCACTTTATGCAGGAAGGTGATAATTGACCAACCTGTCTGAGTTATCAATTGACCACTGTCTGGGTTATCAACACGTCATCCAGAGAGCTTTGAGCATTTCTTGGATGCCATGAAGAACTCTTTATCTTCTTGGCAGAGTGTCTTAATCCAACTTCAATGTGCCAGCTAGCACCAAGCCTCATCAACTCGTTGCAGGTGTTTCCAGCTGTTATGGCTCCAGAAGGCCCCAGCTCTGGTTGCTCCAGACCCTATCACATTCCTTCGTTATGTCTGAAAGAGGAATGGCACTTGCTTTTGGTGTCTCAGCAACATAGCTGAGATGGGCAGAAGAGGCTATGCCTATAGGAGCTTGTGACTGGCCCTGATGCAAGGTATTGTATTGGTGGAAGCGAATGTTCTACTATGACCAGTGAAATTGTAATCCATGTACCGCCAATCTTCTGGTTATGTAAACATACTCCTGTCTTTTCTCATTGGTCTAGAGGCTACACTTCTATGTACTATCCCAAATATAGACCCTAACAAAGTCTTCTCTCTAATGGCCATTTGCCTCTTTGTGAAACTTGGAGGCAGAGCAGGCTGAACTGATTACAAAGAAGATAAGACTGTCAGCCTTCAACTCTGAAGGTAGCAGAGAAGAGAAGATGGAAGAATTCCTCCACTTTCACTATAAATCAGTCTGTGAACATGGTTGTAATTGGGAGCTGAAACTGAAAAGAAGCTTGTGGAAGGAGATGCTGTGACAGGTCAGATGTCACAGCCAAGGCGACAAGGCCTGCAAGCACCAGTCCCTGAAAGAGTTCAAAAAAGTTGTGAGGGCTTCAAAAGCCAGGGTCCTGACACTGAAGCTCAGAGGCTATCAAGTTTGCTGCTGCCAAAGCAAGACGCCACTGAAAAGATAAGAAGTCAACCTGAAAGACCTCCCAGTGGCCAGGCCTGGGAAAGTGAGGGACAACAAAATAGTAAGAATACTGGATTATAAATCAAAGATGTGTGTGTGTGTGTGTGTGTGTGTGTGTGTGTGTGTGTGTGTTTGTACCAATATTAACAAATGATTGAAAATATGAGGACGATGCATTGACCATCTGGATCAATAAGCCTCTTGCTTATTAAGACCAAGAAGATTCTATTTGTCAAAGTTTAGGATCATGAGCACCTGGCTATGGAAATCCAAGCTTCTTGATCCCAAAGGTAGCAAAGGTAAGTAATCCAGTATTGTTACTATTTTGTTGTCCCCCACTTTCCCAGGCCTGGCCACTGGGAGGTCTTCCAGGTTGACTTCTTGTCTTTTCTGTGGGCATGTTGCTTTGGCAGTAGCAAACTTGATAGCCTCTGAGCGTCAGTGTCAGGACCCTGGCTTTTGAAGCCCTCACAACTTTTTTGAACTCTGCCATCTTGTCTATCTTTGATATGATCTGAATATGCCCTGATTACCAGCTAACCATTTTTACCATCACTACTATGGAGATCAAGCCTGAAGAGAGAGTACAAGACCAGAATACAGACATGCAAGGGAAGGAGGTGAACTTAGAGTTCTAGTTAGCCTTTAAAACCCTAAGAGGCAAAAAAAAAAAAAAAAAAAAAAAAAAACCCTAAGAGGCAGACACTATAAGACTGACCTTTTGCTCAGCTGTTCAGAGCCACCTGCCATCATCTGTAAACCTTTATTATCCTACCATCTTTCCACCCACTATTAACAGATCTGCCATCCAGAACCAAACAAGTTAGACTCCCTTCCCATACCCACCTTCCCTGCGCACTGAGTCTTCTGGGGCACCCCAGGTGCCCTAACTGCCTGCTATTTCAACTGCCACCTCTCAGTCTACCTTCATCAGACCTGCTGATTGGGAACCAGGCAGCCCAAGGATACCTACCCACCAGAGACCTGCCACACCAGGATTATCAAGGTTAGACCTCTTTGAAATATCTACTACAACAGGAACATTCAGGGAACAAAGCCATCCAGAGGGCTAAAGGCCCTCAAAAGAACACAAACAGCAAAAGCCAGGACACCCTCAGAGCACTTATCTACTATAACACGCCCTGGATATCCCAACACAACCAAAGCACAGGAAAATAACCTTAAATTCAAACTTATAAAGATGGCAGAAGCCTTTAATGAGGAAATGAATAAATCCCTTAAAGAAATATGGGAAAGTACACACAAACAGGTTGAGGCCTTTAAAGAGGAAACAAATAAATCCCTTAAGGAAATACAGGATAATACAAACAAACAAGTGAAGGAAATAAATAAAACTGTTCAAGACATGAAAATGGAAATAGAAGAGATAAAGAAAACACAAACTGAGGGAATCCTGGAGATGGAATATATGCATATATACACAATACATACATCTATTTATATATATGCAGATATACACATATACATATCTGCATATATATTTCATCTCCGGGATTCCCTCAGTTTGTGTTTTCTTTATTGCTTCTATGCATATATATGTACATATATACATATATACAAAACACACATATTTATACCAATATTAACAAATGATTGAATAAATAAGGAAGAGAATGGGAACAACACACATAAACATCACCAACAGAATAAAAGAGATGGGAGAAAGAATCTCAGGCATAGAAGGTATTATAGAAGAAATTGATGCATCAGTCAATGAAAATATTATGTCTAAAAAATTCCTGACACAAAAAAATCAGGAAATCTAACAGACACCTACAGAATATTTCACCCAATCACAAAAGGGTATACTTTCTTCTCAGCACCTCAGAGAACCTTCTCCAAAATTGCACACATAATTGGATACAGAGAAAGTCTCAACAGATACAAGAAGTTTAAAATAATTCCTTACATCCTATCAGATTACCATGGACAAAAGCTGGAGTTTAACAAAAGAAACAATAGAAAACAGACATACTCCTGGAAACTGAACAGCTCTTTACTGAATGAATGATCACTGGGTGAAGGAAGAAATAAAGAAATGAAAGACTTTCTATAATCCAAAGAAAATGAGGGCAGAACATACTCAAACTTATGGGACATAGTGAAAACAGTGCTGAGAGAAAAGTTCATAGCTAAAGTGGCCTCATAAAGCAATTGAAGAATTCTCACACTAGTTAAAAGTATACCTGAAAGTTCTAGAAAAGGAAAAATGAAGCAAACACATCAAAAGGAAGTAGAAAGCAGGAAATAATCAAACTCAATGCTTAAATCAATCAATCAGAAACAAAGAGAACAATACAAAGAATCAATAAAACCAAGAGCTAGTCAAACTAACTAAAAGGCAGAGAGACAATACCCAAATTAACAAGAAGTAAAAGGGGGAATGGACACAGAGTAAATTCAAAGAATCATCAGGTCTTATTCAAAAGCCTTTACTCCACAAAACTGGAAAAACCTAAATGAAATGGAAGATATTCTAGACAGATACCAATTACCAAAGATAAATCAAGGTCAGGTAAACTATGTTATTAGTTTTATAATCCCTAAAGAAATAGAATCAGTTGCTAAAATTCTCTCAAACAAAAAGTCTAGGACTAGAATGTTTTAGAGAAAAATTCTACCAGACTTTCAAAAGAGAACTAATACCAATACTCCTCCAACAATTCCACAAAATAAACACTGAAGGAACATTGCCAAACTCATTCTATAAGGCTACCATTACCTTGATATGTAAACCACACAAAGATTCAGCAAAGTGAATTTCAAACCAATCTCTGACATGTACATTGAAGGAAAATTCTCAATAAAATTCTTGTAAATGGAATCGAAGAACGCATCAAAGACATCATCTACCATGAGCAAGTTGGCTTCATCCTCAGGAACCAGGAGTAGTTCAGTATACAAAAGATTATCATAATCCACCATGTAAACAACACATTATCATCTCATTAGATGCTTAAAAAGCCTTTGACAAATTCCAACACCATTTCATGTTATAATTCTTGGAGAGATCAGAGACACAAAGCACATATCTAAACATAACAAAAGCAATAGCTAACATCAAATTCAATGGAAAAAACTTAAAGCAATTCCACTAAACTAAGGAACAAGACAAACTGCCCTGTCTGTCTGTCTATCTCTCTACCTATCTAGCTATATCTCCTCAATATAGTACTTAAAGTTTTAGCTAGAGCAAATAAGAAAACTAAAGAGATCAAACTGGAAATGAAGAAGTCAAAGTTTTGTAATTTGCAGATATGGTAGTATCCATAAGCAATTCAAAATTTCTACCAGAGAACTCCTATAGCTAATAAATACCTTCAGCAAAGTGACTGGATAAAAAATTAACCAAAAAAATTAAGTATCCCTCCTTTATACAAATGATAAATGGGCTGAGAAAGAAATTAGGGAAGCAACACCCTTTATAAAAGCCACAAATAACATAAAATAGGTTGTTGTAACTCTAACCAAGAAATGAAAGGCTTATATGACAAGAACTTCAAGTCACTGAAGAAAGAAATTATGTAGATGAAAAGATTTCCCTTGCTTGTGGAGAGTTAGGATAGTGAAAATGGTCATCTTAACAAAAACAATTCACACATTCAATGCAAACTCCATAAACATTCCAACATAATACTTTATCTTGACAGAGCAATTCTTTTTTTTTCTTCTTTTTTTTATTTTCTATATTCTATGTTTACATTCCAAAGGCTTTCCCCTTTCCCAGTTCCCACCCACCATAGTTCCCATAGTTCCTCTCCCCCCCCAACTGTTCCCCAATCATTCCCCCTCCCCCCTCGGTTTCTTTACTAAACTGGATGCAATCTTTACAGGCCCAGGGTCCTCTCCTTTCTTCTTCTTGGGAATCATTTGACTTGCTATTTGTGTCTTGAGTATTTAGGGCTTCTGGGCTCATTAATATCCACTTGTCAGTGATTACATTTCATGTGCATTCTTTTGTGATTGGGTTAATTCACTCAGGATGATATTTTCCAGGTCTAACCATTTACCTACAAATTGCATGAATTCATTATTTTTAATTGCTGAGTAGTATTCCATTGTATAAATATACCACATTTTCTGTATCCATTCCTCCTTTGAGGGATATTTGGGCTCCTTCCAATTTCTGGCTATTATAAACAAGGCTGCTATAAACATAGTGGAGCATGTGTCCTTATTGCATGCAGGGGAATCCTCTGGGTATATGCCCAGGAGTGGTATGCCAGGGTCCTCTGGAAGTGACATGCCCAATTTTCTGAGGAACCGCCAAACTGATTTCCAGAGCGGTTTTACCATTTTGCAATCCCACCAACAGTGGAGGAGTGTTCCTCTTTCTCCACATCCTCGCCAGCACTTGTTGTCTCTTGAGTTTTTAATCTTAGCCATTCTGACTGGTGTGAGGTGGAATCTCAGGGTTGTTTTGATTTGCATTTCCCTGATGACTAATGATGTTGAACATCTTTTAAGGTGTTTCTCGGCCATCCGAATTTCTTCTGGTGAAAATTCTTTGTTTAGCTCTGTGCCCCATTTTTTGATAGGGTTATTTGGTTCTTTGCGGTCTAACTTCTTGAGTTCTTTGTATATATTGGATATTAGCCCTCTGTCGGATGTGGAGTTGGTGAAGATCTTTTCCCACTTTGTTGGTTGCCGTTTTGTCCTTCTGACAGTGTCCTTTGCTTTGCAGAAACTTTGTAATTTTATGAGGTCCCATTTGTCGATTCTTGATCTTAGAGCATAAGCTATTGGTGTTCTGTTCAGGAACTTTTCCCCTAATTCTTAACTTCATATGGATAAACAAACAAAAAAACAAAAACAGAAGAACTAAAACAATCCTGAACAATAAAATAACTTCCAGAGGTATAATCATCACTGACTTCAAGCTGTACTGCAGAGCAATAGTAGTAAAAACTACAAAGTATTAGTATATGAACAGAAGGGTTGATCAATAGAATCAAATCAAAGACCCTGAAATAAATCCATACACCTAAGGATATTTGATTTTTAACAAAGAAGACAAAACCATATAATGGAAAAAAGAAAGTATCTTCAACAAATAGTGCTGGTCTAACTGGATGTCTCCATGTAGAAGAATGCAAATAGATCTGTGAATATCATTCTGCAGAAAGCTCAAGTCCAAGTGGATCAAAGACTACAACATAAAACCAGATACACTTAAATCTAATAGAAGAGAAAATGGGGAATAGACTTGAACATATTGGTACAGGAGACAAATTTCTGAACAGAGCACCAATGGCTCAGGCTCTAAAATCAGTAACTGATAAGTGAGACCTCAACTAAAAAGCTTCTGTTTGGCAAAGGCCACTGTCATTAGACACCTACAGATTGGAAAAGGATCTTCATCAATCCTTCATCTGACAGAGTGCTAATATCCAAACTAGACACCAACAACCCAAATTAAAATATGGAATACAGAGCTAAACAGAAAATTCTCAACAGAGGAACCTCAAATAGCTAAGAAACACTTAATGAAATGTTCAAAGTCCTTAGTCTTCAAGGAAATGCAAATCAAAATGACTCTGAGATTCCATCTTATACCCATCAGAATGACTAAAATCAAAATCTCATGTAATAGCACATGTTGGCAAGGATGTGGAACAAGGGAAACACTCCTCCATTGCTGGTGGGAGTGCATACTTATACAACCACTTTGGAAATCAATTTGGTAGTTTCTCAAAAATCTATAAATAATTCTACCTCAAGGCCACAGCTATAATATCTCCTGGATGTATACCAAAAAAGATACCCCAGTATACACTAAAGACATTTGCTCAACTATGTTCCTAGCAGATTTATTCATAATAGCCAGAAACGAATCAACCTAGATTTCCCTCAGCAGAAGAATGGATAAATAAAATGTGCTACATCTACAAAATGGATTACTACTGGCCTATGTAAAAAAAAATAAAAGATATCTTTTATTTTGTAGGAAAAGGATTGAACTTGAGAATATCATCCTGAGTGAGGTAACTCAGTCCTCACTCAAACCCAAAAGGACATGCATGGTGTGTACTCACTTATAACTGGATATTGCCATGAAGTACAGGATACCCACAGACCCAAGAAGCTAAACAAGAAGGAAGGCCCAAACAAGGATGCTTGGATCTCACTTAAAAGGGGGAATAAAATAGTTGTAGAAGGCAGATGGAGGGAGACCTGTGTGGGAGAGGGAATGGAAAAGGGAATGGGGGCCGTTGCAGGATCAGGTGAGAGGAGACAGGAAAGATAGCTAGATATCCCTAAAAGTGAATGGAAATATGCAGCTGCCAGGTTGAGGGGACAGGGTCGGGTCATCTCAAGAATATGCCAGAGACCCAAGATAAGGGAGGCTCCCAAGAATCATTGGGGATGACCTAGCTGAGACTCACAGCAGTGGGCATATAAAACCTGAAGGGGCCCTTTGAATCCCAGTAGCTCGACAGGAACACCAACCTATCCACAAAACTTATAACCCAAAATGTATCCTGCCTACAAAAAGAAAAATGCAGGGATGGAGGATGAAGAAGAGACTAAGGGAATGGCCAACCAATAATCAGCCCAACTAGAGAGCCATCCCATGGACAAACACCAATCCCTGAAACCACTAATGATATTCTGTTATGCTTACACACAGAAGTCTAGCACAGCGGTCCCTTGAGAGGCTCTGCCCAGCAGCTGACTCAGACAAATGCAGAGACCCACAGCCAAACAATGGATGGAACCTGGGGACTCTAATGGAAGAGCTGGGGGGTTAAGGGCCCCAAATGAGCTGAGGACCCAGATATATCACCCCTGGGCCAGAAGATACTCCAACATGTAATAAGGACACATGCTCCACTATGTTCATAGCAGCGTTATTTAGATAAGCCAGAAGCTGGAAAGAACCCAGACGTCCCTCAACAGAGGAATAGATACAGAAAATGTGGTACATTTGCACAATGGAGTACTACTCAGCTATTAAAAACAATGAATTCGTGAAATTCTTAGGCAAATGGATGGAACTAGAAAATATCATCCCGAGTGAGGTAACCAAATCATAAAAGAACAGACATGGTATGGACTCACTGATAAGTGGATGTTGGCCCAGAAGCTCAGAATACCCAAGATATAATTCACAGACCACACGAAGCTCAAGAAGAAGATCAAATAAGGACCCAAGATACTTGGGTTCTTCTTAAAAGGAGAAACAAAATGCCCATGGGAGGAGATACAGAGACAAAGTATGGAGCAGAGACTGAAGGAAAGGCTATCCAGAGACTGGATTTATAGTTACTAAACCCACACACTATTGTGGATACCAACAAGTGCTTGCTGACAGGAACCTGATATAGCTGTCTCCTGAGAAGCTCTGCCAGTGCCGGACAAATACAGAACTGGATGCTCTCAGCCAACCATTGGACTGAGTGAGCATGGGGTCCCCAATGGAGGAGCTAGAGAAAGGACCCAAGGAGCTGAAAGGGTTTGCAGCCCCATAGAAGGAACAACAGTATGAACCAACCAGTACCCCTAGAGCTCCCAGGGACTAAACCACCAACCAAAGAGTACATATGGAGGGATCCTAGCAGAGGATGGCCTTGTCAGACATCAATGAGAAGAGAGGCCCTTGGACCTCTGAAGGCTCATTGCCCCACTGTAGGGGAATGCCAGGACGGGAAGCTGGAGTGGGTAGGTCAGTGAGCAGGGGGAGGGGTGATGGGATAGGGAGTTTTCAGGGGGGAAATGAGGAAAGGGGATAACATTTGAAATGTAAATAAAGCAAATATCTAATAAAAATTAACTAATTAATTAAAAGGACCAACAGAGTCAACTAACCTGGACTCTTGGAGGTTCTCAGAGACTGAACCACCAACCAGAGGTCATACACCAGCTGTACCTAATACCCCCCACACATGTAGCAAATGTGCATCTCAGTCTTGTGGGTCCTGAACAACCAGAGCAGGGGCTGTCTCTAAAGCATGCCTCTGGAATCTGCTCCCCTAACTCTGCTGTCTCGTCTGGCCTCAGTGGTAGAAAAACTGCTTACCCCTGCAGAGAGTTGATATGCCAGCATGGGGGGGGGGGGGTATACTCAGCCTGGGCTTCCATTCTCATCATAGGAAAAGGGGTTGGGGAAGAGGGCAGGGACTGTGAAGAGGGATCAAGATGTAAAAAAATAAAATAAGATATTGGCCTTGTGTTTGGCTTAGAGGCGAGAGACACACACTATAAAAACATGGAGTGTCCTGTCACCTGCGGGCAGAGCAGCAAAGCAACACAGATGTTTAGAGCAAAGACAATGGCCTGGTCAGCAGACGGTTAAGAGCATATTTCTCAAAGCATGCTTATTGAATACTACTGTGTCCAAGGCAGTGTGGGGAGCACTTTCACGGTGTTGTAAACAAGATAGATGTGACACTTACCTGTGTTCCTGGAGTTTACATTCTAGGAAAAACAGACATAGATTATGTCTTGACAAATGTCACGTCAAATAAATAGAGTACTGGGAGAGGCCCTTAAGGTCTATGGTCAATAAAGGCCCCGAGATTACTCAGCAGCTCATGTTCAATTAACAGCTCCATCTGTTGCTCTAAAACCAGAGTGCAGCCTGCAATTTAGCCCTCCCTTGTCCTCCACACTGAGTTAAATTGTCTGGTCTACACAGTCTGCTGAAATACTGAAGAACACACTCATGCACAGACACACCACACACACACACACACACACACACACACACACACACACTGAACATTCCATTCTTCAGGCATACTTGTTTTTTAGTAACCTTGACAATTTTGAAAAGCATAGTCAGTTGGTGTGTTGAACACTTTGACTTTAGTTTATCCAGTGATTTATCACAGTCAGGTGAGAGTTGCTTATATGTGGAAAGAGGAAAGAACATCACAGAAACAAGCCCAGTTTTTTGGTACGTCACATCAAGAAGACTAAAGTGTCAGTGTGCACCTTCTTGATGATGCCAAATGCTAAATGATCATGCCAGTGTCTGCCGAGTCTCTCCACATACTACTTGGCCTGAGATCACACAACATCTTATTTTAATTTCATTATTGCACGTTAGTTTTAGTATCCACCAATGTTTTAGCATTCCCTAAAACAGTTATTTCTCTGGCATCATCAAATGACAATGATGTATTTCCGCCACTCCTTCCACACTTATTCTTTGGAATTCTCCTGTAATTCCAAAGTTTTCTTGTCCTTTCTCCCATATTTCCTCATTTATTCAATTATATTATTGTGTCATTAGGAACTCATGCATATTTTTCATCTATGAGTATTAGTCCACTGTTGCTGTTTTTTTGTTTTTGTTGCTGTTGTTGTCCTTTCTTTCCCTGGTTTGGCCATCAAGAGGTCCTTCAGACAGATTTCTGGGTTTTTTTTTTAATAAGCTGGCATCATTTTGAGTACATACTCCCGGCACCAAAACTCAATCTAAGTTTCTCTTGTGTGTTTGTTGGTTGGTTTGTTTGGGTGGGTTGAATGTGTGTGTGTGTGTGTGTGTGTGTGTGTGTGTGTGTGTGTGTGTGTTCGCACGCAAATTGGTAGCTAGAACCCAAAAAGATACATTCTTTTCATCTGGGATACCCTTCAAAGTGGCAAAGCTAGGAGGAAATTGGTGCATGACTGCATACACAATACTCATCCTTCTGTGCCTACTTTTCTATTGACTACATCTACACAAACGTACCTAGAACAAATGCACTATGAGTTAAGCGGATGCTTCAATATAGTCCATTGCATTCAGTGATGTGTTCTGCTTTCAACCATTGTTACTGTGTTCTTAGGAAGTAAGAAACAGGCTTTCACTATCTAACACACTGTTTGCAGTCTTAGAATACATAGGGATCCATAGCAAGATTGTTAGATATTATGAAAAATATCTTTGCTTGGAAAGGGGGTACAGTGCAGTTGTTTAGTTTGTGTTTTAAACAATATAGAGAACATATCACTTGTGCCTGGCATGGAGGCTAATTAATAGAGCTTACTCCATTGGTTTTTTTTCCCAAGGAACGGGTCACTTCAAAAGTTACCACAAACTTATATTTTCTTCCACTGCTTTTTGTATTTATACTTTTCTTTTTGTCACATTTGTCATAGTGAGGTGTTCATTTTTAGTGCAGCTAGATCATTGGATATTGTTTGCATTCTATTCGGGTGTCTCCCGCGTACCAGTTAATAGTTTATAAAAAGTGAAACGCTTCTCATTTATCAATATAAGAAAGACAGATGGCATTAGGAAAGGGTCCTATTTCATCCCTTCTACCTATTTTCAGTCCCCTATTCTATTCTCATTCCTTCCATCCTAGTCAGTAACCAGCCACATCAACGCATGCTTTAATGCCTCCTGTAGTGTGTTTTTCACAGATAAGCAAAGATAAGTAGACCATCTTATATCTCATTTTGTAACTAAGAGTACCACTCCTATTACACTGTAGATAAACCTGTGTTTTCTTCACTTAAAGACATAATCTAGTGGGGGGGTTATAAATAACTATATAGATGATAGATGACAGGTGAGGATGATGGCAGATAGATGGATAGATGGATAGGATAGATAGATATAGAGAAACAAATGAATAAAAGATACATAGATGATATATAGATAGATAGATAGATAGATAGATAGATAGATAGATAGATAGATAGATAGATAAAAGTAGATAGAGGCATGTGTGTATATGTATAAATACATATATACATATATAACTTGAACTGATATCTGCTCTTGTGCTTGTCTTTGCTGCTGCTCCCACCACCTTTGGCCATTAGACTTCTGCCTCTTCAGTTCTCACAGTGATTTGCACTAGCAAATCTCCAAGGGGCTTCTGGGTGTTTATGCTCTGCTGCGCCATCACTGAATCCTCTTTTTCTAAGATGTCTAGCTTTACAGAGTGAGCAGCTCCTAATTTTCCTGTCTCCAGACTGTAGATAGTTATTATGGCCAATATTCAACCCCCACATGTGTAAGCCAATCTACAAACTCCTTCATGTATAACTATGTATGAGTGTGTATAGACTCATGCACATACAAACCCAGTCTGCAAAGCAATAGAACTGGTTTTCTTAGACTGGTGATTTTTGACCTGAGCTTTAACTGAAGACTATGAGTAAATTGTAGGAAGCAAGATATTAGAGGAGAGGATGTTCCAGAGAAAGCACACTACACTGATAATGGCCCTGAAGAGTGGGTGAAAGGGCTCTAGGTTTAGAGCACAACAATGTGAGGGTGGGAATTACTGTTACATGGAACTGAAATGGGAGACCCAAGGTCAGACCATCGGGGCTGTAGAAATGTTTAAGTTGTGTCTTGGGAGAAGATAAGTGGCTTAAAAGACATGGTGAAATTTACTGAGGAAAGTTCAGTAGCAGCAATGAAGATTCTAGCCTGACAAGAAAAGATACTGTGAAACCAATTAGAAAACTAATGTTCTAAATCAGGGAGAGATGAGTTAAAAGAAAAACTCTGCTGGCAATTAAAGTGGAACTAATGTTGAGGAAGGAGAAAAGGAACAGATTGACAGGACTCAGAGACTCCTTGACTGCAGGGCCAAGAGAGATGAAGGCATCAAGGACGGCTGTAGAGAAAGTATCTTGTGTCTGTATGGTCAGGGCACCCATCACTAATAAATTTGATGGCCTAGGCCTGAGGCAAGAAATAGGAAGTAACATGTTCAGGAGACAAAAGGAAGCTTGGGAGAGGGTCAGGGGCTGGAGATTCCCCCAGGGAAGATACAACCCATGGCTCCTAATCACAGGTAGCCAGCCCTGTGGCAGACTGTAGATCAGAACAAATGGGTTATTGTCTTAGTTAGGGTTTCACTGCTGTGAACAGACACCATGACCAATACAAGTTTTATAAAAGACAACATTTAATTGGGGCTGGCTTACAGGCTCAGAGGTTCAGTCCATTGTCATCAAGGCAGGAACATGGCAGCATCCAGGCAGGCATGGTACAGGAGGGGCTGAGAGTTCTACATCTTCATCTGAAGGCTGCTAGTAGAAGACTGACTTCCAGGCAACTAGGGTGAAGGTCTTAAGCCCACACCCACAGTGACACACCTACTCCAACAAAGCCACGCCTCCTAATAGTGCCACTCCCTGGGAAAAGCATATACAAACCATCACAATTATCTTAAGTTATGAGCTAGTCAGAGAACAGCCTAGCTATATGATCAAGGTAATTGTTAATATATATTGATTCTAATTCTTTTTTTTAATTTTTATTTTCTATATTCTATGTTTACATTCCAAAGGCTTTCCCCTTTCCCAGTTCCCCCCCCCACCATACGTCCCATAATTCCTCTCCCCCCCAACTATTCCCCAATCATTCGCCCTCCCCCCACGGTTTCTCTGTTCTGGGTCTACAAAACTGGGTCCAATCTTTACAGGCCCAGGGTCCTCTCCTTTCTTCTTCTTGGGAATCATTTGACTTGCTAATTGTGCCTTGAGTATTTAGGGCTTCCGGGCTCATTAATATCCACTTATCAGTGATTGCATTTCATGTATATTCTTTTGTGATTGGGTTAACTCACTCAGAATGATATTTTCCAGGTCTAACCATTTACCTACAAATTGCATGAATTCATTCTTATTCCTGGGAGAAATAAGAGCATGGGGCTTGGAAGAAGAACCAGACCAACTTGGACCAGTGGCTCCCACTAACAGAAGCCTATTCTCTCACTTCTCTTTCTGGTCCTTCAAGGATTTCTCCGGAACTCTTGCCACCATTGTTTTCCAAATTTCAAAATGCAGCTCTGTCTCTCATCTTGATGCCTCTGTACACAGATTTATGTGAACATCTATGTGTGTGGATGTATGCACATGCATGATTATGTGTGAAGGCCAGACGTCAACTTTACATATCATCCTTAGGTGATAGTCACTTGGCTTTTGAATTGGCTCTTTCTCACTGAGGGAGTTCCATAATCGGGCTAGGCTACCTGGCCAGGGATCTGTATTCCCCAGCACTGCAATTACAAGCAAAGCCAGCACTCATTGCTTTTTGAGTGAGTGTTGGGGTCCAAATTCAGATCACCATACTTTCATAGCATTCACTCTTACTACTGATCTATCTTCATAATTCTTTTTGAGTCACTGTTGATTTTATAGTATAAAGGACTGAATTCAGTGTCACAGAATCTAGGCAAATATTCTACCAGAGAGCTACAGCCTCAGCCCCTTCCACAAGTAATTATTTATTATAATGTATTACACATGTGTAATAAGTTCTAAATATTATATAATGTATTAATAGTAATATATGAGTCAATAGTAGAGTACTTGTCTAGTAAGTACACAGCTGTGAGTCTATTACTGAACATGGAAAAATAAAAGTATATGCTAAGAAGAGAAATCGGTTCTGGATATTTGCTTCACTGATCTGTCCTCATGATTTCATTACAAATTATCTTTTCTATCTAAGTGTGACGGTGCACACCTATAATCCCAGCATTCAGTGGAACAAAGGATAACCTGGTCTACAAAGGGAATTCCTGGACATAAAGAGCAGCATAGAGAGATCCTGTCTCAAGAGGCAGACAAGCAGAGAGAATTGTCTCATAGGGGCTGGCGAGATGATTCAGTAGTTGGGAGCTCTTGCTTTTGCACAGGACCCAGGTTCATTCATATCACCTACAAGCAGCTAGCAGCTGTATAACTCTAGTTCCAAGGGATCAATTGCCTTCTTCTGGCCTCCAAGGGCTCGGCATGCATACAGAGCACAGATATATATTTATGCAAACACCATCACTCAAAATAAAACTAAATACAACTTCAAATTATTTTTTCCTTAATGGAAGGGAAATGAGGCCTGTGTAGTAGTTTTCATCTTCCTTATGAATCTTGGGACTCTTTTACTACACAGTTACTTCATGTCTGGAAATATTAGTAGCCTGAGACCCTGGTGCACTAAAGTGCACTCACAGCTTTTGTTCTATTTATTGTTAATGTATAAGTGACATGCAGCATGAATAGAAATCAGCGAATATATTTATCTAGTGAATCCCATATTCCAATTAATATATGCATTACTAGTCTAACTTTTACTTCCACAAATTATTACTTTTTTAACCAGGAGTTATTTTTGCCCAGTTTCAACCTGTGCTCTTTTGTGTGTTACTTTTGTATTCAGCATCATTTCTGTGGAATATATGACACAATTCTTGTGGAATATCTCCCTTTACTGTATGTATTTGCTCTACAGTATGAGCATAAGTCACCAATTTCTAAGTCCATGGGCATTTGTGAGAATTCTAATTATTAGTTTACATCTACAAAAATATCAAAGTATCATAATGTAGAAATATATTTTCACCTTTTTAAATGATTGAAGAATAGAATTAATTAATCATAGACAAAATATAAATTATCACTATAAGAAATAGGCAAGAAGTTTTTCAAAGTGGTTGAATTGTTGTGTACAATTTAATTAATGCATGAGAAATCCTACTATATATTTTGCCAGCATCTTGGAGTATTAAAGTGTCTTCATAACTGTAATACTTTCTTAAATATATATATGTTTATCCTTTTGGTTTCCACTTGCATTTCTAACACTAAGTGCCTTTGTTTTTCTGTTGCTGTCATAAAACCCCATGAACAAGGCAACATATGAAAGGAAAGGTTTGAAATCGAAAAAGACCTCAGGAAATGGAAAAATATTTCATGCTCTTGGATTGGGGGGATCAATATAGTAAAAATGGCCATCTTGCCAAAAGCAATCTACAGATTCAATGCAATCCCCATCAAAATCTCAAATCAATTCTTCATAGATCTAGAAAGAGCAATTCTCAAATTCATCTGGAATAACAAAAAACTCAGGATAGCTAAAACTATTCTCAACAATAAAAGGACTTCTGGGGGAATCAATATCCCTGACCTCAAGCAGTACTACAGAGCAATTGTGTTAAAAACTGCATGGTATTGGTACAGCAACAGGCAAGTAGATCAGTGGAATAGAATTGAAGACCCAGAAATGAACCCACAGAGTTATGGACACTTGATCTTTGATAAAGGAGCTACAACCATCCAGTGGAAAAAAGATAGCCTTTTCAACAAATGGTGCTGGTTCAACTGGAGGTCAACATGCAGAAGAATGTGAATTGACCCACTCTTATCTCCTTGTACTAAGATCAACTCCAAGTGGATCAAGGACCTCCACATCAAACCAGACACACTAAACCTAATAGAAAAGAAACTGGGGAAGACCCTGGAGGACATGGGCACAGGGGGAAAGCTTCTGAACAGAACATCAGTAGCTTATGTTCTAAGATCAAGAGTTGACAAATGGGACCTCATAAAATTACAAAGTTTCTGTAAGGCAAAAGACACAGTCAGAAGGACAAAACAACCATCAACAAATTGGGAAAAGATCTTCACCAACCCCACATCTGACAGAGGGCTAATATCCAATATATACAAAGAACTCAAGAAGGTAGACCCCAAAGAACCAAATAACCCTATCAAAAAAATGGGGTACAGAGCTAAACAAAGAATTTTCACCAGAAGAAATTCAAATGGCCGAGAAACACCTTAAGAGATGTTCAACATCATTAGTCATCAGGGAAATGCAAATCAAAACAACCCTGAGATTCCACCTCACACCAGTCAGAATGGCTAAGATTAAAAACTCAGGAGACAGCAGGTGCTGGCGAGGATGTGGAGAAAGAGGAACACTCCTACACTGTTGGTGGGACTGCAAGATGGCACAACTGCTCTGGAAATCAGTCTAGCGGTTCCTCAGAAAATTGGGCATGATACTTCCAGAGGACCCTGGCATACCACTCCTGGGCATATACCCAGAGGATTCCCCTGCATACAATAAAGACACATGCTCCACTATGTTAATAGCAGCCTTATTTATAATAGCCAGAAGTTGGAAGGAGCCCAGATGTCCCTCAAAGGAAGAATGGATACAGAAAATGTTGTATATTTATACAATGGAATACTACTCAGCAATTAAAAATAATGAATTCATGCAATTTGCAGGCAAATGGTTGGATCTGGAAAATATCATCCTAAGTGAGTTAACCCAATAACAAAAGAACACATATGAAATGCAATCACTGATAAGTGGATATTAATGAGCCCAGAAACTCTGAATACCCAAGGCACAATTAGCAAGTCAAAAGATTCCCAAGAAGAAGGAAGGAGAGGACCCTGGTCCTGAAAGGACTGGATCCAATTTTGTAGGAGAGTATGAGAACAGAACAGAGAAATGGTGGGGTGGTGATTGCGGAATAGGCGGGGGGGGGGGGGGGAGGACAGATGGGACAAATGGTGAGGGGGGAACTGGAAAAGGGGAAAGCCTCCCGGAATGTAAACAAAGAATATAGAAAATTTAAAAAAAGAAAGGAAAGCTTAGGGTTCCAGAGGGATAAGAGTGTAGCCACAAGCAGCAGGCAAGGCAGCAGGATCTGCTGAGAGGTCACATACTGAACCACAAGAAGGAAACAGAAAATAAACTCAAAGTAGGGAGAGTCTCCGAATCCCCAAATCCGCCCCAGTGACTTATGTCCTCTAGCAAGGCTGTGCCTTCTAAGCCTTCCCTAACAGTGCCACTAACCAGGGACCAAATATTCAAATGCCAGAATCTATAGGGGATGTTTTTATTCAAACCACTACACTAAGTTGTCCTATGCTGTGCGTATTACCTGTTAATTTTTCTTCATGTTCCAGTTTTTGTTCCAAAGAAGAAAAGGGTATTTCTCCTCTTATAACTGAGCTGAGAACTATTTTACGTTAAGAATGCAAGGCTTTTGCAGGTATGAACTGTGCCTGTGTCATCCCTCATCTGGTATATATTTCTTTCCATGTTCTGTGCATCAGATGGCAATGCTACATCCATGTTTAGTTCTTATTTGATAATTTCACTATAGATTTTAAACAGTATGCCTCTAAATTTAAGAGATATTGACCAAAATAGAAGTAAAGAAAAGTGACACAGAGACAAAGATGTAGAGAGAGTGGGTTTAAACACTAATATGTCTGAGCAAAAGGCGAGAATCAGAAATTATTTGCTCGAGCAACTTCTCTCTATGTGCGAGAAATATTGTCAACATCAGTTTTTTGCTTGTTTTTTTTTGTTACTGTTTTGGCTTTTATTTCTTGGCACAGGGTCTTGCAATGTAGTTCAAGCTAGCCTCAGACTTTGAGTTTCCAATGTTCAACTCCCCCACGCAGTTTAATAAAAGATTGAGAAAAGGGAGTTTAGATCAAACCAATTATAGAAAAAAAAAAAAGAACTTGATCAAGAGAAATGTGTTATAAACTCAATGGTTATTTTCTCCTGATATTCACACACTGAAGCCCTAACTTCTATCTGAAGGCATTACCCCTAAGAGGCAATTCTATTCACATGGTGTGATGGTTTGTATATGATTGGTCCAGGAAGTGACCTCATTAGGAGGTGTGGCCTTGTTGGAGTAGGTGTGTCACTGTGGGTGTGGGCTTAAGACCCTCCCCCTGGCTGCCTGGAAGTAAGTCTTCTACTAGCAGCCTTCAGATGAAGAGAGAGAACTCCCAGCTCCTCCTGCACCAAGCCTGCCTGAATGCTGCCATGTTTCTGCTTTGATGACAATGGACTGAACCTCTGAGCCTGTAAGCCAGCCCCAATTAAATGTTGTCTTATATAAAACTTGCATTGGTCATGGTGTCTGTTCACAGCAATAAAACCCTAACTAAGACACATGGTATCCTGAGGATGGAGCACCATAATAGGATGAGCTCTTCATGAGAAGAGGAGACACTAATGTTGTCTCTTCACTCTGAGGATAGCGAAAGAAGGCAACTAACTACAACCTGTTAGAACCCAGGCCTCTATATCTGATCTGACCTCAGATCTCACAGCTGGGAAGAATCAAGCCATACGCCTACCCCAGCTCTGTACAGGACAGAGAATTCAGAACTAGTCTGTGTTGGGAGTCAACAGCCACCAATTTACAGTGCCTTGTTCTTCCAAGCTTTGATCTCTGTTGATCCAAATCATGTGATATGAACCTTCTAAAGGTTATTAAAAGTCATTTTTCCTTTGTTTTCATGTATGGTCCAGAGATACCCAGGGGAGATCTGCTCAGGGAGGTCATCAGGAGAAGGGTGCTCTTCAAAGACGTTCCTCTGGATTCCCTGGATAGCATCCTGTCATTGCTGCTAGACAATATCCCACTCCACCATCCTTATCCTTGTCATTGATGAATCATTTCTCCAGGTTTTAAAGGGAAACCTCTCCTTTCCTTTAAGGCTCCACCATGCTTAGATCTCTGAAGATTGTACTATTTCTGTCTAAGGTTCTTCCTTGCAGCACAAGGCTCAGTCATGGTTCCCATACTCTTACATCTAAGAAACTGTGTCTTCTGAAGGTGTCATGTGTCAACTTTTTTTTCTGCTGCTTGCCTTTTGTTATAGTTAATATAAAACAGGAATAATATTCAAAGCAGAAAATGTGTCTCCTGGTAACCTATTCTTAGGCTTCTCGGCCTTTGGATCTGTGAGAAATAATATTTACTGTTTGACCTATACAGTCTCCAATGCTTTATGGGAACATCCTGGAATAAAACAAAAAGGTCTGTTAGTTGATTCGTACTTGTATGCTTAGCTTTTTAAAATCTATTTTAATTAGGATTCTTAGATGCTTGAACCTCCATTCTAGCCCACCAACTAGTGGTAACAGAAGAAGATGGTTAACAGGACAAGAAGAATGTGGACATGTTTAGAAGTAGTTCCTTGGGCTGGTTCCAATCTTCATTATCAGCTTTTCAGCAGTCCAGTCCAAAACACCAATCAGTAGCAGCAGTCCATCCAATCTGCATACGCCAAACACAAATCAGTAGTAGTGCTCAGAAGTAGTAGTTTCAGTAGTAGTTTCTCAGAAGAAACCTTGAGGCTATGACAAATCAGCATGAATCCACAGAAGCAGCAAGAAGCTGCTGGAATATCACAGGCCTCATTTCTCTCTATGAAGACACAAGGAAAGATCAGCAAAATGTCACAAGGCATACCAATGCAAGAGCACCTCCTCGTTATCTGTAGAGTTGTATTTATATTCTTTCTAAACAGCATGTGCCCTCTCAATTGTCTGTTTTAGCAAAATATTACATGCCCTCTCACCAGACCGCTTCCAGAAAAGCACCACGTGTCTCTTCTCAGCAAAACATCCTCTCACGTCTCTACTTCAGCAAAATATCCTCTCATAAGAGAGTTTACAGTAAAAAATCACATGACACTATTTAGTCTCCAAAGAAATCAGAAACTCTCACCTCAGGTACTGGTGTGAAATTATATTCGGGAACAATTAAGATATATTGGGTAAGTCCTCAATGGCCAATGATACTAGATTCTAGACTACAGATAATTGGTTGTATTCTCATGAACAATAGTGGTATATTAACAGTTGCTTAATACTGGACCAACATATAGGATGTAGACATTTAAAAAGATTAATTTGGCAAAAGAATTCTTGAAGAGTGATTTGACAGTAAATAATACATAATTTCAAAATACTGGAGAAAAAGTTTTAAAATCAAACAGTATTATGGAGCATGAAAAGAAAGACAAGTATCAAAAACACTCCGTTCAGTAGTTCAGGATGGGCCATTGACATCTGTAACTTTCCCAAGCTCTCCAGAAAAGTCTTGTATACAAACAAACACGGGAAGTTTGAGAGTGATGTGAACTGACACAAGATGGTGACATAAGGAAGTGTTGACCCCTGTACAGAGATTTGTGGTGAGGGGGGATGACAAAGAAGACAGTATCCTAAGACAGAAAACTTAACCAAAAGGAAGATGCACATAATTAATTATTTGACTGCTATTTGAAGAAGTGGCTTTATTCCAGGTACTGTCTCACCCAAACATAAAGTGTTTCTCTGTGCTGGTCCATGAAACATCAGGAGGTGGATCCATTACTCCCAAGAGGATATCGTGAGTCAGGCAACTGTAGATTACCTATAAATAGAGCCAAAAATTTCCAGTGGGGGCTGTTCAATATTGTTTGTACAAAACATGTTTATGATTTTATTAAATTGCAATGTATTTTACATTTCATTTCATATATTTTGGGGACAATATTAATGAATAAAAATGTGTGATACAACACAAGCTGTATCCACTCCTGTTCCCTTTTTTCCTCTCCCTGATAATTCTGAGCTGTGAAAATTGCCCATGCATGTTTCTTAACAAGTCAGCCAGACGGCTTTCCCAGAGTCCTTCTAATTTTATGCTTTATTCTGTGTAGTTTCTACATCATGTCTCTTCATGGACCAGCACAGAGAAATGCTTGTGCTTATAGGTAAAGCCACCTACAGTGAAGTCACTTCTTCAAATGGAAGCAAATTAATCACTTACAGTGAATACACATCTTAAAAATTATTTTAGTGTGTATGCATGTGTGTACACATGTGTATTTGTGTGTGTGTGTGTGTGTGTGTGTGTGTGTGTGTGTTCAGGTGCCATTACATCCTTGTGGATGTCAGGAGAAAACTTTGAAGCATTAGTTGTCTTCTTCTGCCACGCAGCTCCAGGGGATTGAATTCAGGTCATCAGATTTAGTACAAAGCACATTTACCTGCTGAACCATCTCTCAGGCTTTATGACCACACATTTTAAAGAGAACAAAACATGTTTTTCTTCTTTTCAGGACAGTCCTCCACCTTTGCAAGATGGCAGCCTAGTTCTTATTCTATGCTAAAGGTTGATGGACTTTCTAGTTCAAATGAGTGTCTTTCTGGTCATTCTATGACCTCATTTAAGAGTAGAGTAAATAATGGAAGAATCTCAGTTCTCATATACACTGTATTCTAAGCTTAGCATTCCTTCTAACAGAACATATGACTGTCAGCCTATCTTCTCATTAGTAAATAGGTGGGTCACATATAGTTTCATTAAAACAATCATTTTGCTCATAATCCTGGTATCTTAGTTACTTTTCTATTACTATGAAAAAATTACCATGACCAAGGCATCTAACTGGGAACTTCCAGAGGGTTAGAGTCCATGACCATCCTGGTGAGGTACATGGCAGCAGGCAGACAGGAAGCGTTAAGGCATTAGCTAAGACCTTACATCTGATCTACCAGCCTTCGGCAGAGAGGAAGAGAGAATAGAAATGGTGTCAGCTTTTGAAGCCCCAACGTGCATCTCTAAGGACACATGTCGTCCAATAAAATTACAATCCTAATCCTTCCCAAAACAGTTCTACCTACTGGGGAGCAAGCTTTCACATAGGGGACTGTTTCATTCAAACCACCACACCTGTAATCTGTATTAGTGACTTATTTTGCTGTGATAAAACACCAAAAGCAAGACAATGTATAGAGGAAAGAGTTTATTTGGGCTTACATTTCAAAAGGGATAAAATTCATATTTTGAAGTGGAAGCAGTAATAGACATATGACTGGAGCATAAGCTGAGGGCTCATATTTTGATCTGAAAGAACAAAGCAGAAAGAGGAGGAAACTCAGATTCTTCAAAGCCTGACTCTAGTCAACATGCTTTTCCCATAAGGCTACACCTCCTAATCCTTCCCAAAATATTTACCAACTAAGGGCCAAGTATTCAAGTGCCTGAAACACTAGGGGACATTTATTCCTCAGATAAAAGGATGTTAAGGAGAGTTCAATTGTGCTCTACCAAAAGCTGTGAGCTGACTCCTGTATTGATCTCATACTCATTCGTTAATTCTGGTCCTTGTCTGAATTCCTAGCTGGTGCCTTCAAGCAAAACATCTACACTTGACCTCTTTCACCTCCTCACAATACAGATCCTAAATTCCAGAGGCAAACATTTCAAGGGGAAGGAGGCAGAGAGTCTGTTTCTCTCTAGGATCTAGTCTCAGGACCCACAGTACCTGGTTTTGGCATGAGTCAACACTTGCAGTAATTGTAAAGGCTTATTCTGTTTTAGGAAATGGGGCAAGGGTTTATTAGTACAGATGTGTCAAGGCTCTAGTGGAATATTTGACACAAAACCATTATGGTAACTACTGGGAAGAAACTATAAATCTGAAACAATTTCACTTTCAGGCCACAATTCCCATTCTTTCCACAAGTAAAATGGTCTCATTATTCTATCCCAAGCACTTCCCAAACTAATCAAGCATAGGCTTACAGTCCAGGGTCTTAGTCTCCAAATCTGGTGAAGTTCTTAGAACAGCAGTTCTAACCTATGAGGTGCAACCCCCTTTGGCAGTCATTTCACCCTTTCACAATAGTTGCCTGGTGCCTAAGTCATTGGAGAACACAAAGATTTAATTGTGATTCGTAACCATTGCAACGTTATAGTTATAATGTAGCAATGAAAGTAATTGGATGGTTGTGGGTCACTACCACCTGAGGAACTGTATTAATGTGTCCTCAGAGTTCGGAAGGTTGATGACCGCTGCCTCAGAGCAAGGCTCCTTGAGGTTTCGACCCTGGATGCTAACCCTGTTGATCTGAAGATACACGAACTGAAAAGATGATTTCCTCTACTCCACATATGCCTGACAAACGATGGTGTGGTAGATGGAGAGGGGAGAAATGCGCTCATTTGAAAAAGGGGCCAATAGATGAAACACAGTAGGCACTGGTCCATAATCATTCTGAAGTATAGCCAGGTACATATCCCCAGATCCTTGATTAGGGCTCAGACCTACTACCAAGGAATTCTCTGTGGCCTTTTGCTCTACATTTGGACTCTCAATTCACTAACACATCCTTACCATGCCATAAGATGTAGGTCATTTTTGTAGTTATGTATTTATGTATCATACTCATGTCTGCTTCTCTCTTTCAGAGACGCCATCTCAATTCTTGTCGGTCCTAGGTGGTGAAATTCCTTTAAACATTTGTGGATTTCTTATGAATCAATTTATAATCTATCCCATTAGACAAAAGCCACATGCGTATGCCTCATTGAGTTAAGCCTTTAAAAAAACACACTAAAACAAAATATGGGCTCTCTTTAAGAATACCACTCTGAGATTCTCAGGAATCTCATTATTTCACAGAAGAAATCTGGGAGAAACATCACAAAATTGTCCCGTGGTAATTTTTTTGCCTGATCAAAATGACCTATAACACACTAGCCCAGAACTCTATAAAGCCGTAACAAAAGGTATTTCTCTTTCGTTCATGTTCTCTTGACAGCACCCTGGATTTGATCTCTGCTCAGAAGCCACGTCTTAATTTAGCATCATTTGCCATCTGGAGAGACTGGGAATGAGATACAGTTTTCTTTTCCAACCCAGCAAGCCCTGGAGACTTTATATATAACATTTCTTTCTTTAGCTCATCTCTCTTCCTTGGATTTTACTCCAGGCAGTTAGAAACAGACGGTAGGCAAGCCACTTTTCGAGCCTCTTTCTGCAATACTCCTTAGCTGGGAAAATAGGTACATTTCCTATTTTCACCTCACTGCAGGAGATATTGTTGCTAAACTTTGTGCCAGTGTGTATGAGAGCTCCGTCCCTCCTGCTTCCTGTAGCCACTTACTCACTCCTTTCAGTCATCAACAGCAGGCTTCACAAAGGCCCTTAGGTATGCTCTGATGCTCCCTGACTTTCCATGGGCTTTTGCTTTTCCAACACCCTTCCAAAGGCATTGCCCATCTCACCTGCCTCAATCCTAGACCCACTCCCACCTAGATTAATCTGGTTGGCTGCACTTCACTCCCAGAGCCAAAGGGTGTTCCAGCTATTTACTGTTTCCCATAAAGCCACCTAAACCCGATGCCATAAAGAATGACATTGATTTTTCCTTCAAAATATGCAGTTTGGGGAACATTCCATGAGAACTGTTTGCCCAGGCCCAACTCAGCCTTAACAGAGGAAACTCAAAAACAAAGACTGTATTCACATTTATTATTTCCTCTATTCCAATAGATTTAAGGCCATAGATAATTCATTGGCTGGGACCCAAAGTCCTTCAAAGGCTTCTCAGACTCATGTCAAATGCTTGATTCTGGATGATGTGTAGAAACCTTGTGTGGGACTGTCCTATACATTATCTACATTATAATATTCCTGTATGTCCTAGGATTCCTTACAATGTGGTAGCTAGTTTCCAAGAATAAGCCTATGAGCCATCAAGATACAATACCTGAGATGAATTAGCCTTAGAAATAATTTTAGTCACTTTTGCTTTATGATTTTTAATTTTAAAAAATGGTACACATTCCAATATTTAAGTGAAAGAAATTAAATTCCACAGGTCAGCAAATGGCACAGTTCTAGAGGACCATATGAGATCAAAATTGTTGTTGCCACCATTTGTAGAAAATACACTTTACCACAAAGGAAAAACACATCAAAATAGATGCACAGTGCATGTCTGTTCCCTTCCTCAAAAAAAATTTGGATTTCTTCTCCTAAAATATTTCTTTAGTGTGGAAGCTATGGGTAGTCTTTTAAGACCTTTGAATTGGATGGAGAAAATAACAGATAGAAATGCATATGAAATTTTTGATGATGTTAAAAGGACTCATTTGATTCTTAAAATACCAGTAACCAGGGGGGAAATCGTTATTGGTCAACTCTTGATCTTTGAAAGCAACACTTTTAATATATAAAGGAAGACCAAAGTGTGGATGCTTCTTAGAAAGGGGAACTAAATACTCACAGGAGGAAATATGGAGATAAAGTGTGTAGCAGAGACTGAAGGAAAGGCCATCCAGAGACTGCCACACCTGGGGATCCATCCCATATGCAGTCACCAAACCCAAACATTATTGAAGATACAGAGAAGTACTTGCTGATAGAAACCTGATATGGCCGTCTCCTGAGTAACTCTGCCATAGCCTGACAAATACAGGGGCGGTTACTCCAAGCCAACCATTGGATTGAACATGGGGTCCCTGATGGAGGAATTGGAGAACAGACTGAAGGAGCTGGGGGGTTTGCAGTCCTATGGGGGGAGCAAAAGTGTCAACTGGCCAGAACCCCCCTCCCTGGGGCTTCCAAGGACTGGACCACCAACCAAAGAGTACACATGAAGGGATCCATGGCTCCAGTCTTATGTGTGGCAGAGGATGGCCTTGTGGGACATCAATGGGAGGAGCAGCCCTTGGGCCAGAGGGGGTTCAAGACCCCAGTGTAGCAGAATTCTAGGGTAGGAAGGCAAGGGGTGGGTGGGGAGAGCACCCTCACAGAGGCAGGGAGAGGGAACGTGGACTAGGGGATTTCCAGATGGGATACCTGAAAAGGGGATAGCATTTGAAATGTAAATAAAGAAAATATCCAATAAAAGAAAAAATAAATAACTTTGAAGAGAATATCTAATATTTTTAACAGTGAAGATCAACTTTGAAGATTTCTGTGTCCGAGAATTTAGCAGGAGGGTGTGGGCATTGATAGCAAAAAAGTTAACATTTAATCAATTGTCATTTAATCAATCGTCAATAAATACTGGTTGTACGAATCCAAGCACGCACATAGCCCCTGTACACCCCATCTTTCCTTCAGACATCTCACCAAAACTGCAGTTCATTTGCAGTATTTCAGAGTACATTAGAATGTGCACCAAAAAGTCACATTGTAATAGAACTGAAATCTTCTGGACACTGTCAAACCGTCCTAAAGCTTTCCTTCTCAACTTTGGATAAGCAAGCTGTGGTTTAATGAAGCTAGCCTCAAAGGCCTGTATGCTAGGTTTTGTAGGGCTAATGGCAGGGATGGTTAAGCCTTTGGAAGAAGGAAGTAATAAAATAGAAGTCTGTTCCCATTGTAAACGGATCCAGACTGCTCTAACCCTTCCTCCACTCTCAGGCGTCTAGAACAAGAAAGTCCAGGGAAGGAAGACTACCCAACCTTAGAAAGAAAAAGAAACGGGGGTAAGTAGGGGAACAGAGATGTCACACTGAGGGCATGCCAGGCACCTGCCACTCCAGCCCCCAGCCTTCTAGAGAGGAAAGGTGTAGCTGTCAGAAATAAGATGGAAGTGTCAAAAGTATATATAATTACCTACATTCTTTTAGAATAATAATCAGTGGTTTTGTTCTGGAGGGCTATAAAACTGGAAGTTTCACTAAGAATTAATGCTTAAAGGGCCAAGGAATGTAGGCACAGCACAAAATATTACCCTCGAGCAATGCCTATAGGTTTGAACATGACAAGGATAATTCGGACAGTGTCTACACTGCTTATATGATCTCAACAATGATCATTCATTCCATTATCTGTCTACTACAGCCCATCAACACGAAGAAACAGTTTGACGCTCTGGTGGTTTTTTTCTTTCATTTTAATATCACCCCTATTTCTTTCATATCGCAGTAATGTAAACACATCCTGTCTGCAGACACCAAACCCAATCCTGCTGTCCTTGCAAGAGGCACTTGTTGGCAGGACCTTCCTTTGGAGGTTCTCCTAGCAACTGACCAATACAGATGCGGATGCTTAGAGCCAACCATCAGACTGAGCTCAGGGACACTCACAGGGAAGCTGGCAGAAGAACTGGAGGAGCGGAGGTGGATTGTAACCTCATAGAAAGAACCATATCAGCTGGCCAGACCACCCAGTGCTCCCAGGGACTAGACCACCAGCCAAGGACTGTACAGGGAGGGATCCATGGCTCCAGATACATAGAAAGCAGAGAACAGCCTTGTCTGAATCAGTGGGAGGGGAGGCTCTTGGTCCTGTGGAAGTTTGATGCTCCAATGTAAGGGGATGCTAGAGGGTTGGGGTGGGAAAGGGTAGGTGGGTGGGGGAGCACCCTCATAGAGCCAAAGGGGAGGGGGCAAAGAGAGGTTGTGGCATGGGGGAGGGCTTGTGGACGGGTAACCAAGAAGAGAGATATTTGAGATGTAAACAAATGGAATGATTAATAAGAAAGAAAGAAAGAAACAAACAAACAAACAAATAAACAAACAAACTATTCTCCATGCCCCTTAAAATGCTTACAATTAAAGCTTAATACTTCAGAAAGGACACCAATGAAAGTGACAGCACTGTATGTTTTAGCATAAGTCGGAAAACAAATGGTCAGCATTAAAAGTCAAGAACCAAATGATATTTCTAGATATCATTTTATTCCAGGATGGTCACATCTAGAATACAATTCTATTGGAAGGATATATTGGATTAGCTAACACACAAAGAGGGATCAGCCATGTGGTTCAGTGGGAAAAGGCTTTTTGTAACTAAGTCTTATGACTTAAGTTGAGCCCCTAGATCCCATATTGTAGAATGTGAACCAACCCCTAGAAGTTGTCCTTTGACCTCGACATACACAGAGTAGAGCATGGTGGTGCATGAGCATGGGCAAGCATATTTGCATACACACAAGAATATGAATAAACATTTTTTAAAAAGAAAAATCAAAATAAAGCAATGGTGAACTCAGCAATATAAACCAAAGATTGGAAACACTGTGACGCACAGGAAGCAAGCCAGGGAGCGATGAACACACTCAGAAGCCTCTAAAGAAACATCAAGTTGCACGGCTTACATGGATTTCAAGTATCTCAAAGAGAAAAGAGAAAATACGGTAATATATATGGGTATATATGGAGTCTAGAAAATTTTCTGGAAGCCATTGAAAACGGTAAACAGAAAGCAAGAAGTTCAATGAAAGGAATATCAGTTAACAAGCAAGCAAACAAAAAGCTCACTAAACTCATTGTAATCTCATTGTTGAAAAGCTAAGTATTAAGACCCTATTCCTGACATGACATGCCTGGATTGCAAGATTTAAAACCATCAAGCTTAAACAGAGATGGACATCTCCTCCCCACCATTGACTTTCATTGTGCCGGGAAGTACTATGCATGTTACCCAGGGCAAGTGGAAGGAAGAACAAAACACACACAACCTATCAGCACCCTTACCCAGATGTGAATCCTACAAACCATGAGACCAATCTAACAGGCAAGACAGACCATCTTGTTCAATAGGGACATGACTGTTATAGAAGTAAAAACTCTTTGATTAGATTTGAGATTTCCCAGCCTGGCGCTATAAATCTGATCAAAAGGCTATAGATAGGCTGTCACAGGCCCTAGAGGGGAATTTAATACTCCAGCTTCATTATATTTAAATAGTAAAAATCTAAATAGTATCTTCATGCTCACAAACAAATGTTACTCTCAGCTTTAATCAGAGAAGTCTCTTTTTCCAGCAATAGATACTGAGGCTCATAGATATGGTGGTGATAATAAATGAAAACTGACTAGTCAGCTTTAAGCAGGGTATTTGTACTATCCTATTCTAAGGTTTTGGAAACACTGCAGAAGAAGAAGCAGAAAGAATTCAAGACAGGTGTTAGGGAAAAGTGCTTCAGAATACCACCTTCTGGGCAAGACACAATCTTGCAATCATGAACTCATATCAGCTGCAGTTTACTACACTAGATCTGTATAAGAACGGGCCTGTCTATATTCAGTAAAACGTATGAACAAGGTATATGGTGGGCCTGCCTTTACTGTTGATTTTGTTGGCAGAACCTTCATCTAAAGAAGAAAGATTTCGAGGGAACAATCACTGGGGGAGGAGGCAGGACTTCTGGGTCAGGGAAAGGAAGAGGGGAGGCAGGAGAAAGAAGACTTCCTTTTGGACAGGAGAGAGCATGGAGCCACAATGTAAGTAGCCCAGGTCCCTGGTTTAGGTGGCAGATCAGATCTGCCACCACAGGATTTAACATAAAATAACTTACAAAATTAGTATGCTAGCTTCTCCATCCAGCAATTGTGTTACCTGTTAATCCTAAACTAAGATTGTGTGGTATTTTCCTTCACGTGGTGTCTCAAGTGTGTTCCAGAAAAAGGGACGGTGACAGGGCACCCTGGCCAGCCACCAGAAATTAACAGAAATCAACAAACACTATTCATTGACAACCTTCAGTTCTCTAATCAAAAAAGACACAGGATAACAAATTAGATTAGAAAATAAGATCCATCCTTCTGTGACATCCAAGACACTTTAACATCAAGGATAGACACCACCGCAAGGTAAAAGGATGAAAAAAATATTCAAAGCAAATGGACCCACAAAACAAACTTGCGTAGCTGTTTTAAATATCTGAAAAAGAAATAGACTCCAGACCAAAACTAATCAGAGGAAATAAGGAAGGATACTATACACTCACCAAAGGAAAAAATTACCAAGAGGACACTGCAAATATAAACATATATGACATAAACAGGTCACTCAAGTTCCTAAAAGAAACAGTACTACAACTAAAATCATATATTGACTCACACAATTATTGTGGACAACTTCAAACATCCAGATACAAAACTAAACAGAAATGCTGGAGCTAAATGACATCATAAACCAAATGGACCTAACAGATATTTACATATTCACAGAACATTTCACTCAACAGAGAAGAATACATCTTCTTCTAAGACCCTCATAGAACATTCTCCAAAATTGAACACATGCTTGAACACATATTAAGTCTCAACAGTTACAAGAAAATTAAAACAAAGCCCTGAATCTTATCTGATCACCATGGATTAAAACTGAATATCAACAAGCACAACAATGACTCACAAGCATGTAGAAATAGATTAACTCACTATAGCATGAAAAAATGGTGAAGACAGAGATTAAGAAAAATTAAAATTTAGAATTATACCAGGCAGTGGTGATGTACATCTTAATCCCCACACTCAGGAGGCAGGGGCTGGCAGATCTCTGTGCGTTTGAGGTCAGTCTGGTCTACAGAGTGAGTTTCAGGACAGCTAAGGCTACACAGAAAACTTTTGGAAGTTAATGAAAAGAAATACAACATGCACAAGCTTGGGGAACAACATAAAGTCAGTTCTGAGAAGCAACTTGATAATGTTGAAGAACCTACATAAACATTAGACAGGTTTCTTGTTAGTAACTTAATACACCTGAAAGCTCTGGAACAAAAACAGAAGGGTAAAAAGAAAAGGGAAATCACACCCAAATGGAACTTATTGCAAGAAATAATTAAACTCAGTGCTGAAATCAATAAAATACAAGCACCAACAGAAAAAATAAAACAAGGAATTGATCAAACAAGGAGTTGGTTCTTTGATAATCAATATGATTGACAAACTCTTAGCCAAATTACCTAAAGAACTGAGGGAGAATTGCAAATTAACAAATTTAGAAATGAAAAGGGAGATATAATAACTGACACTGAAGTAATCCAGGTAATTTTAAGGGCATACTTTAAAAACCTGTACTCCGCCAAATTGGAAAACGTAAAAGAAACGGAAAATTGTCTTGATATATACCACCTACCAAAGTTAAATCAAGGTGAGATAAGCAATTTAAACAGACCTATATAACCCCTAGTGAAAAATGAAGCAGTCATTAAAAGTTTCCCAGTGATTTAATACTAGGCACAGCTTTCTCATTATAAAACAAAGAATGTTGTTGAAATTTAACTGTCCCACCATCATTGGAACTACAGTAAGTAAAAGACTGTTGAAGTAAGAAGTAAGTCTTTGAGGAACTAATATAGTGAAACTAATTACATTTCCAAATATTAACACAGTGAGGAAAGTTAAACAAAATAGGTGCAAGACTAAGAGAAGAAAACCCCTAAACCATTCCTGAGAGAAATTAAAGAAATCATAAGAAATGAAGAAATGCAGCAATTAGATATCTTCATAGTTTTGCGAAAGCCATTTTTTCCAAATTGAGCTATGGCATCAATCAAAATCTCTCAGGATTTTTTTGTAGAAAAATTAAATCTGAGAAGGCGGGGTTTAGGCTAGGTTAACCTAAACTAAGGATAAAGAACAACGTGGAAAATTATTACTTTGTAAACTAATTTTAAAAATATACCAAAGAACAGAGTTCCCTCATATTTGTCTTCCCCTAGAAGATAAGAATTATTAAACTAAACTTAGTAACCTCCCTCTGAGTTATTAGTTAGAAAAACCCCAGAACCACCCACTCACCTCACATCCCCACACCCCCAAAGGGCTATTACTGTTTTGGTGGTTTTTTTTCATTAGTGTATTTTTTGTACATGAGTTGCTCAAACCCTAAAGCTGGAGATTTCAATACATCTGATTGCAAGATATAGAGAAATCAAGGTAAAACTAACCTAAAGGTTTCCTTCCTTCATGTTGGCTACCTTTCATGGTGCTAGAAGATACTTGTTCAGGTGGACAATTCATGGTATTCCTCATCAGTGAATTTTTATGCTATAGCCCTAACCAGTCAGGCATGCTCTGTCCAATAGTATAATAGTTGCAAGAAGACTATAGAGATAACCAACTCCTTTTGAATTGAGTTTGGAGGCTTCTCTACAGGAGGAAATTCATGCCTGGTTCTGTAAACCTGGCCAGAAGTCTATGCCTCTGCATGTAATAGACCCAAAGAAAGGACCTTTTACTGTTGTTTTGCTAAACTGACATGTTGTCAAAATACCTTCTAAATGTTTATGATTGTATCCAAAAATTAGTACTGCCCTTGACTTTGGCCAGAAAAGTTTCTCTCTGCAGTGGTCAGCAGTTCATAATAATGACATAATAATTGGTCACAGTGCTGAGAAAGTCATCAGAATTCTCGGCCATGAATGAACATCTGTATCAATCCACACCTAAGGTATAGAGAACATTGTGGAAAAAAGGAATGTAAGAGCCAAAGGATGGTGAAGAGTTCTGGGAAATGCTCACATAGCCATTGCGATTGCTGTATCTATGACTACCGGCACAAGACTGCACTGACAAGATCAATCGTGATTCCAACATAAAGCAATGATTGAATGTTGTGGGTGGTGATGGGGTGGGGGGCATGAAAGGGAAATAGAAAAGTAAAAAAAAAAAAGTAGAAATCTGATTGGACAATGTCTACTGAAGCTCAAGGGCCGAGCACAGCACAAAACAAGATCAAAGTAGGATGACAAAGTGGGAGGCATTACGTTGCTTCTTTTAAAGATTTATTAGACTAATACAGAAAATGCTTGAGTAACATGTTTATAGACATGCAGTTATAAGAAACAGAGCCAAAACCACACATCAAAGTGATTTTTAACATTGTCAATATTTAAATATAAGAAGATACTCTTCTTGAAAGATGCTGGCGTGATCATGCCTTCATACCGAGATAGCCTCCTGCCCACCATGCACAGAAACTAGAAAAAGATGCATGGAACTCTTCAACCCCAAACCAAAAGCTCTGAACATTCTAGAACCCATAGGATAGAATTCTTTAATATTTTAGAGAGAGATTAATTAGAACACAAATCACTCCACACACAACTAACAAACGGTTCTTAATCTTATGAATTCAAATGTCTGCTTTTCAAAAAACACTGTAAGTTAAAATTAAATTATCAACTAAAACATATTTGAATTATAGAGAACTCAACTTTGCATGATATTTCCAATTCTGTCTTACATAGAGTTCTATTTACACTACACTTATTTCTGCAGATTGGTCATATCTTGGAACCTTGTTAAATTATTTTTACTAGTTCTAGTAGAGGGGTTTTTTTTAGCAGATTTGTCAAGTTTTTTGCATATACATAATTACTTTATCAACCACTTATTTCTTCCTTTTCAATCTGTGTTGCTTTATTTCTTTCTCTTATTTTATTTAATGAGCTATTTCTCTGGCAAGATGCTGAATAGAAATTGCAAAAATAAGCATTATTTGCTCATCCCTGATCTAAGGAAAAGACATTCAGTTTTCAATAGTTAAATTTGACAGCTGTTGCTGGTCCATAATTTGGTTGGCTTTATTGTTTTGTTTTGCTTTTTCATTTTGTTGTTATTTGGTTTTTCATTTGTTTTGTTCTGTTTTGCTTTTCTTTAAGACGAGGGTTTCTCTGTATATCCTTGGCGGTTCTGAAACTCATTCTGTTGACTAGGCTGACCCTGAACTAACAGAGATCCACCCACCTCTCCCTCCCAAACGCTGGAATTAAAGACATGCTATCTTTTAAAAAATCAATACAAGGATCCAACCATATATACAAATTTTATTTATTTTCCATTTCCCTTTGCTTGGAAAATGCCTACAATGTCAGTCCATCTTTTTACTACATTAGCTTTGCATCTCCTAATTATATACACAATCACCATCCAGGCTCTTCACTGGGTCTTTTCTAAGGCTCCTAAGACTAAGACATGTAGCTACTTTAACAGTGGGTAGTGGTAGAATAACTGAAAAACACACTTAGAGTGAATATTCTAAGGGAAATATATGATAATCAGCTAGGTGATACAAAGAAGTTCCAGAAACATGATAAGAAAAAAATTCCCAAAATCATAGATAATAAACATGGATTGTTCTAGTATTTGAATTCAACAGATATTAGAGAAAGAAATGAAACTGATCCTGGACACAACAAATGAAGGGAAGTGAGTTATTACAAAATATTAATATCCGGACTGAAGAAATGGTTCAGTGGTTAAGGTCAATTCACTGCTCTTCCATAGATTCATTCTCTCTCTCTCTCTCTCTCTCTCTCTCTCTCTCTCTCTCTCTCTCTCTCACGCTCTCTGTCTCTGTGTGTATATGTGTGTGTGTTTGTGTGTATGTCTCTCCCCCTTTCTCTCTCACACAACCACACACCTACACTAAAAAACAAACAAAAAAAGATCATTAAAATTATAGTGTCTTGAAGTAAATGAAAAGTTTCTAAACAGGATTTTAAAAGAACAGGTGAGATAATACTTGTAACCAAAAAGCACTGTGTGCATGGGTTGGCAAATATATAGCAAGATAAACCAAAATGGACCACTCCTGACACCAGTGTAGTGGTGATCCATAGAGTGAAGGCACAAAGTCATAGTGAGGGATAGACAGACTGAAGAGATGGGAACAACATAACATGGTTATTTGAGCAAAAGAAGAGGGACCAGAGGCAGGTCTGTCATTAAAGAAACAGTTTCAGTTGGAAAGAAACTGATCCTACCCTGAAATTCAACAATTAAAAAAGAAAACAAACAATAATAAAAAAAATGTGAGCAAAATAATTTAATGACCCAAATGCTACATGAAGTCAGCATCTACAGGGAAAAGAAGCCAAGTAGAGTTAATGATTGTCAAGTGATAACTTAAAATGACAGTGAAGTACTACTACAGTCTCAACAGAGGAAATAAACTGACAGCCTGGGCAGCTGTAACCCTCATGGATGGCAATCAAAATAAGAGAGGGACTAACCCAATTACAATTATACACTAATAATTATTCTCCTAAGTATTTACCCAAGAGAAACAAAAAGCAGAGCTTCTAAAAATCTAGCACAAGAATGTTTGTAGTAGATATATTCATAAGAGCGTCAAACTGGAAGCAATCTAATTATTCATCGGATGAAGGGGAACACCAAGTTCATAGAGCAGGATATACCCAGTGATGTCAAAGAACAAGGCAATGTAACAGCCAAGAGCCCGGTTGGATCTCTAAATCAATACATAAAGCAAAGGAAGGTGAAAACCAAAAGGTGCCCTTTCCTCTGAAGTGATGATATCATAGTCAAGCCAATACATCAGGAAGCTGCTAGACATCAGAGCTGTGAACTGGATTTCCCTAGGCGGGTGTGGGGGGACACACGCATCTAGGTTGACAGTTCTTCAAGGCTGATTGGTTAGAACTTCATGTCTGTGGAGAGTTGGAATGTGGCTAATCCAGAGTGAAATTATCAGAGGCCTTGTTTAGCTCCCTTGATAAACATTTATTGATGTCTTATCTAACATCCTTGTAGCTATCACAGTAAACTACCTTTGATCTATCTGTTGACTGATAGCTTCCACTAAACTAAATTTTTAAAAAAGTAGCATCAGAAACCTGTAACAGAGATTTCCTATAATCAGTCCACCTGATGCTTCCTCCATCACTACATTCTAAATACTTTAGTGTATGGTCTTTTGTTTTGCTCCATAACTATAAAAACTTCATGAAGCTTGTTACCACATTGAAGCACATCATTTGAGACAACAGGATCGCATGTATCTGAACCACAGTCTCCCATGTTTGAAGATACTCTCCTCTATTCACGTTGAGGTGAGCACAGCGTTTCCATCAACAGTTCTGGATCTTAGGAGTGAAGTCTGGAACAAATTTGTAGATTTGGGAGTTCCCAGCCTTGGTAAAAGCAACGATTAAAGAAAGCACCAAGACCCCCCCCCCAAAAAAAAAAGAAAGAAAGGAAAAAAGCTGGGCGGTGGTGGCGCACGCCTGTAATCCCAGCACTTGGGAGGCAGAGGCAGGCAGATTTCTGAGTTCGAGGCCAGCCTGGTCTACAGAGTGAGTTCCAGGACAGCCAGGGCTACACCGAGAAACCCTGTCTCGGAAAAAGAAAAAGAAAAAAAAAGAAAGCACCAAGAAGAGATATTTGAAAAGAAGAGTTTCAAGCACGAGTCCTGGGTAAACATTACACTTTCAAAACACTGAGACAGTCCTTGGTGAGCACGGAAAAAAGAAAGCAACCAGATGCGAGTTCTGCACTGGGAAGTGGTGGTGCAGAGGGGTAAGAGAAGCAGGAGGGAGAATGCATCCTCCACCCACAAAAGCCTACTACAAAAAAAAAAAAAAAAAAAGGATACCATGTGCACATTTCCAAACATTACCTCCCGGCCTGGCTGGAAACTTTCCATGTGTAAATGCCTCAGGGCAGCAGGCTTCTCAGTGGGATGGTCTGGTATCACTCATATATTCTGATAAAGGAAAAGCTGAGCTATGGATTTCCTGAAAGTAAAGATCGAGTCTGCTGCACAAGGTCGAAACAAGTCTTTGCAAAGCCTTGCTTTTGCTGCACAGTGAACCTGGACTGTATTTCCCAGTTCTGGTTCACTATCTTATAAGATTATGTGGCTCTGTGTTTCTCCATTTAAAATAGGGCAAACTCAGCAATTCCTTTTTCTTACACTGCTTCAATAACCAGCACTTGCCATATTAGAAGCTTTAGGTGGAAGACTATAAAAAATAGTCTAATACACCCTAGCAGGTAACTACATTGAAGCCAATTCTCTCCTCGGGGATGTAGCAAGGTCAGATGAAATGACCAGGGAAGGACAGGCTGTGATAGCAAAGGGAAAGGCAGCCGACATTCAAAGGGCAACAGTGCATTGTGCCGGGAACGTTTTGTGTAAATGTTAAATAGGGCCCGGCATTTAGCCACCTGCTTCTTGTTTAGAAGGGTTCAAATGAACAATTTCAAGCACAATTGAGTTACACTCAAAAGAAAATCAAGTGTAATTTCCTAAGTTGCTGAAGCAAGGGTTCTTCTATGGAATAGCCATTAGGAGCTCTAAATCCAATTTGACTATATTTGAAATTTAATGCACACAGTTCAGTGGCACCTGGAAGTTTCTTCATGCAGAGAGAAAATGACAAGGTAGTCTTTGTTTCAGTGGTGTGTGTGAGTGTGTGTGTGTGTGTGTGTGTGTGTGTGTGTGTGTGTGTATGTATGTATGTATGTATGTGTTTTAAAAATTACCTGGGTCATATTTACTATGCTAAATGATTTACGATGAAATGTTTTATTTCTTTTTCTCCCTCTTGTGATACTACATTGTATTGCCTCAGAGATACAGCAGGTCATCTTGAAATTCTGCACCAATGTAACAACATCTCTAAATATTTACCAGTGAGAGATAGAATACCGAGGAGTCTTCGTGTTATTTTGAGGAGATCTTCAAGGCAGTGCTTTCATCTGCTTTTATTAAATGCAAGCTCTGCGATTGGTGGTCCTGTAATACCTTCAGTTGCTCTCTCTTTTTTTTAATTGGATATATTCTATATTTACATTTCATTTCCCTTTTTATGGTTCCCTGCCCCCCAAAGATCCCACATGCCCTTTTCCCTCCCCCTGTTCCCCGATCCACCCCTTCCCACTTCCCTGTTCTGGTATTCCCCTACACTGATGCTTTGAGCCTTTCCAGCACCAGGGTCCACTCCTTCCTTCTTGTCAGACATCATTTGGTATGTGGATTGTGTCTTTAGTGTCCCAAGATTCTAGGCTAATATCCACTTATCCGTGAGTGCATACCATGGGTATTCTTTTGAGACTGGGTTACCTTACTTAGTATGATGTTCTCCAGCTCCATCCATTTGTCTAAGAATTTCATGAATTCATTGTTTCTAATGGCTGAATAGTACTCCATTGTGTATATATACCACATTTTTTGTATCCATTCCTCCGTTGAGGAACATCTGGGTTCTTTCCAGCTTCTGGCTATTATAAATAAGGCTGCTATGAACATAGTGGAGCATGTATCCTTATTGCATGCTGGGGAATCTTCTGGGTATATGCCCAGGAGTGGTATGGCTGGGTCCTCCAATTACAACAGTATCCGACACAAAGATTTGATCCTTATACACACCTGCCTCCATGCCTAAATGCCATATGACATCCCTGCATCTGTTTGGGGGAGTTTCCTACCTGGAAGGTTTTTTTTTTTTTATATTGTTGTTTTGCTTTTCCTTTTTGTTGGTTGGTTGGTTGGTTGGTTGGTTGGTTGGTTGGTTGGTTGGTTGGTTTGTTGGTTGGTTGGTTTTCTCTTCTCATATTGGGCCTGTGTAAATGTTTCCTCCCTGGAAGCTTTAGCTTGTCCGGCTCCCTGAACTTTCATATGAACTGACACTCAGGTCCTATGTCTTCTCTGAGGTTTAGTATTTGTCCTCCCCATACCAAGCATGATTATGACTTTGCTTTGAGTAGCTCCGTTTGTACCCTCTAAAGTCAGACAAAGTCGTCTGTTCCCGACGTTTCCACTTCTCAAATCTGCAGCCTCGTTTCCTTGACATTAGATATTTATTACCATCAAGATTTTAGGAATTATTTAATTTTTCTCTGAAAGTTTTTGGAAACCATGCTCTTTAAATAAATGTTTGCTTTGTATATCTTGTGGGTGTTATATCATTTTCTGATTACATAATTCAAAAGCAATACATATTTTCCTGGACTTCAATACATATTTTCCAAATCATATGTACTTAATTCATCAGTCAGAATTGAAATCTTCTGACAATGACTCTTATATTGCAACAGTGTCTGATAGATTGATTGACTAATAGATAAAAGAAAAATAATATTAAAATATTTTAATTATAGAAGGCATTACAATTATAATGTTGTTAGATATTGTAATAAGAACCACCCTCTCAGGAAACTGTTGTTAATTAAATAGCTACCCAATTCAAGCTGTAGTAAGCAAGCCCTCCTGAGCACAGCTTTCCTACTTTCATCTTTACTTATCTCCTGATCCTTTCTCTCAGGAATGTGTTGCAGAAGAACCACCTACTGGTCCAGGTCAGTGAAGGTGTAAATCTAACAGGAAACTCCACAACTTTAACAATACAGTTCACTGAGCTATATAGACTTTGGGTCTGGTTAATTTTGGTGTGTGATGTTTTTTCTTTCTTTCTTTTTTATATGCAAGTTGTTTTAAATATATAAGTGGATAAAAATAAAAATTTTTATAAATAACAATTACTTACAAATCTGTTTGGTACTTCTTTAATGCAAGATCATTGGGGTGCTTATTAAGAAAAAGAGATGATCTCTAAAAATAAAATTAAAAAGTAGCAAAAGAATTTCAGGGCTTTTACCAAGAGTAAAACCAACATAGTATTCTACCTGTTTTACCAAGTGTTGAAAGCATGAAAATTGTGATGTTAATCCCAAGTAACCATCACTAGTTAGGGTCAAAAGTTTTCCAGGTTATTATAGACAGTTGGGAAAAATAAGGTCCACAGAGTTTTCTCATCAGGCAAAGTAATACAGCACTCTTAAGGTTTTAAAACTGTACCTGCAAATTCTGTAAGCCAACACTCAGGGAGTTGGACCCTGTAGGTCTATATCCACTAGGTATAGGTTGGAAAATAATGCCAAGTAGTGCTAAGTACAATAAAGCCCCCCAGGAAGGTGCAGCTTATGGTAGATGGTACGGGAAGACAGGAAAGGTGGCACCCTCCCTGGCATCCACAGTGCACTCACATCTAAGAAATGAACATTCTGGGCAAACATCTGGGACAGGCTTATGCTTGGAAAGTCCAAGAAACAGCAGGAAGGCAGAAGCTGGAGACGAAGACAGGGACTCCAGAAGTGAAGACGCTGAGTTTGCTCTATTCTGCGAAGGCCCATCCATGACTTGAGCAGTTGTGATTTTTAAATGGGATAGAGACAGGTCAAACTGGTATTTCCTCAATAAATCATGTTTAAAATTTAAAATGAGGTGGGGAGATGGAGAGATGCTTCGGGAGAGAAGAGCAATAGCTCCTGTTCCAGAGGACCTGAGTTCAATTCCCAGGGTCTACATGGCGACCCACAACCATCTATAACTCCAGTTCTAGAGGATGCAGTGCTGCTTTCTGGTCTCTTGAACACGGCATGCACTTTGTGCACATAGACACATGTAGCCAAAGCACACAGATAAAATTTAAAAATGGAAAAAATTAATGCAAAATATTGAAAAGATACACCCCTTAAGAACATATTGTCTTACGTGTCATTCGGAGGGAAAAAAAAACAGCTTTAAATAAGCATGTCTTCTGGCTTTGAAATTGTAGAATTCTATATAACTTGGTAGGAAAGAAAGAAAGAGAAGAGGGAGGGAGGGAGGGAGGAAAAGGGGGAGATTCCAGCACTACCAGAACCAGTTCTCAATCCCCAGTCCCCTGCCTGCACTCTGCATACAAATATAAACACAGTTGTGAAAGATTCTGAGCACATGGACACCAACATATGACACATTTTCTTTTATTTAAAATAGAGCTCTTTATGCTTTACAGAAACAAGTGCAACGAGTGCTTAATTCATTGTCTTTGCCACTTTTCAATATGCTTTCTGAAAATGCATACATAAAAATATAACATTTAGGCAGAGAACTATGTACACCTGGAGGCGGCAGGAAGTTATGCAATTGTATTAAAAAGCTTTAAAATAAATACTTTTTATGACTCGCTGTTGGCAAAGTTAAACATTTTGGTATGAAGGCTATCACTGAGTTCTTACTATTGTCTAAAATATGATTCTTTCTTAACAATATAAGTATATACGACTATAAAATGCATATGTTCACAGATCCCAAATTCATGAAACATCTGAGTGTCATTCGTGACTCTGTGGAACTCTGTTCAACCTTCAACAATGAAAACACAGCCACACAACAATTCCCATCTGCACAATTTAGAAACAATGTATCGCCCAGTTCTTATTTTAAAACCCAACTTTTTGTTTTCACGGTCCTTATGTACATTCATTTGAGCCTGTGGAAGGTGACATCTTTTCACATACTTAAGAATACCTGCAAGCTTACAGAAAAAAAAAAGGTCTTTACAACAGTGATTCTGTTCACAGGAGTTCAAGAGTTCAAGGCATGTTTTCTCAATGTCAAAATGCAGTGGTTTTGACATGTGTGATATGTTCTTAGGTATAAGAAGAGAGTCACTACCCCAAGAAAAGTATAATTAGTATTAGTACTTTGAAACTTAATCCAAAATCCTTTTTTTCTTTTAAGATCTAAATCCAATTTTCTCTTTTTAGGCCGTTTTAAAACCTGAAACACCAATCAAGTGTGAATAATCCTATCCTATTCGGGGTCAGGAGAATACATGAGCTTGATATAAGCCATTCTAGAAATGAACTAGAGTCTAATCTTTTACTCAGATTCTCTCAATTGGTAAAGAGAACAGAAAACTGGTAGCTCTTTAAAATTGCCTAGCTACTACTGTTTTGCCAACGAAAAACCAAGCATATTGATAAATGTCTTTCTAGGTTGACTTTCTTAAAGCCTGACATACAAGCCTCCCTTTACAGGTGAAGCAAATGAGTAGGTTCATCCATGGAATGAAAACGTAGTGGATGTCTAGAAGTTGAGGTTACTGTGCCTTGCTGCCGATGACCTGGGTTTGGGAAAAGACACATCCATCACAAGGATAAACGGTCCACCTCATCACCCTTGGGAATACAGGGATGAAAAAGTCAGAGTATGTATTCTTCCAAATTCTGTGTTCAGTTTGCATATGTCAAGAACCATATCTGAATTTAGCTTCTATTTAATAATGATGAATAAGCCTGGGCATTGTATGTTGATAAAGAAACACACAATGTCTTTTTCTGTAAGTTCTAGAATTGTGTCTAGAGGGAAGAGCTAGTTCCAGGGATCACCTCAGTCCTCAGCTGTCCCAAGCTGTTGTTGAGTACCCTATGGAGAATCCATATTTGGGATGCTGGAAAGGTGAATTTCCTACCCCACTCAGGCTGTGCGAGCAGTCAGATTCCTAAAACCCAGGGAAGAATTGCATATTCCAATGCAAAGTGTTGGGTCCAGGAAGAAAACTTCTTGTAATGTAACATAAACCAACAAGGAGAAAATACATTTCTGGCAGCATTAAAATGAGGATGAGCTGGGACTCATATTCTTCCAAATGTTGTATTCATCTATGACTAACTGGAGAAAAATCCTGGCAGTTATCAATAACAAATTTTAAAGTGGAGATTGTTACCTAATTTCAGCACAATCTGCATCCCAAGCAGCATGGCGCATGGCTCAGTCCAAAAACACGGCAGAAGCAGAAGAGAGAGATGGCTTAGCGGTTACAAGCGCTGGCTGATGCTCTTCCAGAGGGCCAAGGCTTGGTTTCCAGCACCCATGTGGCAGCTCACAACTACCTGTAATTCTAGTTCCAGGGGATCAGACTCTTTCTTCTGGCCTACCCAAGCACCGGATATGCATATGGTACACAGACCCACATTCAATCAAAACTCCCATAACACATAAAAAATAAATAAATAAAAATATTTCAAAGGATGGTAGGAGTAAAACAAACCAATGGCTCGATTATAACAGACATAACATGAGCAGTCACATTATGGGATATGTATTTCACAGTCTTCATTCAAGTAGCTGTTTAAGCGGAATCCAGCATTAAAGCCAAAGCAGACATTCTTTATACACTAGCCAAGAGCTACACAATATAACCAGACAGTTTGACTAAAATGGAAAAGAAAGTCATGCCTGCCATTAACAGAGCCCTCTTCCTAGTGTCAAGAGAGCTAATGAACTGATGAGGCGAGACCTCTTATATGCAGTGGGGAAATTAAAACCTTGTTAAGAGGTTCCGTGTGCAACCGTCTGGACAGGACTCAAACACGTGGAAGGACAGAGCTGTGTGAAGTGGTGAGGGCAGGGCTCAGGAAATCTGCCACTGGGATAAAATGATGCCAAGACAAAACAAATGACAGAGACTGTAAACGACACTAAACAGAATCTCTAGTTCATGTATCAAATCACCTTCCACCACTCCAACACTCAAGGTAAAAGAGCAATACATGCAGGAAAGGAGCAAGGAAAATCTGGAAGCTTCTCTAACTTATGCATACTAAGAATACTTTCTTTTTCCGTCCTTCCTTCCCTTCCTTCCGTCCTTCCTTCGTCCCTTTCTCCCTTCCCTCCTTTCCTCCTTCCTATCTGCCTCTTGCTGGTGTGGAGGATTGAACCCAGATCTTGTCCCTTGTCAGAGCCCCCTTTGCCTCTGCTCCACCTCTCCGGCCACCACCAAAACCCTCCGCACACTAGATTTCTTCCATTACATTTCCAAATGTATCATTGCTCCGTGGCTTTTCTGCCCATCTTGATGACTACTTTAAGATTTTTGCTTTGTCTATTTTCATTTTCTCCTAGTGACCTTGGCTTAAGCCGTCAACAAGTAGGGCTTGACCATCTGCCCGGAAGGGCAGGCGATGTTACTATGGGCAGGAAGCAGTGTTAGGTCCGTGCTGATTGACCTTTCAATTTGTAAAGTGGGGGCGAGGCTGCGGAAGTGCGGACGAGGTCTCAGCACCACTGCATTTCTACAACCATTAGCAGCTGTCCAATGTCTGGTCTTCAGTTTCTTCACCTACAAAATACTGGATACCAAGGTATGAGGCTCAGAGTCCCTTTAACTTTTAAAGTCCCATTTTCATTTTGCACTGTGGCATATATGAAAGAATTTAGAACACTAAGGGATCTCTTCTCCATTATAAATGTGCAATTCTATAATGATTAAGTTAAGTAATAGCTATGTTTGAAAATAACTAGGAAGTAACTATAATTTTGGGAGATGGTGGAAGAACACTAAGTTTAGTAGTCAGAGAAGGGTAAGGAAACAAAACAGAGGCTAAAGGAAAGAGAAAGCCAAGCACCAGGAAGTCTGCATCAGTATTCTGTGAAAGATGTGAACACTATAGAAATTCTGCTTAATATTAGATTTTTAATGACTGTTTTGCATTCTAGATTTTTTTTCTATCTGTCTGTCCCTCTGTCTTTTTTTGGTTTAGTTTTAAAGAATCCTGCAAAAAAAAAAGTAAAAGCCCTTAAAATGATGACTGTCTTCACTAAGATAGTGAATAAAATCGAACCGAGTATCAGGATTTGGAATTAGAACACAGTATTGTTAGCTGTGGAAATAATACATTTTACAAATGAGAGAGAGAGAGAGAGAGAGAGAGAGAGAGAGAGAGAGAGAGAGAGAGGAGAGAGAGATAGAAGAGCTCCAAAAACTACACTGACATCATTTTAGGATACTAAGCATAAACATTTCTGAGTGGTTGATAATATTGGTTTTTCCAAGTTATATAGAGGAAATGAATATTGAAGAATTCAGCTCCCAACTTGGATACATTTGTTATTGTTCCCTAGCTGCAAGATAGAAATCAAAATTTCCACATTTTAAATGAATTAATTTAGCCATGTAAATGTTCATATTTACTTTCAAGAATCAGTCAAAAATCATTGCCTGCCAAGTAATTTCAAGTTGTTCTCTTGATCCTTGTAAGATGGCAGATGCCCGTTCCCTGCCTTCAGGCAATGCGCTAACGTCTTCCCTGGGACTTCTGCTTCCACTCCAAGATGGCCCTGAGTTTGCTCTAACTAAGTCCCATGGTGGCAAAATTCCAGGATGGTAGACGTTTCCTTTATTTAATCATTCTGCGATAGTAGAAGCACTCAAAACAATAAGTTATTGTGGAACTTCTGATCTAATGAATGTATTGTAGTTTTTTTTTTCATTTTAAAATAAAAGCCGATTTGAAACTCTTCAGACATTGCGATCAGGTTACTATTTTCATACAATTATGGAAATTTAAAATGCAAAGTTAATTGAAAAGTATAAAGATGAAAAGCAAGTGCTGTGCTTAAAATAGAGCATGACAGTCATGTTTCACTTAACTCTCATGGCAGAACATAAATTAAGAATTCTAGATGTGACATGCCAAATATTTTAGACGTGGAAGGATGCATACAACAGAGTCGGTACTGGTTACAAACTTAAACGCACGACTTATAAGGCAACAAATTCATGCTCAAATGTAGACAACAAATAATGCGTTCCGTATTTCAAGAAGTAATGCTGTGTATAAACCCCACCATTTCTGCATACAGTACTAAAAATTCATAATAGCATTCCTAAGCTCTATGTTATACCCAGAGCCAAAATATCCATAAGGAGCAAAGCAATGATGTCACTTTGCACCTAACCTAAGAAGATATTTTTGCTCGTAACAAAAATTTAAAAGGAACAAGTGTTACATGAGAGTCCATCAAAGACACGTAATATAAAATTGTACTGCATAGATATGTACAGTAAATCTGCCTTATGCTCTAAATATTACTCTATTTTTTATAAGTGAGCAGTCTCTATGTAGAACTATGTTGAGAGTTAAGCAAAGACTATAACTTCTATTGTTCCCCTTCTAGTTCTGCGGCTCTGCTCTTTAAGATTATTCACTTAGGAATTACAGTTCAGCAACAGAACAATGAGCAAAACGTCTCAAAATACAGCAATGAGCAGATTTCTCCACCATGAAGTCTGAACCAAGAAAATATAAGTTATGTTTGTATATACTCCGAAATAAATTATAAAACATAATGACCAAAATAAAGATGTTATAATACACTCTCTTTAAAAATCTAGGAAATACATTCCCCTAACAGTGGTGAATGGAACAGGGTGGAGTAGGGTTTTTTCATTGGATATTTGAATACAATCCTCGAAGTAAATAATTTCATTCCCGTCATGTAGAAACTGTGAAATAAGATAATAAACACAAGCCACATCTCCCCTCTCATGGTTCTTCCTAACATCCATTCACGTAGGCGCACCTTTTGATACTGGTGTGATATAATTAGGCTGTAATATCTAAATAGAGATCCCTTCTAAATGTGCTGCAAATTGGAAGTGATTTTCAGACCTATTCTAGAAACCATTGTCACAGAGAACTCAAAGGCATCCCACTGCATATTTTATCTGTCAATTTACTCTCTTCCCTCATACTCACATGCCTTTTCCCATTCCCAAATTAGACTTTAAAATCCCTGAGGGCAGGACCTATCTATCTCGTTATTCCCTCTTGTACCCAATATTGTGGCAAGCAAGTTATAGGGTGCCCCATGCTTATAAATGGTTGAGGACATGACTGGGAACGGAAGTACATGCAAACCCCATAGCTGTCAGGGCTTTTGTTTCTCTCAGCTTCACTTAATCAAATGAGATGGATCTGGAGCATATCTCCACAGTGAAATGTAGACGTCACGTTGCCCCCCTATGGAACACATAGCTGTATCCTTCAGATGTTAGTTCCCATGTTGGGCTTTAGCTGGATAGTAAAACTTCACCCTATTTATAGTGGAAAGGCTGCACTGTGAGTAATCAAATGTTTGGCAGTAAAAACCCCCATGGAACATGCCTTTACTGCCAGAACCATCAAAGAAGAGAATATGTTAACATACCACTCTTCAAGACCTTGTCAGAGTACTTCCATTCTAAGAACATCTAGGCAGAGGAAAGTTCTAAGGAATGGGGTTTGGTACTGTTTCGGAACACTGAAAGACATCGAGTTAAATCACCTTCACTAAAGCCTACAGCACATTTGAAGGAAATATCTGGTGTCCCGATAAATATTCTGAACTTCATAAAAGGAGAATAGAGGTAGACCCTCCAAATCTCTCTGTACATGGTCCCTTAAAAGGTCAGGAATGTCTTGTAACAGCCAATGTGATATTCTGTTACCAGTAAGTGTTTAAACTCCTTTGGAAGAGTTCCCTTTTTTCCCAAATTCTTTCCTTGTTTGCCTTTCTATCATGTCCTTTCCAAATATGTACCTCAAAAGCAATGACATCTTAAGACATACATCTTTAGAAAATATATGCTTACAATTGGTCAATATTTGGCAATGTTCAGAAAACACTTTTGAAAAATGAAATTATTGAATGGGATAATGAATTTCTATGATGAAATTCTAATAGATTGGTTCTGAAATTCTAGAAAATCTATTATTGTCTTACAAAATACTCAATGTACTCTCGATGTGACTAAATTTAAAATATTACAACTGATGATGCTCCCACTTGGGAAGAAAAGCACTATGGGAATTCGAGGGAATATAACAGCCAGCAAACTTTACAGTGCTAGTTGTCACAGGGTTTGTGACCATCTCTGGCAAGAGCTCTGTGACTCAGGGCCATTTCACAGTGTTTGAGACATCCGGACCTCTGTTATATATCAGAAGTAATTGCTCGAGTGGCTTAAAAACGACTTAGGGACAGCTGTCATAGTGATGCAGAGGGGCAAATAGGCAGAGGACGCAAAGCCTGGGAACGTGGTGTTACTTTGATATTCCACCTTTCCAGTCTTTAGATGTTAAAATTCTGAGCAAAATTTACTTTTCAAGGGTCCAGTTAATTTTTACAGTTCCATTTCACTATAACATACTCTAGTTCACACTTTAAATATGTCTTCATCTCTATTGTGGATGCTCTTAGTTCAAGTATAACAAGAATTTAATTGTTTTTTTTTACCATTATATGTAGCTTATCTTATACTCATAACATCTTCCTCCTTACATAAAAAGAAAAATGAGTCATGTCCCCTTTAAAAATAAAACTAAGGACAACATGGAAACTGGGAAAGTCAAGACCTGCCCATGCTTAACTTCAGAGTTATCTTTTCATGCTGCCTTTGGGACACTTCAACACTGCAGTGAGTCATTCTTGAGGTAGAACTAAAATAAAAGACAGCAGAAAAGAAGCGGAAACATTTACACAAAGCAGGAGACATGAAGCAAAGCCGTGAGCACTCTCCCTTCGCCCGGACGCGGCGTTAGGCTTTGCAGTCTTCCTTGACACACAGCTGAGAGATGGTCTTCTTCACGCGCAGGGCCGTCAGGCGCGCTGCCCCGTTGGCGTACCAGCACTCGCGCATAATTCTTCCCATGACCCGGAGTGCCTTCAGGACAGAAAGACAGCAAAGGTTTAAGGTGTGCAGAACAGAGGATTTAAAAAAGTGAAGGCAAGGATGGGGGATGATCGAGGAAACTGGGCCAAACTTCTGTAAAAATCCTTTCTAAAGACACAAATGTTCCCCTTGCAAAGACTAGCTGAAATGAAATCATTGATTTCTGGGATGCAATGATGGCTATTTTTGAACTCGGCTAAGACTGGCAATGATAGCTGAGTGCTGTGGTACAACTAAGACTGACGATTCCGCCATTCATAACTGCATGTGGCAGACAATGATCCGAGGGTAAATAGAAAAGGCCAATATAAAGGAGCTATCAAAGAAAGAAGGCGTACACTTAGACGAAAAGTCAACGCAAAAGCAAGAAACATGAGAGACCCAGAGAGTCACTGAAGATGGGGGACTCCGGTGGCACTTTGGAGATGAGGTGAAGGACAGGAAAGTTAACAGAATGTAAAGAGGTTGCAGATGAGGAGGGCAGGCCCTAGATAGAAACATGAAGCCTGAGCTAGTGAGATGGCTCAGCGGGTAAAAGCATCTTGCCACCGAGCCTGAAAATCTGAATTTAATCTTGGGACCTGCATGCGCAGTGAGAAAACTTACTCCTGCAGGTTTTCCTGTGGTCACTGCCACCATGCTCTGGCACATACATGCACTTCCACATACATGTAAAAAAAGAAACACAATAAAAATAAATGTGTGCATATAAATCTTCCCCCAAATAGAAGTCCTTAAGAAAATCCACTTACTTTGACTTTGGGTAAAGAAAAAAGAAAATCTGTCCAAGTTTTTTTCAGTAAACCTGACCTCATAAAAATCTGCATTCATAGAGGGGGAGGGTTGCCGATAAGCAAAAAGAAAAAAAATCAATCAAAACAATAACCAGCAGAATCAGATCCATAAAGGAACATATATTAAGAGTCAATGATAAGAAACATATTAAAAAAGAAATCGAACTCCAACTATCTGTGGGGGAGGGAGGAAACAATACTTTCAAAAACAGTAAAGGTTCTTGGTACGAAAATAAGAATCTTGTGGATACATTAAAAGGCAAATGAGACATACCTGAAACAGAAGCAAAGAAGTGGAAACTAAATCCACAAGAACGAGAATACAGGTGCCAAGGAAGGAAATACAGGTGACACAGAGTAGAATCTGAAAAGTTTAATAGCAGCCCCTGAGTGTTCCAAAAATAGAAATGGAGACAATGAGAGAAGAATTATCTGAAGATGTATTCTCACAGAATTTTCTAGAACAGAGGAAGGTCACAAGTCCTTAGAATGAGAGCAGTCTTTGTTCAAACAAGTTTAACTGCAAAGTTGGGTTCAGTGGGGCACACTGTGACATCAGCACTCAGAGGCTACAGCAGGAGGATTCCTACGAGTGTGGGCTACATGGAGAAAGCTTCCCTTAAAAAAAAAAAAAACCTGAAGCACTTACAACCAGAAAGACTGGCCATGAGACAGAGAAACTGCAGAACACTAAGGACAGAAAATTTCCTAAAAGCAAGTAGAGAACTGGAGAGATGCTCAGCAGTTAAGAGTGTGCCTTTCTCTTGCAGAGGACCTGGGTTCGATTCCAAGTACACACGCTGTGACTCGTAGCCACCCATGACTTCAGTTCCAGGGAATCCAAACCCCTCTTCTAGCCTCCCTGGGAACCAGGCACACACATGGTATACACATACACACAAACACACACACACACACACACACACACACACACACACACATATGCAGGCAAAATATTCATTCACATAAAGGATAACACATTTAAAACAAGTAGAGAAGAGACACTGAGACAAACTCAAATTAATATCAAAGTCTATTTTCATTTAATCTAAAAGAAAAAATATGTAACAGTAAAAGAAATATTTTAAGGACCAAAAGGTTACCTGTCACCACTTTCAGTTAAAATATCAGATAAAATATCCCAAAAGCACAGGAAGAAAGAACCAGCAGAAATCTCATCTATCTAAGTGGACACCTCAGAAAAATCAATAGCTTCAAAACTTATTGAACATATATATTTATATACTATGACTCTCTTTTTCCAATTATAAGTGTGTGTGTGTGTGTGTGTGTGTGTGTGTGTGTGTGTGAGAAGTGTCACGTCCCCTTGAACTGGAGTTACAGACAGCTGTGAGCCACTATGTGATTGCTGAGAACACAATGCTGGTCCTATGTGAAAGCAGCATGTGGTCTTAACCACTGAACAATCTCTCCAGTCCTGCAAAATGGATAATCTTGCTTGTCAATTTTACAGAATTAGAATAACTTTGGTAACACATTGTTTAGGTGTGTCCATGAGGTTACTTCCAGAAAGTATTAAGAGAACCTAGAGGATCTACCTGAAATGTAGCTGGCATTATCCCATGGACTGATTGATGCCCGGAGCTGAATGACTGCCTGTCTGATGCCATGCACCCCACCATGATGGCCATGCACTGGGACGCCCTGGGACCATGAGACTTCAGCTAAATGCTTTCTTTTTAAGTTGTCTTGGTCATGGTGTCTCTTCACAGCAATAGAAAAATTACTCAGACACAGTGTGACCAGCTGTCTTGTGTTCCCGCTGACACGCCTCTTCCATCATAATGTTACCTTCAAGATTAGAGCTAAATTTAACTCTTCCTTCCTTAAGTTCCTGTCCTCAGGTGTTCTGTCTCAGCAACTATAATATATTCACTAATACATTTAGCAGCATCCTTTTTAACAATGCTAAGCATAAATCACATATGATAACCAATACTGGAATAGACAAAGGAATTCTATTATATCCACACAGAAGAATGCTACATAGCAATGAAAATGGATGGATTTTTATGTTTGTGTGTATTGAAAAAAAAATTAGAATACATGTAACAGCTTTTATTCCTAATTTTCATAAACACATAAATGCAAATATTTTTCAGGATATATATATATATATATATATATATATATATATATATATGAAATCTAAATAAACTCATGGAATAATAAAATCATGAATATCAACATTAACCACTCAGCAAGGCAGAAAATTCCTCAAAGATTTCTGAAAATAATTTGCTTTTCAAACCGCGTGTTCGCAAGTTTTCATTTAATTGTTATCCTTTTTATACCCCATGTGAATACAACCGACTAATGGTATTAGAAAATTAATTCTTTCAGTATGGTATACAAGTCCCTAAGTCTGCTTCTCAGGTAAACACAGAGTTGAGATAAGTAGACAAAAGACAAAAATACTAACACTTGCCTTAAAGGAAAGTATTAAAATCCTGGAAGAGGGAAACAAATGAGGCAAAAAGGCAACTTAGTATAAATAAATAAATAAATAAATAAATAAATAAATAAATAAATAAATAACTCCTATAAGAAAATGAAGAGTAGCATGTCACCTAAATGGCTTAGTTATTATGTTCAACTATGGCAAAAAATACAGAGCTGTGAAAGGGAGTGAGAGGTGGAGGCACAGAATAGGGGGTCACTGCCGCTCTCTGTCAGAGCTTACGACAGCAGAATGAGCACTCTGTGCCTGCCACGCTTGGTCAGAGCCCGGTATTGCTTGTGAAGACAAGACAGATAACAGCTGGATCGAAGGTGAGGGGGCTTTCCTGATGAGGGAGATTAAGCTTCAGATAGTCTGAGATGAAGCATAGATGACCAGTTTCAGCACAACTCCCCACTGACTTTGCCCATGTCCTCCAGTCTCCAGCTCCTTGCCCTGTGATGGAGCCACGCCACTGGTTCTGCTAGGGGGCAAGAGAGGAAAGTGTGTATTCCTTGTGCTGAACCCTGAGGAGCCATACTGCACCTCTGTTTCCTTTCTTTGACAGACCTAGAGACCTGGACGTCAGGGAGCAGTGAAGATGAGAATTGAGCCACCTTGGTGAGGACATATGTCCCAAACAATCACCCAAGCCAGAGAGGACTTCAGGGAAGCACTATTCAGTGTCCTGTGGTCTGAAACCGCCTGGCCTTCAGGATTTGTGTCACGGTACTCCCATACTACCAAAGAGAGTAAAATCCCTCTAAAGACATAAAACAAAGGTACCCTTCAATGAAGTAAGCAACCAGGTTTAGAAAGAACTGCATATTCTCTGAAAATGTTCACTGATGCTAATCCAAACAACGAAATAGAAAGTTTATGTTGGTCTACAGGAGATGAAGAAGGGGAAGAGAGGTGAAGGGATGGAGAGCAGGGTAGAATTACTGGGGAGGAACGTGACAGGGGGAGGAGGAGGAAGGGAGAGAACACAGCAGCCTTACTTCACAGCTTTGCCACTGGTTTGGGAGATTTGGTCGGAGTTTCTGGTCACAAACAACCTTCCTCATTTCTTCTATCGAAGGATCTGAAGGCACCATGTCATAGTAAGGCAACTGGTACTCCTCAACAAGTCCTATAAGAAATGTGAAAATACATTTCCCCACATATATATAGTGTAATGATGCAGTATCCCAAGATAAATACCACTGACTTCTGCCAGGCACACACGATAGCCTTGAAAAATAGAGCCTTACATTTGTTAAGATACTATATCTCTGTAAAACAGAATTCACTTCACATCAGTCCTTTAAATACTGATAGAGAGTTATGACATTTAGAATATAAAGTAAATTTTCTAAGATGTAAAATTAACAGCGTTATCATATATAATACATAAAACACTGCATAAGTAATGTATATATCTTATAACAATATAAAACAAGACAGATATTGTCTCCAATAAAAGCATTGTCTTTTTAATTGCATAAATTGTCATTATATAGTAAAGATGTAATCCTAATCTCCCTAACTGCAATATCTATAGCATAACATCACCACTCTGTAAATAGAGTATAGTTTACCTATCAAAACAGTGGTTTTGGTTTTAGAATGTCCAGGTATCTGGTCTATCAGGTAAGTTACTACTGCCAAACCTGTCAAAATGATACACACACACACACACACACACACACACACACACACACGCAGTCCTAAACCAAGCTGCATCCTATGTGTGTCTGGCTTACAAAGGACTATCTCTAAACCGCTTTAAGCAGCATTTAACTTTTGTCCACTGATGCAACAACTTCATTACTGCATTGGCAGGGGTGCCTTACTAATGTCTAAGCTCTGAGGAGCAGGAAGGAAGGGCAGAGGTGAGCTGCACTCTCTTCCCCACTCTATTTAATCTGGCATTGCTGTTTACACCACAGCAGAGAGAAGAGGGAAAGCCAGGGAAGCAGAAGGCTCCCAGACCTGCGGCCTTGCCAAGACACTGTGCTTCTCTGGGATCAGAGAAGGGATACCAGCTGCCTCCAGACTCCAATCAGATCGTTTTCAAGTGACTCAAAATAATAAATATGGGCATCAGGATGATCAGAACTGTCACCCTCATCTAAGCAGAATTCAAAACGCTAACCTCCGCACACTCTCCACAGGAGGTTCCTTTTGCCTCTGTAAACAAAACACTGAATGGAACCTTCTTAACTATTCAGAAACAATTCAGTATACTGAGAAGAAATTAAAAAAAAATGGCATCTTGTACTCAGTGCCAAAGGGAGGGGCACAGAGGGCATTTCCAAACGCTTACCTCCAACTGAACACCTTCGAGCTATTTCCCAGTAAACCAGTCCCACGGAATAGATGTCAGCGCGCTTGAAGGACTCAAAGATGCTCACATTCATTGTATCATCAAGCATTTCAGGAGCCATATACCTTCAAAAATATGCACACAGAGAGCTTCGGTCCAGTGAAACACAATTTTAATACATTTTGATACAAAACATAAATTACGGTAGCACATCCATTTCAAAGGAACATCTCATACACCATAATAGGGTGAAAATTTAAAAAAAAAAAACCACAGTTATTGACACAACCATCATTTTAAAGGTTACACAATTTCACATCGGGGCAGGATCGACAGCAGCCTGGTACTTGGAAGGAGTAACTTGGGAAGGCCAACAAGCACCCAACAACAGAAATGGAGCCTCAAGAATTTGTCATCAGGGAAAGTTCCCTTCTGACGAGCAGGGGATCTCCCTCACCACAGGGGACTCCATTGCCAATGCAAGGCTATATGGTATCCCACAAATATTTTATCAGGATGAAGAATTTTATTACATACTATGGCCAAGAAAAGTATATCCTTGTTCCAACAAAGTTTAATGGAAGAAGGCTTAGACTCACGGGACCTGACTAAGTCTTACTGGCCAGTACAGAGTTGAGCCTCTTTCCGGACTATATTCTCTTTGGGTTCTTTTCAAAGTACTAGGCTCCTCCATAAAACAGCGGCACCCAAGCTTTCCCTGAGTGTCCCTGATGCAAAAATAGTAAGACGGATGTCCTTTTAGGAAAAGAAGAGGTGTCCTTTAGGGCCGCTCCTTCTGACCATGCTTCCCTGGAGTGACTCTGACTGCTTGGTAAGTCCACAGCAGACAGCGGATGGTTTGCACCCATCGTCCTGAAATCTCAACTGGTTCAGTGGCCAGCTCCACCTCCTTAGAAATTCTCTATTCTCAAGTGCGTTAGTAAGCCCAGGAAAATAATTCGATCTCTGTGATTTCAAGGTCAAGAACTCTGGAATTATGAAAAAGTACCAGGAAGCCTGGAACCCACGTAAAGAACGCGGAAGTAGACTAGCTGCGGAGCCACCTGCTGGTCAAACAGAGAAACACAGCAGGCACTTAGTGACTGATGAGCCTGTCATAGCCACAGCTGTGTGTGCTCCCTTTACTTCCTGCTTTCCCCTGGGGCTATCATATTCTGCTTCTTGGAGGTGAAAATGGTATTCAAATACATATCACCGCAAAATACATTATTCTGTGAGACTAAGGACAAGTCAGGATACTGGTAAGATACAAACTGATACACTGTATCTTTGTGTGTGAAGAGGAAGGACTATCACATAAACGGCTTTATTATATATCGCCCCTAACCTATCTATTCCAATGCACTGGTTTTGCATATGATCATTAAAACTCGAGCCTGTACAGCAAGCCCTGAATTTCAGTTCACTGATGATACACGAGGGTGCTAGAGTTCCAAAGTGTTTTTTTTTTTTTTCCAGGAAGGACATGGGAAAATGTGTCACATTGCCACGGCATGCCAATTGTCTCTTCACCACTGCCCTGCGGTAAACTCTGCCCCAAAATGGCTACTTCATCTGGGCAAAAAGTCTTGGTTTTCTTGGCCTAACTTCTTTTTTTTTTTTTTCCACATTTAGAAACACATCACAAGCTCAGGGTGTTTGATCAACCATTTAAGCTTTATTAAGCCACCAACGAAAGTCATCTTACCTCTTGGTTCCCGCTTTAGGATTCTGGGGTATGTCTATAGTGTTCATGATAGAATCATGTTTCACGGCCAGCCCTAAGTCGGCTATGGCGCAAGTGTCACACTTTTTGACTAAGATGTTCTTTGACTTTATATCTCGATGAGCAATGGCAGGTTTACCTATAAAGCATAAGAAGAGGGCATTAATTTTTCTCCCCACTGAAGCAAATCACTTAGAAGACTCAAATGCCACCTCCGCAGACGCATTGTCTCTGACTGCACACCCAACTCCAGCGGATCTCTCCGAGCAGTCTCCTCTTCAGATTCCACGTTAACTGGGGGCAGACTCTCGCTTTATGCTCAAGTAGTTCCAATGTGAGGCGCGCCAGGTGACCAATGTGAACGTTAGTGACCAGATTGTTCAATAAATGACTTACAGTGACTGCTTTGTGTGATTACAATAGAACAGATGTTTTCGAACAAAGCATTTACTCAAACTTTTACGGCACTAGAAGAGTAATTCCCCAATGAAAACAGAAGAGCCATGGGGGTCCTTAAAACCACTGTACATCTACTTATCAGGGTCACGCCGCCATTTCTTCACTCACTTCAACCAAAACCTTACACGGAGACAAATAGCATAAAGAGGAGCACATAGGAAATTTCAGACAATAAGCTAGATATTTAATGTATTTTCAGAAAGGTAAAACAAAACCGCTATTTCTACTACATTGAATTAAAAAGTTATAAAACATTTGGGAGCCGTTACTCACATTAATATTTAATTGGCTAATTACAGTTCCTTGAAGTAAACAATTTTTTAATTTCTCAATGAAATGTTTTTGATGTGGAAATTAATAAATATAACCTACATTTACCAAAACTTTGGGGATTTCAATCATTTTTAAGAGTATAAAGGGGTCATGAACCTAGCGGCCTGTTCAAACTAATGACTTGAGAGTTGCTTTCCAGTAGGCTCAGCAAATCGACAAAGGCGGGGCACATCATTAGGCCTTCACGTATGATATTCATATATTCTTTTCTATCTTTTTTTGAACCAGTTCCAGCCTAGCATGGAACTCACCATGTAGCCCTGGATGGCCTCAAACTCACAGGCAATCCTTCTGTCCCAGCTTCCCACACCCAGCGTCCACTCAGGGTGACATTACCTTTACCAATTACATTTTAATCACCAAAAGCAAGCATTTATATCATCTGCAATATTATTGCCTCGGCCACCAAGACAAGAACTCCAGGTATGCAGTCTATTGGCAGGGATGGAGCCCCTAAGGATGAAGCCCCATCATGAATATCACGTGTGGTGCTGAGACTGCGAGAAAGATGCTTTCAACGTGACGAGAACCTCACTTGTAGGACTTCCACTGTTCTCTGTATTTGGTGGTGGTAATGAACTAAAACAAAGTCAACACAAAGAGCAGCTTCTGGAAAGGCAATGCGTACCTTGAGTACCCAGGATCTCCATGTGTAGGTGAGCCAGACCACTGGCAATTGAAAGTGCCAGCTTGACCATTCCAGCCACGGTCACTATGTTTCTGTTCAAGTAGTCATATAAGGAGCCCTGTTCGTGATACTCTGACACGAGCCAGAGTTGAGTCCAAGTTCCATTATCTATGGAGAGAACACCATTTGCTGTTGTAAATGTTGAGAAAGAAAAAGAACACTTTTTTTTTTTTTAACTATTGCAGATAGGGCACGGTGGCAGCTTCCACCAAAACAGGAAGTTGTGAAAGGCAGATCCAACAAGTGAATGATCCTTCCCCTGTTTGTATTCATCAGGAGTTGCTGGTGACAGTTACTGCAGTGCATGACAACCTTCTGAGAAAGGCACTGTGGGAGAAACTTCTGAGAGGCACCTTTGACCTCAGTACAGCCTTGCCCATTACTATTAAGCTTTTAAGAAAGATTAAAGCAATAAATCCAACAAATTCACACCAGGATTACTACCCTAAGAGTGCTGACATTCTAACAATGTCCATGAAATTTGCCTCTAAAAATAGAAAATTATATACTCCAGTTTTATAAAGAGCCAAGATATTGCTAGATATCTTCAGATAACACATCCATTTAAACAAAAACTAAGCCGCCGCCATTTTTTTTTTTTTTTTTTTTTTTTTTGGTTTTTCAAAACAGGGTTTCTCTGTGTAGCCCTGGCTGTCCTGGAACTCACTCTGTAGACCAGGCTGGCCTCGAACTCAGAAATCCGCCTGCCTCTGCCTCCCAAGTGCTGGGATTAAAGGAGTGTGCCACCACCGCCCGGCTTAAGCCTCCATTTTTTAAAAAGACTGTTTAGCAGACTAGAAGTTAGGTTAGGGTTCCGACCGTTAGATGCAGCTTTATAACCAGTGTCTGTGACAATATGGCAATACTGGTCAGTCCTAAGACTGAGAGTTTTGCTTAGATGCTATCCTGCCAGATGCCACATACTCAGGAGCTGGAAGTTATCCAAAGATCTCATTTCCACAACCAGGCATGAGAAATCTTTGCCTTACAGAAGCCAATATGCTCTAAAGCTCACTAAAAGCCTACCATACATTAGACACGCTCTCAGACTCCCTGCTGACACCCGTTCCTAGACATGTGCCCTCTCACACAACAAGGATTTTTGTCCTACACTGGGCTATAATTTAAAACTGTGACTGTACACAGAATAAATAATTTGCAAAGATGAAAGTGATATTAGAGACCATTTGGGATCTATACAGAGGGATTGATAAGTAAGGGTGCATCCAAGAGAAGCCAGTTCCATGGAAGGAAACAAGAATGGCCTCTTTAGGGACCTGGCATTAAACTAGTTCATGAAGTCGAGCTGTGGACCTGGTTACTGACGCACTGCTATCACCACTGGGAACCTGACCAGGAAATAACTCAGCTCAACATTAGCAGGGTTTGGGAAAGTGGATCCTAAGCTGTGTAAAAAATGTCTGGTTTTCAAAATGCTGGGATATAGTGTTAAAGTCCATGTCCTTAAGAAGATACAAAGAAGAGCTAGAGAGATGGCTCAGCAGTTAGGAGCATGGGTTGCTCTTCCCCAGGACCCAGGTTCCATTCCCAGCACCCACATAGTTGGCGCACAATAAATTGGAACTCCAGTTCAAGGGCATCCAGTGTCCTCTTCTGGCTCACTAGGCACAAGGCACAGACATGCATTCAGACAAACTACCCAAACACATGAAATAAGACACATATATAATAATAATAATAATAATAATAATAATAATAATAGAACATCGATGCTTGCCGGCCCTGGCTGGTGGGACCTTACCTTTGTTGTCGGCCGCGATGAAACCGAGTATGTTCTCATGTCTCAGCATCACCGTCTGATAAATTTCCGCCTCACGGAACCAAGATCTCTCATCTCTGGAGGAGAATATTTTCACGGCCACATCTTCTCCACACCATCTTCCATGCCACACTTCCCCGAACCGACCTTTTCCTACGATTTCTTGAAGTACAATTGTCCTTGCGATTGTTCTTTGAACCAAAAGAGGCAGACCTAATCAAAGGAAGGGCAGGATGATCATTCAAACAAAAGTCATAATGGTGGTCGCTATTACATGGAAAGCAAATGCTTAAGCACTTTAGCAAGTGTATTAAATTTGAAGAAATAAGCATCATTACAACAAACTGTAATGCCAAGGCATGATCCATAATCCTAAATGATTAACTTCTCTTCTCTTATTCACAAACAAAACCTTTTAAACACAGCCTACTGCTGCAGATAATATGATTTCCAGGAATTTTGGCAAATCCTACTAATTTTCTCAGGAAGCCAGTCTGACGCAAAGGAAAGCATGCATGGCTAACACTTGAAATACATGGCTCCTGGTACTGCTGCAAAGAGGAAAACATTCTTCCTGATATTTTTTTCAAAACAAAATTAAAATGTGCACATAAGAAATCAAATTCAATGGCATAGAAGGATGAGAATGCTACTCTAAGAGTATGTTTCTGAGAAATAAATGCAAAGAAAACATGCTCTTTGTATATGTATAAGGCTCATCAATTTTTGCTGGGGTTGTTTTGAGACATACATATCCCTGGCTGACCTGGAAAGTCACAATGCAGAGAAAACTGGCTTCAAACTCGCAGAGACCTGCCTGCCTCTGCCTCTCAAGTGCTAGGACTAATGGACCATTACACCATATCCGGACTGGTTGTGTTTTTAAAACAATAACTCTACTTCTAAAATTCTATTCCATAGAATGAATGCCAAAAAGTAGAGAATCTATGCAAAATTGTAGACTACATTGCTATTTGTACTAAAGAAAAAGGAGACCTTTGACAAGTGCAATGTGGTGCAGGAGTGCGGGCACAGATACATCATCGAGTCCCTGCAAGCAGGTTATCCATCTCCTGTGAGATTCAGCACTGTTCTCCAGGACATGAGATGATGTAAGAGTTAAGACGGAGATGGGGCAGCTAGCACTGTACCTGGCATAATCCATGATCAATAATGGCTACTCTCTTAATATTACAGCAAGCTCAGAATGGATCCTAGAAGATTAACACTAATAGTACAGCTAGTAAAGGTATTCCAATGACACCAGAAGCTATTTTGCAACACTGTGAATGGGAAACAGGGTAATACACTTCATCTTTATGACTTTGTAGCTTTGCAAACTATGGATAAAAAAAAAAGGAACCGAAACACGGGATGGAATCAGAGTGAGTTATAAAATCTTTTCTTCTCATTTGCTGTATTTTCATTATAAGGTCCATGAGACGGTTTTATCACTCCTATAATCATATTGCAAATTGGTAAAGAGGCTACAGCATAAGTGTGTTCTAGAAAATCAGCTTGGTAATTGTCAATGTCCTCAGGTGGCTGGGCAAAACAGTGCCCATGTGGTTCCTCCGGGCATTGTCCCCTGCTCCAAGAATGAGCCAGTGTTTACACAGATGTTCTCATCTCCAATAGAACCACCCACGACGGTGAAGAGGCGCAGACTATAAATTCACTGGTATGAGCCTCAACAATTAGTCACCAAGCCCCACAGTCCAAAAGTTCTTTTGGGACCATCTGGTTCGGCCTCACCATCTATCGATGAGAAAATTGGAACCTGACAGTCATCGGACGTAAAGAGAGGCTGCTGCTGCCAGAGGCTGGCCCAGAATGCTTTGTTCCCCCAGAGGAGACAGATCTGTGCTCCTCTCTTTGGGAAGGAAGACCTCCAACAATCAATAGCCAGGGTTATCTTTGTGGGTTCCGCTCGATGCGTTTGGCACAACGTGATACTAACAATTAAGCCAAATCTCAGAGTCACCGCTCTCTGCATCATCACTGACAAAGAAAGAAAGGAACCTGTGAAGTTTCCACACTGCAGTTGATGCAACAGCCAGCTGGTGGACAATGAAGAACGCGTAAGGGGGTCAATGGGGTGAGCAGGGTGAGGCAGGGGAATGACAGCAGCTTCACTAGATCCCGAAGCAAATGATAAAATGAACCTCAGTTGGTTTTGTGCTCTGCACCTCACGTCTGCATTTGGACAGAAACTTTGCCTCTTGCTATGAGTTCATTTTAATCTTTTCACTAGGGATTATAGAAAGCTGATGTCTGGCTTGTGTCACCGTCTGTCACGATGCTATACAGTAAAACAAAGAAGCGGGCTCCCCACTTCCTTAAAAGCCGCCTGAGATAAAGCTCACTCTCGAGCCGAGTCCAATAAAACATCGTTTATTTTCACTTCGTAGGCTCTCCGTCTCTTTGAAATTTGTCCCTGACCTGGTCATGGATAAGCTTTGTAATCAGGGTTTTTCAATATCTGACAAAGCTGCCTCAGATCCAAGGTCACCAACCAATTGAGAAAGGCAGAGGCGCAGCAGTTTGGTTCAGTCTCGTCCCCACAGGAAAGCTATTGTGGCAGAAGCGTTGCTGACGGTAAGCCTGTTCCATGATGATCAAAGGCATGGGCTTTTAGCTAGGGGTCACTGCTAAGCAACCGTGGCTCTACAATATGCCTAAAGCTGGTTCAAATTTGTCTTTGGGGAAATCTATCCATAAGCAGAGCCTGGTGATGACAATCTACAGATTGATGTTAGGGACACCTTGCCACCGTCCTGTGCCATACTTACATACGGTAGATGGGTGGATAGATAGAAGATAGATAGAGATAGATAGATAGATAGATAGATAGATAGATAGATAGATAGATAGATAGATAGATAGATATAGATAGAGATAAATAGATAGATAGATAGATAGATAGATAGATAGATAGATAGATAGATAGACACACAGACACACAGACACACAGACACACAGACACACAGACACACAGACACACAGACACACAGAGTAAGAACACTTGCCCAGCATGTGACATGTGAGGTGCTGGGTTCAATCTTCACTGCAAAATAACAAAAAGAAATAATCCATGCTTGGGCATTTTTTCTTCTTCTTCCTTTCAATAAAATGTCTTAGAATAACCTCAAAGGGAACAGTTCAGAAGCCAAGAAATTCATATCCACGCCTGAAACACACTTTTAAAAAACATTCAAAAACATGAATTTTTTATTTTTAGTTACGTGTATAATATATACAAATATATAAATACAACTGATGGCTGTATTTGGTGTGTCTGAATTTGAGATCCCCGGGAGATTGGGTGGCTTCATGAGATTTTGCCCTTCCACATTAACATGTTTATTGGTATTGGCATTGTCTGGTGTTGAGGTCTCACGGGTGAGATTTCTCTGCCGATTCCAGGAGGCACAATCTCACAGAAGACTTCCTGCTTCTCTGGCTCTGACAGTCTTCCCACTCCATCTTCTGCAGTGCTCCCTGAGCCTCAGGGGTAGGAGTTGTGTTGTAAGTGTATGCTCTGGGCCCGAGGGTACCCCATAGTCAGTTGTTCTGTGAAATTTGAACAGTGGTAGTTCTCTGTAATGGTCTCCATCTGCCGAAGGGAAAAAAATGACCTTTCTGCACTAATCTACACTGATCTGGGTCTGTGCCACTTGCCGTAATTTTATATGTTGTGTTTAACTCATGACTCTTTCCTATAAAAAAAATTAATTACGTTTATTTATTTGTGTGGAGGGGCAACCAATGCGGATATGCTCTCTCCTACCACGTGACTCCTTGGAAATGAACTCCAGTCTTCAGGCTTGGGAGCAAGCACCAATAGCCAGTGAGCCTTCTTGACAGCTCATTACTCCTTTCCTCAATGACACATCTACTCATCTGCTTTTTAATTTCTATCATTTCACATGGAGAAGAAATCCTTGGGGTCAGATTCAGTACACTTGGAAAGTAGAAAAATAAACAAACACCATAACCAAAATCAACTTGCAGGTAGAAAGTGTACATTTATATGTCCAGATAACAGCCTGTTTTGAAGGAAGTCAGGGTAGGAACCTGGAGGCAGGGAACTGTGGAGAAACATTGCTTGCTGGATGAACCACTGGCCTATTCTTATTTAGCTTTCTTATTCAGTCCAAGAACATCTGCCCATCTACCTATAGTGGGCTGGGCCTCCCTACATCAATTAGCGATCAAGTCAATTTCCCTGTAGAATGGCTCACAGGCAGCCTGACCAAGATGACTTTTCCACTGAGGCTTCTCCTTTCAGACAGCCCCAGGCTGTGTCAAGTTGACAATAAAAACTAACCAAGGCACCACCTAACATCATCAAGTGATCTAAACTGGCTTTGTGGACATTAAACAGAACATTGTTCAGTCCTTTGAATATTGTAGTGGTGGCACTTTTCTTTTAATCCCAGCACTCAGAAGGCAGGAAGATCTCTGAGTTCAAGACCACCCTTATCTACTGAATTAGTTCCAGGAAAATCAGGGGTTACACAGAGAAATTGAGTCAAAAGAAAAAAAAAAAAAACAGAAAAGCAAAATAAAGAAATATGCTTCTAGAAACTAAGCATAAATCAGAGTTCTTTGTGCCTGTGTGTTGCCAATACTCAAAAACTGGGGGTAGGTCTAGAGTAGGCCTAAAGAAGGAGAGTTTGAGTATTGAGGAATATTGCTTTTAAGATAAAAAGGTAAACCTTCTATACGGTGACGTAATTTGGATTCCAGCTTCATATGCTTTGTAATTGCAGGACTTGGTTTTCTCTTGAAAACATCTCAGTGGACCAATATAGTGATGTCTTGAACAATTAGACTCTCCAGGTCAGCAAAATCCAGAGCACTTCCTGTTGAATAGGGATGCCGTATGAATGTGATGTGGTTTCCTTCCAGTCTCTGTAAGAGTGTCTGGCAGGCCGCTGTGAGAGAAGTCCTCGAAGCTGCGGGTTTGGTTTGGTTGGGTTGGGGTGGGTTCGGTTGGGTTGGGGTGGGTTTGGTTGGGTTGGGTTGGGTTCGGTTCGGTTCGGTTCGGTTGGGTTGGGTTGGGTTGGGTTGGGTTGGGTTTGGTTTCCTTTCTTTTTCTTCAAGGCAAGGATTTGCCAGAGAGCTCAGGCTGGTCTCTAACTCAGAGCCTCTTACTACGGCCTCCCAAGTACTTATCTTACAGACAGGTACCACCGTCCCGGACTAGAATAAAGACACTAATGATCCTTCTAAATTGAGGAGAGTTGTAAGGACTTAGGAAGTGACTCTTCTGGGTGCACTCTTGGTCATATTTCTGCAAAGTCAAGGACTAGGGATTTCTAGAAATTCAGATGGGAAGAGAGAAGAAACCCCTATAACTTCAGGGAAATCCTGTTCTGTTCCTCTACTTCCTGGTCTTTTGTCCTATTAAGAAAGGCTCTGTTACTCCATGATGCAGTCTGGAGCTCAGAATTTCTTCATCAGAGATCTGAATCCAAATAAATAAATAAATAAATAAATAAATAACGAGTAACCTTGACCCACGGAGCCAGCCAGGGATGCCATAAGCTTCCTTTGGGCTCCCCTTTCTAGGCTTCCTGAACTTAATGTTGATTAAATTCCAGGGCAGCTCCTTTTAGCTTTGGAAAGCACACCGCACCCCCCCCCACTGGATACCTACAGATCCACAAGGCCTCCTGGGGTCACAAACAAATGTCCACAGAAAAACTGCTTTGCTAACTAATTTCCCTACACCTCCTGGACTTAACCCAACACCCCTAACTGCCCTGTTCCCATTCAACAGCCCAAGAGTGTGGCAGTAGACTCTGGCAATAAAGGGAAGAGGCGGGGACAAGAGGAAAGCCACAACAAATAAAGAAGGAACCAAGTCCCATGGTGTATAAAAAAAAAAAAGTTTTCAGACAGCAGCAGGAATTGACTGAGAATTCTACAGCAGGATATTAATGAAATAAAAAGATGTCATAAACTAAAGCAAAGAGATAATACAATGATATGTTAATGACATTCGTGATGATATGTTCATTCATTTTTGTAAGAATTGGTCCTTCACTTGTTAAACTCTGAGTTCAAATATATGTAGAAAAGGCCATATGGATTCTTCTGCATTAAAAAAATCAATATTCCAGTTACTTGGGGAAAAAAAAAACCTAAACCCAAAGAAGCTGCAGTGGACATCTAAGAAGACATCAGGACAGTCTTCTTCTTCATCCAACACCTCCTTTTTTTTTTTAAGTGTTTTTTTTTCATGCAATTTATATTGATCATATTTACCCTCCCCCACCTCCTCCCCACTAACTCCATGTCTTTCCCCTCTTCTCCCCATCTCTATATCTCCATGCCTGTGATGAGTGTGCATGTGTAGTCTCTCTCTCTCTCTCTCTCTCTCTCTCTCTCTCTCTCTCACACACACACACACACACACACACACACACACACAAGAAAAGAGGAAGGTAAAATGGAATGTAGTAAGGAGATAAAGAGGAAACCAAAGGCCTTTTGAAAAACTATACAGAAACCTGCTGCTGTAATCCTACAAGCGATTTCTCTACCCACGACTCTGTTTAGCCTGTCCCTCATTGAGCACTTTAGTTGATGAGTTCACGTTGGACTTTTTAGTTGATGAGTTCACGTTGGACACTTTTACCAAAACCACTGTTCATTTCTTTTTAAACAAAAGTGTGCTCGCTGAAAACACACACACACGTACCGGAGCCTGAGCCCGAGGCAGTGGCGTCATAGATGAGATCCTTGAGTGTTTTCCCAGCGTTCACAAGGCTGTACTCGGCCAGCGGTTCCTCCACGTTGTGTCTCTTGCTCTTCCTGTACGTGCACTGGCGGTCCTGGCAGGCCCATAAGGTCAGCATGGCTGCAATGGACAGGAGGCACACAGGCACGGTGATAACGACCGTCAGCTCTGTGGGGCCGAGTCTGGGGGCATTTGGCGATGCTGCGGTTAAAAAAGAAAGATGAAACAAACCATAAATCAACTCATGAAGAATGCTTTTGACATATTCGTTTTTAAAAATATTTTTTCTGTCTCTATATTGTGAGAATTTGTTTACAGTGATTATTGGAGAGTTTTGGAGTAACTCTAAAACCGAAGATTATTTTATTTTATTTTTGAGACGGGGTCTCATGTAGCCCAAAAGTTTGTAGAAAAAGACGGCCTTGAACTCTTAACCTCCCTGCCGCCACCTCACCAGCACTGGGATTAGAGGCATGTACCACAAGGCATAATGATATCTGCGTATGAAAATTTCGCAATAAACCCATTTATTACTTTATATGGAAGTTGAAAAAATAGTTTAAAAGTACTGACATTAAAAATGTTTTGGAAATCCAAGTACTGTCACCAGTATGATATTGGTGACTAGAGTAGACTCTGCCACCACTAAAGCATGGGTTTAGATTCACTGGCAAATGCCACAATGCAAGCAACGCTAAGAACAAAGTGTGAGCCGGCTGCTGCTATAACAATTTCCGTGGGAGTCAGGGCTACAGATTTGGAAGCAACGGCTGGGAAAATTTGAAAAATCCTCCGAAATATTTGATACTTTCATTTTTATCGTTTTCTTTTGTTATTCGACAGTCCCGTCCTTAGAGCAAACCTGAACTCCATTCACTCATTTCACAAATAAGGCTCGGGCTCTTCCAATAAGGCGCTGTTAGTCTGGGGGCTGGAAATCAAGGAGTGAAGAGGGCGGGCCTGACTCTCTGAGCATGCGCACTCTCATAAAGACAGACCGCTAAGCAGACCGCTGCTAGCACGAACAGATGATGGGACGAGTGTTCTGAGGATGAATGAGCAGGAAGATCATCGTGAGAGCAAAACGTCACTTTAGACTGAGTGGACCTAGAAAGACCCTCTGTGGAAGTGCCCTGAAGACAATGACACAAAGAAAGAAGGGGTGGCAGGAAGATATACTTGGTACCAGCAGGGGGTGGGGGGAACCAGTGCCAGGGACTCATTTATTTCCATCACTAAGTCGTAACTACAATTTTGCTACTGCTATGAGTCATAATGTAAGTATCTGTACTTTCTGATAGTCTTAGGCAGCCCCTGTGAAAGGGTCATTCGGTCCCCCAGGGGGGGTCACGGCCCACAGGTATTATACACATAAGGGACTGTTTGGTCAGTTTGGAAAGCCATTGTGTCAACAGACGCTGGAACAGGAAGAAGGAACATGGAGAAGCGCCAGAAGCCCGGGTCAACAAACCTGGTAGAGTGATGGTCTCAGCTAACAAGCCCACCAAAAAGCACTCTCAGGAAGCTGGGCCCAAAACAGCAGACCTATAATCCCAGAGACCGTAGGACTGAAAACTCAAGGAAGGCCAGCCTTGACCACAGAATGTAATCCTCTCAATTTAAAAATAAATAAATAAAACTTGTAGAGATTTTAAAAGAGTTTCTTCCCAGTCTCCACTCGCTTCCTGGAAACTCCCTATGCTTCAGTTCCTGGCTACCATCACCATTTGCCTGTTACTAGTCATCTTGCCTGTTCACCCATTATCTGACTTTCTCTGAGGACCATGAGCTTTGTAACAGGAGGAAGCTGCCCATGATATGATATTCGTGATATTTGTAGCTGAATCCCCAGTGTTTACAACAGTGCCTGACTCACAGCAGGTCACCAGTAAAGAGTTCTTGACTGTTGGGTCACTGAAAAACCCATTAGTTTCATTCCTGATAAGAGATCTCTCCTTTAGAAATGTCGATGTGGCCGGCGTGGTGGCACATGCCTTTAATCCCAGCACTTGGGAGGCAGAGGCAGTCGGATTTCTGAGTTCGAGGCCAGCCTGGTCTACAGAGTGAGTTCCAGGACAGCCAGGACTACACAGAGAAACCCTGTCTCGAAAAACCAAAAATAAATAAATAAATAAATAAATAAATAAATAAAAATGTCGATGTGATCACTAAAACCAAATAATAGTAAGACATAATTAGGAGAAGGGGACATGGCTTAGTGCAATGGTTCTCAACGGGTGGGCCACAACCCCTTTGGGGGTCAAATGACCCTTTCACAGGGGTCACTTAAGACCATCTGAAAGCACGGATGTTTACATTGCAATTCACCACTGCAGCAAAAATTAGTTATGAAGTAGGAACAAAGTAATTTTATGGTTGGGGTCAACCCAACTGTATTAAAGGATCTCAGCGTTAGGAATGTTGAGAGTCGCTGGCTTGGTGGGTCAAGCACTCAGTTCACAGAGTTCAGATCTCCAGAAACCATGTAGAAGCCAAGAGGGCACGGAGGCCTGTCTGGAACCCCAGCATCCAGACATAGAGATGGGATCCTCCTAACAGGCTACCTCACTAGACCAGCCAAATAACCAAGGTCTGAAGTCAGCCAGACACACTGCCTCAATGTAGAAAGTGGGGATCAGTCAGACAGGACACATGATACCAACCTCTGGCTTCATACACACACACACACACACACAACAACAACAACAACAACAACAACAACAACAACAAATATTCGTAGCCATCCCTTTAATGGAACATTAATCTTGCACTTCAGATTTTTCTTTTACAAAAACAGTGATCCGTGAGACGTTCCTGATGACAGACACTTTCTGTGTTTAAGTTCATTTCCCCCTTTAAGTGTTACTTGCCTCCTTTTGGCTCAGTGAAGATTGCCACTGAACCAATTTAATTTTATAGTCATGTCTTATCTCCAGCACTTCTGATTTCTGCTGTTTGGACTTTGTCTTAAACTTTTATTTATGTTTATTTATATGTACGTCTGTTTGTCCCTGTTTGCCTGTATTTGTACCATATGCAAGCAGGTGCCTGTAGAGGCCAGAAAAGGGTATAGGAACTCCTAGAACTGTAGATGCAGACAGTTGTGAACTGAATGCAAGTCCTTTGCTAAAACATTACAAACTCTTATCCACTGATGGAGCCATCTCTCCATCCCATGATTTTTGTTCTTTAAAAATGTCTTGAGATGTGTTTGTCAAACTGTTAGAACAGAATTTAGGAGATTTGAGCTCTCAAACATCCCAAACTTCTGGAGAAAGGAAAGTCCTGCTCGGCTGTGGGTTACCTCCTTTGCACCCTGAACCTTGGGATAACCACACCCTCCACATACAAGGTTCACTTCAGCCTGGCTAGGAAAGGATTAGGGACAGCCTACCAAGGGCACAGCATCTGTGTATAGAGTTCAAATAAGGGACGGACAATGAACTTCGTGAATCATGCTACCCTTGGGCTGTCAAAAGTGGACAACAAGTGCATTGCTGATATTTGTATTTCATTCAGGATATGGCACAATTATATGTGAAACCGTTGAGAACAATTAGGTTTGACAATCAGGTTTGGTGTGCTCCTAGATATGTCACCGCCGTCCCAGCAGCTGCTGGTAAGCTGTCAGTGGGTGAAGTGCTCTGAGGCCCAGTCCAGACTCTTGTGCTTCCTCAGTACATGTGAACTGCCCACCACACATCTGTGTGTCTCAGGACTCCTCTGGGATCATTAGCTCTGTGCAGGAGGATGGAGGGAGCTTAGCCTAGAGTTTTCTTCAAGGGGGGCTAAAAAAGGGTTCCTGACAACAAGGTTTCAGAAACCCCTAACCAAGTCCTTGTGGCTTTTGAAGCTTGCTTTTGTAAAAGAACATAGCTGCCTACTCTACCATGACCATTCTATTTTTCTGTATCCTCTCGGAGGATTGTAGGTGTTCAAAAGCCACTGAGTGCATTCATCTTCTGAATTAAGTTTTAAAAAAAAAAAATACCCGTTTCCACGTGATAACATCTTTTACCTTCAGCGCTGTCATCAGAGGCATTCATATAGCTACATTTAATTTTGGTATCTCCTATTAGGAGCCACCAACATAAACATTAGCCTTTAAAAGCTATTGATTGTCTCCATCTTGGTAAAGCTCTATTAAGCAGAGCTCAGCTCATCACTATGGCAACTAATAGAGACAAAAGGTCAGCAAACTGTGAAATCAGAGTCACCAGCCACTGCAGCGCCAGCCACTGCTCTCCGAGATGTTTACTGTAGATGGCCAATGTCTCTCCCTTTGTGAACCGATCTACTGATACGAGTTAGTAACGGACAAAAAAAAAAAAAAAAAAAAAAGATTACTCAGCTAGAAACAGGCTAGCAACGCCAGCCAGAAAGGACTCCTTAAACACTGAGCAATTCTAAAAGCAAATGTTTGTAAGCCCTTGCCTTAAACTAAATGTTCCCTGTAATTGTAATGAGAAAGAAAAAAAAAGTGTATACCTACAGCCAGTAAGTTGGGATAGAAGACAATGGTAGAAGATAGCTTTGATACAAACACTACTTTGGGGGACAATGATGAGTTCACAGGAAAACTTATTATTTGACAATTGCTAGTGAAGATGATTCTTCGGTGCCTGTGGGGGCGCACTGACTATGAGGGCACAAGTGACAGCCCACAGGGACAACTGGGAAACACTACATAAAGTCAAAGCACTTACTTCCTCAACCAATCAAATGAAAGAGAATGGAAATGCAGACGTACTAGCCCAGGTGTGTGAACAACTGGCTCTCAAGCATCTCTCTGAAGGGCTCTGAAATCCGCTGAACTGGGAAAACAAATACAAGTCTCTTGTGGTATTTATGGGGAGTGATTTAAAATTCACACTCAAGTCCCTTATATAAAATGGAATAGGACTTTTACATAACCCACACACCACTCCTCCACACGCTTCAATTTGTCTCTAGATTACTTCTAAAAACTAATACAATGTAAATGCTATGTCATGGTCACATTGTGTAAAGAATAACATTAGAGAAAAAGTCTGTGGAGATGTGTTTAAACACATTTCCCCCCTAAATACTTTCAGTGGGCAGTTGACTGAGTCTGTGGAGGCAGAATGCATAGATGTGGAGGACTAGATGGATCAACAAGGTAGAGAAACGGGAGAAAGGAAGGGCAAACGGAGAAGAAGGCAGGAAGAGAGGTTGTGAAGAAGGGAGGAAGAAAGGAAGGCAGAAAAGGAGAGAGGGAGGGAGGGAGGAGGGAGGAGGGAGGGAGGCAGAGAAGGAGGAAGGAGGAAAGGAAGGAAGGAAGGAGGGAAGGAGGGAAGGAAGGAAAAAAGGAAGAAAACTAACTTGTGAGTTTGCATCTTTCCCTCAATGCCTAGTTGAGCTGGTGGTAAAAGTCACCAGGACCTGAAACAGAGGGAGTTCAGCTCTGTCATCCTTTCCCTGAACTGTTGCTCGTGTTCAGCTCCCTCCCACCACTTCCCATTTCTTGCTTTGGGGAGAAAACTCAACAATTTGCAAAGAAATAGAGGAGACAACACGGACATGGTTCTCATGTTCTCTCAACCCTGGCCGACCTTGTATCTTTTATCAAAGGGACAAAAAGTTATTGGTGTCCTTTGCATTTATATGGCGCCAGCTTACCAATTTTACACTTCCGTGGTATGTATTGCGATTGCTTGGCGGGTTGCTATAGGAGATTGGTTAGGAATAAGTAAAATCATGGTCAAGCAAGTATGGTTAAATGCATTAGATCAAGTATTTCAAAAAATCCACATTGCTCTTGCCTTGAAAATCTTAGTCTAAGTCTACATTTAATTTACTGCAAACTCATTTCTCTCCCACCTTGAAGTGGTATTAACATGACTAAAATGAAGATGTACAATGAGGCAATATAGAGAAATGCCTGGGGACTACATAGATGAAAGAGGCATGCACAAGCTAAATGGATATTTTAGAAGAAATTTAGGCAGACAAGAGTAAACCAGAAGGCTTCCTGCCAACAGTGCTTTCTACAAAGCTTCTCAAGGTTTGTGACTCCTTGCCAAACATTATGGTAACAAGTGGCTAGAGAAAATTACAAGAGCCCAAAATGCCCCTAAAGAGACCTAGGTTAATCACCCCTTATTAAAGGCTCCATTCATTATGTACAGTTGCATTTGGGCTGGAATGTAGTGTGGAAGGAGCTAGGGGACGAGTCACAGTCCTGGACTTGTATCTCACCTCACAAGGATCATGGACTCATTTAGCTGCAGGGAGGATACCTACCTCCCCAGTCTCTGCCTCCTGCTTGTCTTCGTCCACTACCTCTTCCCAACAGTGACCATGATAAGATTCAGGAGGAATAAGCCAGATTCACATTCATTTGACCAGATTCCTCCATAATGCCCCAGTGTGCACAGCAACAAATGTTCTCCCTTATGCATACACTGCTAGTCCATGATTTCAAAGCACTGTGAGCAACAGGCACTTCAGATACTGAACCAACCGTGAGTCTAAAATGTTCTACTAAGCCTCTGCGGGGACAAGCCTAAGTATTTCTACCTTTGAACTGAAACTGTGACCTATTTAAACAAGTTTCCTTGCTCTGGTGCTCTATCTAGAAAAGGCCTTTTTATAGACACTATTATCATCTGGCCAAATTTCATGATTTATTTTGTAGGCAGGTAGTATCACACATAAAAAACAAATTATTTCCCGGACAGCTTTAGGTTGTGCTTCTGGTTTGGGGGAAGTACGTACAGAAGGCTGCAAACTTTTCACCAATGTTTTTATGTTTTAAGGAAATGAGAGCATTGGGCTGAACGAGATAATTATTGACCTAAGAGTATAAATAAATAAATAGATAGATAGATAGATAGATAGATAAGTAAATAAATAAATAAATAAATAAATAAATAAATAAATCTTCACTCAAGGAGGGGTGAGATTCACAGACTGCTGAAAGAGGGAGATGTCTGAAAGTGCTTCTTGCTATCCCAGAGAGCCAGCATTTACAATGGAGAGTGTCTACAGCTCACAATACCCACGACTACAGATCCAGGGGTTCCACTGCTTCTCCTGATCTCAACGGGTACCTACTTGCATATGATATACAATCACACACATACGCACATAAGTATGCAAAAACTTTTGATCATTAAAAACATAGAATATTGGCAGAAAACACAAGTAGGTTTCAAAATTCATTATCCTTCATTCCAGGGCAGCAAAGGGCAATAGTCTCTCATCCCTGCGATCAAAATAGCTGTCAGTGGTGTGTGTTTATAAGGACATCAGATGCCAGTTATTCAAAATAGAGTCTAGGCTGTCTTCCACCAAAAAGAGTCCTTTCTGTTAGAAAAATGAAAGTCTCCCTAGCTCACAGCGGACAGCCTTGCTCAGGGAAAGGTTCTTAACAAATTGATGACAAAGGAAAAGCTACAGGTCATTGTCCCAAAGTCTTCACTGGGGTAAGCTCTAATGTATTCCACAAAGCAGTTTGCTCACTTGGAAAAGATTAATAAGCACGTTTTGACCTCGTTCAAGGTCCCATCATAGTCACCAAATCAGATCTGAGTGAGGCATAGAGGTATTTACATGCATAGAGCCTTGCATCGTATAGAATACTCAATTTAAAATTGGTTATAAATTTTATGTTCAATCTCCCATTGTGTCCTCATGAAGGAACGTGTCTAATTTAAATCAGTGTGCTTGTTTCTGGAAGCTGGAAATGTTTCTTCCATTCAATTTTCAGAACACAAGTGTGATATCTCGGAACGTCAGAGTTAATTGAACTTAGAAAAAAATTAAAACATAGCACCTTTCACTTTCTCAGGTGAGGTGGGGGAATCCTGTCTGACACAGCTGTCAGGTGTGCGCCGCGTCCTTCAGTGAAGGGATGTGCTCCTGAGACTGTGGAGCAATCCCACGAGGAACCAGGAGAAAATTTTCATGCACATGTTACTTCACTCTGATTATAAGCAATGAATTTGTGTCTCAAACAGAAAGCCAAAGTCAAGACAATGATGGATGTAAGACATTTTCTAGTAAAGTCTTAATTTTTCACAAATCATAGCATATTTTTCAAGTAATTGATATTTAATAAAATTGATCCTTTGGGCAGTTTCTCTTTCTTCAGATGAAAACCTTTCATTTCACTGAAAGTCTTATTTGGACATGTCCCCCATGAGTGGGAGCCGCACACCTCACACAACTGATATAAAAAAAAAAATGTATCTACTCTTTTTCTTTACCCATAAAGAACAGAATAGGAAATAAGCATTGATCAAAAGTTAGCAAAGTACACACCTTTTAATGTTTTACCTAGTTTTTTTAATTTAAAATGACTATTTAAATTAGTGCAAAATAAGGTAGTTGTTTTAAAGTAGTACGTTGTAATGTAGAAGGGAAAATGAGACATTCCAGCTCCATTGCCCTCACCCAGCACTGTATTTTGGTAGCAGAATAGAAATAAAGATTGTGTAGTTTGAAGGTTGTTGGTAGTGAATAGTCTATTTCCATATGAAGAGCTGTAATTAGTGTACGCATGCACCAAATAGCAATTCCTCTGACAATTAACTCTATAAATTACTGACTCCTCTAGCCCAAGCATGCTCACTTTGTGCTACATGAATTTTCATGGATTGGAGAGTGCCTTTGATATTCCTTGATAGCATAACTACTTCTCTAGGTGTTCTCGGTCATTATTGAGAGTCGCCAGAAAACATTTCTGTTAGAAACTGAAATGCAGGCTAGCTACAATACGTTTTAAAAATTAAATAAATAAAATAATAAATAAACAAAACCAAAACCAAAGTATGCTTCTTCACATAGGAAAAGATTTTTCTTAGATATTAAGGGAAAAAATAAGATAGTAAATTGTACTAACCTGAACAATGCGATATATTAAAATAAATATAGGGGCTGCAGAGATGGTGCAATACTTAAAAGCACTGGCTGCTCTTCCACAGATTCTGAGTTCAATTCCCAGCAACCACATGGTGGTTTACAATCATCTGTAATGAGATCTGATGCCCTCTTCTGGCATGCAGGTGTACAGATAGAGCACTCATGTACAATAAGTAAGTAAGTAAGTAAGTAAGTAAATAAATAAATAAATAAATAAATAAATAAATTATACTAACCTGTTGATTTGGGGAATGCTGTGTGGCCTATAAGCAGCATAAATTCTGTCTCATAGATCTGGAGGCTAGCAAGTCCAAAGCCAAATTGCCATCAGATCTTCTGTTTGCTGAAAACCTGTGCTCTGGCCCATGCAGGCACCTTTGTCTGTTTTCAAATATTTCATGTTTCAAAGGAACTACCTTAGACATCCTTGATAAGGACAGGGATCCCACTCCTGAAGACTCCACTCTCCTGACCTAGCTACTTCCTCAAAGGCCCCACATCCCAATACCATCACCTTCCAGATTAGACTCTTGAAACAAGCATAAAATGAGATAGGAGCTATTTCCTCTGTGTCTGTGCTTTGAAAAGTCTAGGTCAGAACCACCTGTCCTTGGAAGGTTGGCACGGTTTTCTGCTGGATCTTCTAAGGCAGTGAAACTTTCTCTAAAGGAGTGTTTTCAAATCGCTGGCTCAAGTTCTTTAATGCCACAGGACTGTGCTCATAGGTGAACTGTAATTTTATAGAAAATAATCTGCCAGGGTCTATTAATTAACATTAAGTAAAATGATATTAAAATGATATTAATTTATTGATTATATTGTGGTTTATTTGTTAAAATCTCCCTCTGAGATGGTAGACAGGTCTTATATTTCCTTATACTTGGCAATGCACGTACACACACAAAAAAGAGACTATGTTCTGGATTGTACACAATTTGATTCTTTTTCTTTGTGTGTGTGGTCCATGAGTGTGTGTGTGTGTGTGTGTGTGTGTGAAGTGCAAGCCCACAGAGCTACAGTGTTTGAACAGACCATTTTTAAACTCTAGCAATTCTTCTGCATTAATGTTTATTCTGTCTGCTAAATTTGCTAATTTACTTAGCAAAAGTAAATTGTCATCGTTGTTTAATGTATATGTTATATCTCCGCTATGAGAATAATTTTAATGTTTCCATAAACAAGTCTGCCACTTTACTCTTTACTGTTGAGAGGACAATGTTCATCTTCCCTATGTCTCTTCTGAGTTTAGTTTACTCTTTTTTCCTCTGACAAATGTAAGCCTTTCCCTTTGTGTTGGTATCCAACAGTTATACAATACGTTGGGGCCATCTTCTCACTTATGCTGGCTATAGTTTTTGAATTTGTGAGATTCATGGACTCATGTCCTCCCTCGGTTTTGATCTATTAGTTGTGTAGACATCTATTTTTCACAAAGATATTTCATTTCATTTTATTTTGTTTTGTTTTCTCTCTGCTCTTTTGTACCATTACGTGAGACCTACCTGGTGCTAATCCTTCCTATACTTGCCTTTTTTGTCATTTTGTCACCTCTCTTCATTGTTTCCATCATTTATTGTTTACGCAGTACACAGAAATCAATTTCATTTGGCCCAAATCTTAGATTTATACTATCCCTTCAGTTGTTAAGCCTATTTCTTTAGTTTTTAATTACAATTGTTGTTGTTGGTAGTGTGTGTGTGTGTGTGTGTGTGTGTGTGTGTATAGAATAGAGTTTATTCAGGGAAGAGGATGGGAGTTAATGGTGTAGTAGAGGCAGAGAGAGGCAGAGAGAGAGAGAGAGAGAGAGAGAGAGAGAGAGAGAGAGAGAGAAAGGAGTGGAGGAGTGGAGGCCGGCCATGACCACGTGGAGAGAGGGGGGAGGGGAGAAGAGTCCAAGAGGGGCAGAGAGGTGATAGTGCCAAGAGGCAAGAGCGATGAGAGCTATTGTATATTTTTTATTAATGTTTTCTTCTGCTTCTGTTCACATCTACTACATCACTATATTATGGTTTTTCATTCACTATACATACTTTCAAATTTGCCTTTTGTTTCCTTAAACTAAGGAGAGCACTGAGTCTATAATCATCCTGCTAATTCCCTGTTCATGTGTTCTTCTATACTAGTTTCTATGCTTTTAAGACTTATTTAACTTTTAATGAATATGAGTACTTGCCTGCAAGTGTATATTGTCTACCTGCATACCTGGAACCCATGAGGGCCAGAAGAGGGAATACGATCGCACAGAACTGGAGTAATGGACAGTTGTGAACCACAGTAAGGATGCTAAGAACTGAACCCCAGTTCCCTACAAGAATAGGTCTCTTTGCTGAGCCATCTCTCCAGACCCTGGCTCTTCCTTTTGCTTTCTTATATTCCCCTGTATTGGTTATTCTGCTATGGATGGATCGTGTGGTTCTGTTTCCTGCAGGCCTGATGTTGAAGTGCCTTCATCCCAAGCACATGTCTATTCATGCCAGGAGGCATTTGGCATGGTTGAAGTTTTCTGAAACATAAGAAAGTTTTTTTTTTTTAATCTGGAGGGTCCTATATCACTCCAGCATAGCAACAAGATCCCAAAGTCTGCAAGATAGCCAGGACCTGGTTACAGTCAGGAGTGTTAGTATTTCTGTTTTCTGATCTATGTAGGGCTAAACTAAGCATCTTACATAGGGTAAGAAGGAGATGAGATTATATGATTGGTTTAAACTTACATCAAAGAAAGAAACTTGATATTTCACTTGCATATTGTCAGCTCCTATTAGATTGCCTAATTTGGCAAACTGTGCTTCTTGGCATTTATCACTCTTGAAACGTGAACACCTCATAACAGAATGCATCTGCCTCATCAACAATGGGAGAGCCACGTGAGCCAGGAAATAGTAGATAGAAAGATCAGAGAATTCATTAAGAATGTCCTCACTGGTCAAGGGGCTCACAGGACAGCGACATCATTCAGTTCCCTTATTTAAGAAACTACCGCCTCTATTACATCCCAATTTCTTATTATCATTGTACATGAACCTCTTTTTTATCACTTAAGATGTTATTATCTAATTTCCTGATGACTCTTAGTCGAAAACCTCTTGACTAATCTAATAGGTAGAAAATTGTATATGGTCACATGAATGTGTATCTCTTTAACTATTGGTGAGATTGAACATCATTTCAATACTTGATTGCTTTGGAATTTCTCGGCTCTACTGTAAATTTTCTAGTTGCATCCCCTGCTCTTTCCTGGGTTTTTTACTTACAGTCCTTCTCTCTTCCTTCCTCTAGTCAGTCACACAAGCGCACATGCACACACACACACACACACACACACACACACACATTTTCTAAATATGTCTATGTCACTTTTTTCTCAGTCATATACACTACAAATAGTTCCACCCGATATTTAATTTATCTTTTGGTTTTATTTATGTTCTTTTCTCATTCATTTTATTTTAGTTTTCATGTACTCACTTATATTTGTCTTTTCCTTTTATAGATCTAAGTTTCCTGTCTTATTTAGGAACAGTTTCCATACTATAAAGTCATACACTCTTTTGTTCTAAATTTGCCTCTGACATTTAAATTGTTCTGTATGTCACAATTAGATATTTAATCAAGCTGTAATTTATTTTTGTATATGATGTGACACTTGATATAACCCTGTTTTCTTCCAGATGGATAGATATTTATGCCAGTATCCTTTCAAAAATAATCCATTCTAGAGTTTCCATTTTTGCCAAGCTCCACTTTAGATGGCCATCGGCACCCTTCCTGGTACTGTATACATTGAAATGCTTAAAAAAATAGAAAATAGAAATGATTTTCTTCTGTTTCATGGTTGGGGGGCAGGGAATGGATGAATTGCTCAGCAGCCAAAATTACAGTGAAGATCCAGACCGTGCTTAAGTACAGGATCTCCCAGTATACCCCGGAATTGTTTGCCCTGTCATGGTGGCCAAGTGCTTCCTGTACAAAGACAGGAGATAAAACATGGCCCTGAAACAACAAAACGTCAGGTCAGAGGTGCCTGGGTGAAACAGGCAGCCACAAGTGGCACTGCCTTGGAAACAAAGGAAACGAAAATATTCAACAGAGGGAGACAGAGTGGTCTTCTATCTCAACCAGTGCTTTAAGTGGAACAGAAAGAAAAGGAATGGACAGGGAGGAGGAAAGAGAAGGAAACGTGAAAAGAGGAGGAAAAGAAGGGGAAGGGAAGAGGAGGGGAAGTGAAAGACAAAGGGGAGGAAGAAGGGAAGGAAAAAGAGTAGGGGAGGGAAGGAAGGAAAAGCAGGCTTAGAACTCACCCTCTCTATCTACCCAAAATAGTTAATTAAACTATGGAATGGATTTGGATGGACAGCACCCTGAGACACTTGCCAAAAATTAATCTCAGTCTTTTCTGAGGAAATAAATTTAAGTTAGGTTCCTACGCTTTCTCCAGGCAAGGATCCCAAAACAAATGCACATACAAAAATCACAAACAAGGAATTAAGCCAGAAAGCATGAGTCAGCAGAACCAAAAACAGCAGAATTCAACCCACAGAGGCAGTCGACGTTGAAATGGTTAAATGTCAAAATTTAGGGGGGAAAAATGGACAGAGGGAGGAGTTTATAAAGTCCAGTTTATACCAAGGAAGAGGAGAGAATTCCTGGACAGGAGCAGTGTCGTCATAAGCTGACTGACCTGTTAGAATATCAATGACACGAAGAAGTTTGGAAGTCACAGGTCCAGAGGCTAAAACCAATTTATTTTGAAATATCTTTAGAACCAATCTTTGCTTTCCTCTGTGGCAGACCTAACATCAGGGAAACTAGTGGATAAAGCTGAACTGAACATCTGGATAAACAGATAAAAAGCTTTAGGTAGTATTCCTCCTCAATCAAAGGACCAGTAATGCCCTTTGAGGTGAGAGCTGTGCTTTCGTGGTAAGATTCATAAAGGAATGTGAGAAAAATTGAAGGGAATGGACTGTGGAACTCAAAGAAGTCACTGTTGGGACAAGTATACCCTAAATATAGAAAATTGTTTATTATTATTTGTTTGCTCTACACAGATGTTTCCCTTGGTGCATACTAACATATGCAAATCAATATATTCCTTTTGAACTAGAAATATTCTTGAAGGGCTAGGATTACTTCTTTTACTTCTGAAATGAAAATATTCTAGCCAAAATATCACCTCTCCATATGTCAGAGGAACTGAGAGTGGACAACCTGTAAATGTCCTACATAGCTGTGGGAAGGACTGGGTAAAAGGGCACAGGGTCAAAATGAGAAACGCAGCTCCAGGAAGAGGCAGTGATTAATAAAAACTTTTTCCATCTATTCTAACAATAAACATAAAAAAGAGATTAGGCAGAGAAAGCTCTAGAAAACATGAGTTTCTCTTGTTGAATTAATTTGCATAATCTATATTAAAATTTTAAACATATGATACCACATTTGTTTTGTGGGCCTGACACGTTTGTTGTTTGTAAAGGCACGAACTTAAGTACTAGTCCAAAAAAAAATGGTTAGTTTTTGAAATGGTTGTTGCTTTCCAAATTTCAAAAAAAAAAAACAAAAACAAAAACAAAAAACAAATAACATACCTATATTTGTGCTCACATTGAACTTAAAAAATTATTTATTTTTTCAGTGACATCACAATAACTGTTTTAATAAACTCCAAGGAAGCGAGAAATTTTCCTAGTATTATATTTCTACCAAAATAAAAGCTTACTTCTATCAAATAAAACGGCTAACTCCTGAAAATTATACCCATGTGTAAAATTAAACCAGAAGGTATGTTTTAAGAGCAAATGATTCAATTTAAATATGATCTAAATTAAATTTCAGTCTCAGTGATGTGAATTAATTTGTCTTAAATCTAATCAATTTTAGGCCATTTAAGAGAAAAAAATGTGTGAAATTAAAATAGTAACTAACATTTTGAATAGTTTTTTTTAGATTCATGAATTAAAATAATAAATGCCCTTGCTCCATTTACAAATTCTACCCTTTAAATACCAGTTAAAGTGGTGTTTCTTAAGCTGTGAAAAAGCCTTACCAGTGGGATCCAACCAGCACTTTTTTTTTTTAAGGAAATAGCAATGATTGAAGCACCTTATACATTTTAAAGATTTGTTTTGTAAAATTCTTGTTCTATGCCCATGCGAGGTGAAACAAATTATACAAAATGAGTGTCTTTCTGTGTCACAATAGAAGCCCACATGAAAGCCCCTAAGCTGTTAGGAATTAGCATCAAACATTTAAAAGCATTTTGAAGGAGGAAGAAAGTAAGCGCCAGTGGTTTCCAGCTGTGTGTTACAGTCCACAGCAGTGAATAAATGGGGTAGAGGCGGCCTAAGCTTTATTCAATGTAGAAATTTTGTCACAAAGAAAGGAACCAAGAGGCCAGCTACTACAAACAAGATCTGAAAGGAAAAAGAAGAGAGGGCCACCTGAGGCAAACAGACTTGGTTCTTCATCAAATCACCCATCCTCAAATGGTTTGCAGGGTGATGGATGAAAGGAAGGGAACATGGGGGCACAGATCCTTTCACAATCCTAAAGAGAAGTTCCACATCTACTCAACAGCTTCTGGTCAGGTCCTGACTCTACAGTGTTGGCCATGGACATGAAGCTCACTATCAAGTACTGCAGAGATAGCACTAAACGAAACACCAATGATATAATTCAACATTATTCAATATAATTTGTTTTTTAAGTGTTTAGGATTTTTGGTCAACATATATGAGTTGTACACACTAACAAAGTTCATTGTGATTTTTCAGTGCATACCTACAAGTGCACAGATGAAGTCCAATATCATGTTTACCACTTTAACAGTCACCTAAAATTTCTCAGAAGAACTACAACAGCACCTATTTCATGCTTTAGGAAACACTACAGTATAACTTCTCATGGTTCAGCCTGGCAGGTTATAGTTGGCCCATGTCATGTGCTAAAGCCTCTGCATGTGGGTTTAGATGCTATTTCCTCCCTCTGTCTTATACATATCCTTCCTGGACTCCGTGATGATCTGAATTGTCATGGACATGTCCTTCCTTAGTTTACCTGAGACCCAGAGGCATCCTAAAGTAAGACTTTATGTTGACTGATGGTCTTATCAGTGACAAGATCCAAAAGGTGCAGGAGCTGAGGAGGGAAGTCCATTGGCTATAGCAGTGGCCTTTTCTAACCATGGTTGGCCAGTCAACTTGAGTGCAGGACAGGACTCTAACAGCATCTCTTCCAGGATGCTGCTATGTTATGTGCCTGGGCAATCAAAGGGTCTTAGGTGGGTAGAATGTACACTGTTAGAACCCTCAGTCAGGAACCAGTCTTTCATTTTTTTAAAGATAAGGGCTAGGGAGGGGTGATTTTAACATGATAAAGCATACATGCTTTAGAAGTACGGTTGGATGAAGCTTAATGGGCGTGTGACCGTGTAAACGCCATGACAGGGCTGTCATTCTAAACACTCTCTTGGTCCCTTCCCTTCTACTGGAGTAGGCCAATGATCTTCTATCACTGTAGATTAGTTTCTTTTTCTTTGATAAAAAGAATTCACAAAAAAAATAGATTTTAGTTTAGGTCCATTAATTATGTCAAGAAACTATAACTCATGTGGTCAAATTTCCCCAAGATTGTGACACTACTGTCACCATTTTGACAGTGATGTGCAATTTAAAAATAAAAAAAAAAATCAGCCTTGGCTAGACTCTAGAGAATTCCACCAAATGAAGACAAGAAGAGCTGTAAACATACATCTTTATCCTAGGAAACATTAGATGGTTTGTTTTCTGCCATGCTATCTTCTTCCAAAACCAAAACGAAGCATAGTTAGGAAAGAAAGTGGCTAGGCAACCCTCTTACCTGCAGGAAGGTGCAGGGTGATGTTGTTGCAGAAGTCTGTGAAGCAGCATTCAGTTTTGGTCACGTTGTTGGAACTGTGACAGAAGACCTGAGCATTTAATTCCGGGAGGGACACGCACGATTTGATCACCTGCTCTTTCCCGTTGGTTAGCATGACGGAGGCCCAACATGCTCCTTCAGTTTGGCAGGTAAAGTTTGAAGAATCACACAAGAGACACACACACTTCAGTCCTGGGAAGAGAAAGGCAAGACGTTTTAAAAGGCAAAAGGTTGGCAGAGTTACTCTGCGGTGCTTGAGAAGAGAAATTCGGTCTTAGCCAAACTTGAAGACAGCTTTTAAAAATGTGATAAAGACACCCTCTTGATCCTGCGCTCCGTCAAACAGGCTACTCAATTAATCATCCTTTGTATAGTTATTATAATTTATACAGCTCTCCCTAGAGTTACTGCTTTCCTGCTCCATGCTCTAAATCCTTCTAAGCTCTATCGGTTTACTCCCAGATCAATAGCTCCCATGAAATGCTAGGAAACAGTATCTCAGCAACAAGGGGAGCTCGCTGGCAGGGCTTCCAGAGCAATGACAAGAGGCGCGAGGGCAACTGCAACCCAACAGGCCAGCACACCCTGTTCACTCACACTTCTCCAAACTTTTAAACGAATGTGCTGAACACAAAACAAATTCCAGAAGCGCACACACAGGTCTAAAACCGGTGGTGATGCTTCTATTCTTTGCATCTCAAGGCTGTTGGGGTTGTTGTAGGCACCTTTAAGGCATCCATGGACCATTCTACTCGCCTGCCTCAAGTAAGGAATGTATTTTAGAATGACAGCCATTCCAATGCAGACTTTAACCTTCAGACAATTTTTTTCAATGCGTGCCTCTATTCCACAGAAGAATACACATTGATAATAGAGTTCAATCTAATGTTGACAAGAAAACGTTCAAAATATTGACAGTGTTAAACTAATCTGTTTATTAACATATCATCTTAACATTCTTCTTAGCATACACACTCATACTCTCAATATATACTTGAAATATATGTTCAAGTGGTTTGATATTTCGGTCCTCATATGAAATGTTGTCCGTATAGAGTACAGAGGTTGTAATTTATTCAGATTTTCATTTCAAAGGATCATTTCTAAATACTGAAATTCGTAGTATTTCTGTCAGGACTTGAATGAATATTTTGTTAAATCATAACTGCCCCCAAAATTATCTTAATATCCAAAGTTGTGCCATACAAACGCTGTTAATAAAATTAGTCTTTAAATCTCGAATTTCTAAAGCTAGACCCAATTTTATACTAATAAGATATTCAGCTTATAAATGACTAATCATGAATAAATACCCTTTTTATCAATAGTAATGAGCTGTAGTGGGACCAGACATTTTAGGCTGGCTGAGATTCCACAGAGCCAGGTGTACAAAACCGAATGATTAAGAAACGTGTGAAGGGGGCTGGAGAGATGGTGCAGCCATTAAAGGCTGAGGCTCACAGCCAAAGAAACTAAAGCACGTTTTAAGATGGAGCACACCTTTAATCTCAACACTCAGGAGGCAGAGGCAGATGGATCTCTGCATATTCCAGCCCAGCAGGGATACATAGACCTTGTCAGAAACAAAAACAGAAGCACATTAAATCAGTGTCCTTATATAAGAGAATAATCACATGAGGAGCAACCCTGAACCCAGGTATCTCTGATTGTGGAATTAGCATTTCCCAACCTGGCAAGTGGCTTCAACACCTGATTATGCGAGCTTGGCGATCTTGGACATTACATGGTCCCTCTGGGTCTCATCTGAAAGGTGCTAACTACAATGACAACATACTTCCTCAATCTGCTGCTACGGAGGGTAAATTAATCACATAAATCCTTTGCACCCATTTCTGGCGCATAGGAAATATGACACAAGCATTAGTAATAGCCTCTTCTAACACTCAAGAGGGTAATACCAGGAACCATCAGCAGACTTCCATCCTCCACACAGGGGTAGCTTCATGAAGAAGAATACAACAGCCGCTTAAAAGACCTAACGAAGGAATGGGTCTCTCCCTGCTCCGCCAGTGGGACTGAGTGTCCTTGTGCTTTGCAAGGGTTTTCTCTGATCCCACTAGTTTTTAGCATCTGGGAATAAATATATAAATCTAACGTAACAAACAAAAATAGCAATGAAGGGATATAACAACTCAGGTTGATCTGAAATGTTTGATACATTTTAATGCATTTCTTAAATTTTACCACAGTGGATACAAACAAGAAAGGGACTCTCTGCCTGGCTTTGTTCCTCTCTTGCTGGCTGATGTTGGGAAGCAACAGGGTCCTTTGCAAATACACCAATAAGTGTACTAGGTCCAGAAATCTTGACATCCCCAGTGGAGGATGCTCTGTCTGCTCTTGACAGATATGACGACGACGACGACGACGACGACAATGACTCTACATTTACAGTTTGTAGAAATCTGATATTATAACGTACAAAAAAAAAACCTAGCCACTCTATGTCTGGTCTGTACCTTCATAAGTAAGGGGTTGGAAGTCAGTAGACCAGCCATTTGACATACTATCTCAAGCCCTTTGTCACTACGGTCATCCAATCTTAAACTCTCTGGGGTAGAGAGCTGTCTCAGGTTCTTCTGCACAGGACCTGGATTCGTTCCTTGCCACCCAAATGGATGCTCCGGGTTATCTATAACTCCAGCTCCATTGTATCCATTGCCCTTCTCTGGCCTTCCCAGTCACCCCATGCACATGGTGCCCACACATACACGTAAGAAAAAGATCCACACCTATGGAATAGTAGAAAGACCTCTTTTTTTTTTCTAAACCTTAATGTTTTTGTTTCCAGGAGATGCTAAGCCCAGAAGTCAAGGCAACCAACTAAGGGAGGTAGGGCCCCGCTGACTGAAAACAGCCACCATGCTCTCAACATTTAAGCTGACTTCATGTGCATTTTATCATGGTGTACAATTCTCGGGGCAGCTTGGTTGTCAGTGTCTGCGTTTTACAGATATGAAATGAGGCACAAAAAAATCAAGTAATTGACTGGATGTAACAACCTTTAGCCTACACAAGCAATCTTCCTCCCGTCCCACCAAAGCTGCCACGGTGGCAAGGACTGGTCGCCCCATTAGTTTCTAGGCACTAAATAAAATACAACATTAGTATAAGAGAAAAAATAAATTATTAGTAATGATATATGAAATTTTGATCTATATTATTTCAATGAAATTTAAGACCAGGTAGATACTTTTCTATCTTCCCGCTTAATGGCAGGACACCTAGTCAAATAAAAATCAGTAGCATGTGCCTTACAGCTAGAACAAATATCTAAATTATTTGCTCTAAATTGCTTATCAAAATTCTGTATTAAGTAGGTCTCTGTGGATCTCCCAACCACATCCCCTATATTTCTTTTCAAATCGCTGACTGAATCTTTATAAAACTTATTATATAGTAGTATTTCTTACCAAGGAATGCCCTAAATTTTCCTCTCATTTCTTAAGAAGCTATAGAACTTCTTTCAGTTTAAAATAAGAGTTGCAGAGCAAGATAATATAGACCTTAGAGAAGACATAGAAAACAACGCCCCACTTTAAACCTTGCATAATAGAAAATGCTGACAAAACTGAGGATTGTTAATGGTAATGGTTTCAAACATCTGTTCCATGTCCCCACTTCCTCCAGGTCGATTGGCAGACTCCTGCGCTGATGAGTAAACCTACAGCAAATTAAATGAGACCTACGATGTGAGCGCAATGCATGCCGGTTCTATCCCTCCTCTCTGACCTCTCACCAATCCTCTATGTAGCTGCATTTGTATAATTAGAGAATATTTACATCAACCCTCCTCAACACTGAACCATAAGCTGCCAATTAAAATGGAAGTTACCATTATTGGTTTGATTCATGCTTTTCCATTTTGCATTTTTAAACCTGATGCTAATCGAGTCAGTCCTTCTAGAGTATTCCATGGCAGGATAAATCCGGTCACTAGCAGATAGCAGCCCCTCCTTTTGGCTCTTTATCTTATACTTTCTCTTACAATGTACTTAAGTCATACGGTGTAAGACAGCAAATGAAGTTGAAGAAAGAGGCAATTATCTGTAATAAGGAGGTCTATTAGACCTTTCCCCAACACCAGGACTGCACTTTTCTCGTGTCTCTTCCCACCCCTTTAATTATCTCCCTTTTTCTCCCTCTTTGCCAATTAGTCTATAAAAGCCAAGACATCTGTTACCCAAAAGACATCTGTTACCCACATCTACCGAAGGATGTGCACATTCCTAATCAAACAGAAAGTAAATTTTTCATCCACTTCTTACACATGATGACTAGCACACCCTATTGAACGAAGTGTAAAAATTATTAGGCTACAAAGAGTGTGTGTGTGTGTGTGTGTGTGTGTGTGTGTGTGTGTGTAGATTCTGTATCATTAAAAAGACACGTTTTTGAACAAATAAATTGGAATCGTCCTTTCAGTATATCAGCTTTATGTTTCCTGCGTCTTGAGACGATGTGCTGGACCCTGTAGTGAGCACCTCAAACATCTGATTCCATGATCACTCCTCTTTCCCCGAGAATTAGTTTACTTTGTCCACTAGTTCTACTTTAGCCCAGGCTATCAAGCCCGATTTTCTTTTCTAATTTAGAGTATGTTTTGGGTGTGACCTGCTGAATGTTTAATCTTTTTTATCATTTGTAGGCTTCTGAAATAACAGGGGGAATAGTCCAAGCCCGTCAGAGATGAAAGTGCACAGGAAAGACACAAGGCAAACGGCAGTAGAGAATCTGAAAGGATTTTCCCTGTTGCCCTTTCCTGCCTCCCTTTTAGACTGGTCTTACTCTGTTACCACATTGCCCAGGCTGATACTGGATTTAGGGAATCCTCCCACCGCAGCCTCCCAAGGGCTTGGACTACAGGCACATACTACCACATCTAGCCTTGCCTTCCTTATTGGTAAGGACAAAACAAGACTCAAGAAGAAAACAGTGTTAAAGAAATGTGGGCACCATAAATGCAACACTTTGGCCTAAAGGGCTTTGAATACCAACTCATCACATAGAAACTCTATCTGTTGGGCTATCTCGGAGAAAATGTTCTTTTGCACAGTGTGGCCTCTAACTCAGAAAGCCACGCCCTACTTGCTCGGAAGCAATGCAATACCTGCCAAGAGGGAACCCATCCAGGAGGCCTGGCGTAACTTCTAGCCATGAGGCTCAGGAAGAGCACAACCCGCTGACCATTTGGAGTTCCTCAGTGGAAACACAGTATTTAATAAAAAGTGATTAACTGCTAGGCCCCAGGCCTTAGACAAATTTCTTAGTCTCTCTCAGACTCCACCAGTTGTCCGGGTTTCTATCGCTCTGAGCTCGCTTCATTATCTCGGTATTAGGTACCTCAGCAATTCTTATCTGCAAAGGGTAGGAAGAGAGCACTGAAGCTGAAACATGTGCGCCCAAAGAAGGCAAGGGTGGCACTTTGAAGCACACTAATATTTCAGGTAGTGTGAGAGCCCTGTTGTCTCACGATCCCATCCAAACGTCTCTGGTCAATGTTAAAGACCATCTACCTAGAAAGGGGGCAACATCGAATGAGAAGATAGTGTTCGTTCATTCCATTGTCTGCAAATTTTAAGGAAATAAAGGGGGAAGGATGGAAACCTGAAGGTGTTGCAGGCTCTCTGAATGGTGTTAGATATTCAGAGACAGATGCTTAATCCTTTAATCATACACAATATACCCGCTGTCATAGAACACACACTCAAGACCAAAGGCAACTCGTGAGTTCTGCACCCAGTAATCTGAGGACTCCATATTCTTCCATGCAGAGAGAAAAATGTTTCTGCATAATGTTTCAAAAGATAATGGGTAAATAAGGCCAGAGTGTGTTGTTTACTTACAGCCTCAAAGTTGTCACAAAGGCACAGAAAGATAATTATGGTGGCATGAGATCATGGTGCAATTTAAAAACCAGGAAGCTCTCATTTGCATGGTTTTTCTTATCAGCATAGATTCGTTTCACAGATCTGTCTTAAAAAGATTTGAGTATTAGCCTCATAGACCCTACAACATGCCATATACAGAAGTCAATTAGCGGGTATTGCCTAGTTAGCTGATGCGTGACAGAACTTTTTGTGTGGATTCTATTAAAATATCCCTTAAAATAAGTGAAGACAAAGAAGAAACGTTAGGTGGGAAGATGACAGTTTACTCCTTCAGACCATTGAAAGTGAGATACCAATGGGCAACAGGCTAGGTAGCCAGGGTGGGACCTGTGTAAATTCTTTTCCCCTTAGAGAGGGCACAGACTTGTCTTGAGTCTCTTGACCAAGTCGCGATTTTGTAGTAGTCTTGTATAACAGGAAATACCCAATCTGGAGTATCTCATCAGAAAGCAAGAGCACCCTCATCAGGAGATACGGTTCCTCCTCCAGCACACTCTCCCACCATCCTTGAGAATGTACTGTCCGCTGCTCTGGAGACTAGCAATGCTCAGTAGACTCCAGTCATGTTTAGAATCAAGTCAGCAGTGCTAGAGGCACACACGCTAAAAGTCTGAGCTCTTCCTGCCACTTTAACGTTAAGCTCAGATCACAGCACTCCTAAAACAACTCCCACCCTCGTCTTTGTGTTCCCTTTGCCCCCAAAGCACCTCTTCCCTTCCTTTTAATTCTTCAGGCCTCAGCTCAGATGTCTCCACCTGGGTAAAATTTCCCAGAATCCTCCAGATCAAGAATCTGTTCCTTGCTTCTCTTGATTCTTCCCACAAATCTATAATTAGCTCATTTATTGTTCCAGTATAATGAAAATGTTACAAAGCAAGACCTTTTCCATTTCCATCCAAGCACTTTCCCAACATCTACAGCAGGGTCTCACTGTATGATCCCTGTGCGATAGAAGTGGGCTGGACTTTACGGGGTGGGCTGCACTACAGAAGTGGGTTGGACTATAGAGGTGGGCTGAACTATAGAAGTGGGCTGGGCTACAGAGGTGGGCTGTACTATAGAGGTGGGCTGGACTACAGAGGTGGACTGGACTGTAGAAGTGGACTGGACTATAGAGGTGGGCTGGACTACAGAGGTGGGCTGGACTACAGAGGTGGACTGGACTATAGAGGTGGGCTGGACTACAGAGGTGGGCTGGACTACAGAGGTGGACTGGACTATAGAGGTGGGCTGGACTACAGAGGTGGGCTGGACTATAGAGGTGGACTGGACTATAGAGGTGGACTGGACTACAGAGGTGGGCTGGACTATAGAGGTGGGCTGGACTACTGAGGTGGGCTGGACTACAGAGGTGGGCTGGACTATAGAGGTGGGCTGGACTACAATTTGTAGAAAACTGAAAACTACGGACGCATTCAGAGCTAAAAGTCATACAACCTATAGCTAATTTTGTCATCGTGTGTTTTCTTCCAGTCTTACACAGGAGTTGTTCATACTTGAATCGATCATCACAACTTAGGTGCTGCTCTTACATTCATTCCTTCCGTTGATGTCACGAACGCAACATTGTCTTTGTTATGATCATTTAATGGAACACGCGCTGTCATTAGTGAACGTGGGCAGTAGACAGCATTTCTTATTTTTTTAGCCATTTTGATTGTTTTCAGTTTTTGCAAATAAATAACACTGCATTGAGCCTTTCCTAGGCAGGAGTCCCAGACTGGAATTACAACATTACACATTCTTGATCGCTATTGTGAAAGAACTTTCCAGAGCCGCTCCAGTTAAAATTTCCACTGGTATTGTATGAAAGCCCCACAGGACCAGCGTAAGCGTTTGGTTCCCTGCGATCTAAATAAAACAACACGAGACAGTTGTAGCTTATGCTAACCTTCATTTCCCAGCTAAAGGAGTTAAACCTGTTTTGTTTTCCAAATATTTATTTGGTTTCCTGTTGGGTAAGATTTTGGATGATTGTGGTCATATCCTGTGAGTTTTAATTTTTTTTCTAACTTATAAGAGCTTTTATAAAAATGATAGCCTTCATAGTGCTACTTTCTCTTAGCCCTATCTTCATTTTTATTTTTATTTTTATTTATTTTTTGGTTTGGTTGGTTGCCTCTTGCTGTGCTGGGGGTGGAAGCCCAACAATTCTAGCAAACACATGAGTAGTTGGTTTCTTTGGTTTTATGATTCTCTCCTTGTCAAATACAAATCCAGTAATATGCATGCTATTGAAGTGAAAGTAAATTACCCATAATCCTCATATTCCCAAAACGATTACAGTTACTGGCTTCTCCAAATCTCTCTATATAGAGTTCATACTTAGATACGGGTAAGCTCACCTTTTACTTGAAATTTCTCCCTTCTCTTAAACCTTGGCAAACCTTCTCTCTAGATATGTTCTAAATATTCAGTATTTTCTTGCAATTTACTAATAGTCAAGGACAGTTAAATTTTACATGTTTGTGGATTTTGGATGTGTATTGAACATGTTGATAATACACATTTGTCTTTAGCACATTCGAAGTGATTCTTTTAAAAAATATTTAAGAGTTAATTTTTTTTAAAGTTATTGTTTGCCATAGGCCAAGCCTGAGTTAAGGAAGAGAGAGTAGGGTAGGATGGAGGTTAACGGCATGCCTTAAAGGACTTCTGCCCACTAGGTGTAAGGGTTGGTGTGTTACAACAAGCATGCTTGCATACAAGCTGTTGGAACAGCGAGGTGGGGCATTGCTTCACCCAACTGGGGCTGGGGACAAGACACTCAAGGCAATTGGGCGGGGCCCCGGAAAAGCTTCCTGGTAGCCAGCTTTGCCCTTGTCAGACAGCCAGGAAAACCACAGCAGCGGGGAAACCGCGGCAGCCCTCGCCCACCAGACGGGCATGGAGAGTCTCGCCTGCCCCCTCGCTGTCAGCGGCTTCTGTCACTCCCACTCTCCAGCTGGAAGAGACTCCCAGCTCGCCGCCCACCCCATTGCCACCTCCGGTGTCCCAGTCACCAGCCTCCACGGGGGGCCCTAGGGCCTGTGCCACGGGGAATATTCAGTCCTTTCCCCTGGCCTGAAGAGAGGGGCTCCGAGCCTCCTGGACCCGGGCCGCCTGTCTGGTCGCCGGCCATGTAGGGCACCGCAGAACACCTCTTTGTCCCCACCTCGCAAACTCCAGGCTTGTTTTGTCTCCTACCTCAGAGTCCAGCCAAAGGGGACTTGCTGCAGGGATGGGATGGTTTCGGGGGCACCTGGGTACCACCTAGTGGCTGCAGAGGCGGTATGCAAGCCCCAGGGTCACTCTACACCACAGTGGCCTCTACTCAGATCCTCAACAGTAAAATCGCACATCCCAGATTTCCCTTGGTTGAAACTTTAGAATCCCACCGCTGCAGTATGTGGGGCCTGTGCTTTGGAAAACCACCCCTGCTCGGTTATGTCCCCAGTCAGGTCAGATGAGACATGAATCTCAGAAGCAAAGATGGTCTCGCTCCAAGATCAAGGAATTATCTCTGGAAATGTTCAAATGCCCAGAAATTAACTATCCTTTAGAATGATGGATTTATTTCAATTTCCTATTTTGTAATACAATTGATGAAACAAAATTTCCCGGTAAAGGCTCTGTCAGAAGTAGAGCTCAAATCCTAACTGGTTTTTTTTTTTTTTTTTTTTTTTTTTTTGTGTGTGTGTGTGTGTGTGTAGGTGTGTGTTTTGTTTTGTTCTGTTTGTCAGCCCACACCTTTATGTTGCTCTACCAGAAGCATAGTATTAAAAAAAAAAACCACCATTACAGAGCAGTAATAATTTAATCACATATGCTTTAACTGATGATATGTTGTTGATTTTTAAGTATAACAATATACAATTCTAATATTGTTTCCATGGAAAATAATCAGGAATTAATGTCTACTCTGGCAGAATGCAATCTTGGGCAATATCATGTAATAGTGCATGGGGGAGTGAATGCATTTTTTAAAAAAATCAGTATTTCAGGAGTCTCCTGCCAGCCAAGACTGGTAAAAGCCAAATTAGATTAAAGGTTCTAAGCCTAGCTTTAGTCACATAGTCTTTTAAGATTATGTCTCAACCAATCACTCTGAGAAAATATTCTTCAATGGTCATGAATGGCCCCTTCAGGACCGCTGTGAACAGACGCCATGACTTGTAAAGGACATTTAGTCGCAGCTGGTTTACAGGTTCAAAGGTTCAGTCCGTTATCATCAAGCTGGAAGCACGGGAGCATGGCTGAATCTGGGCAGACATGGGGCTGGAGGAACTGCGAGTTCTGCATCTTCATCCGAAGATCCTGTAGGAGAAAACTGACTTCCAGGCAGCCAGAAGGAGGGTCTTAAAGCCCATGCCCACCATGACATACTTCCTCTACCCAGGCTACACCTACTACCTACTCCAACAAGTCCACCCCTCCAAATAGTGCCATTCCCTGGGCCAAGCATATTCAAGCCATCACAGGAGAAGTTAAAATGGGAAGAGTAGGGGCAAGTAATTAGAGAAAAGTGTGTGTGTGTGTGTGTGTGTGTGTGTGTGTGCGTGCGCGCGCACTAATGCTGTATCTTTCTCAAATATTGACCCCAATGCTCGTGGATCTAGCCTGGATACTCACAAGAATTTGTACAATGCAAAAAGAAAGGACAGCAGCTCCTGGCCCTATCTGCAAAGAAGATGGGTAGGAGTGGGAGCTGATGAGTGGGAGGTGAACTTCTTAAATCCGTAATTTAAAAAAATACTTCTAAAAATATAATTCTCAGACTTCTAGGGATGATCAAACAGTCACTTTAGAAGATGAAGTTACATGGCTTCTCCGGGATTCTCTGTCTATCAACGTTTCACTCAACATAATAACTGCCCTTGCCTAGAGATGCACAGGTAAGAGTACAGAGAACATGGAACTCTGCAAATGCTCGGGCTTTGTCTCAGCCAGAGCAAATGGAACAGCTTGTCCTACATGGTTCTGATTCTTTGATACAAATTAATGTAAAGCAAAAGTAATCAGGAAAACAACTATCAAACAAAAACCCCAGTCTTCCTGTCTGTGTTGAGTTCAACTTAGTCAGAATTTCACCAGGTTTGTTTTTGCTAACGACGGTATGCCTTGAAAAACTCTCTACCCCATGATTGAAATCCTGAACCCCTCTTAGACCAGCCCTGTGGCCTGAATAGGTACTGTTCCTCTTTAAATAGGTCTTCCTCCTAGTGCTGATAAGGAGGGAATTTATCCCACAGGGCTGTTTTGAAGATTAAATGATATAGACAGTACATTTCATGTGTCTCACATAATTAAACTTCAACTCTAGCTCCTACCATTACAGACAATGGATGCCCAGCTCTTAAGTCAAGACCCAAACCTCACTCCTTAAAATGCAACTTCCAGAGTTCTGGCAAATCTTTCTAGTTTTGATTAACTCTTGCTTTTAGAGCCATACTACCATAAATGAAATAAAACCAGTGGTTCAATAACAACAGAAACATTGCAAATCAATAACACCTGAGTATGATCAGAGGGTAGAAATATCTGAAAAACTGGCTCTCATACTCAGTACTATACTAAAGTTTCTCCTTCTCAATTAATTGGCTTCCTTTTTGTTTTAGATTTTACAAGCATTTCTGCAGAATAATGAACAAAGTATATGAACAAAAAAGAAAAAACTGCCAATAATATGGAAAACTAATCCCATTAATATTCAAGGAAGAAAGCAAAGTCAAAGATCTAATCTTGATGTCAAACTAAGAAATGATTTTATAAATTATAATAACTATAAATTGGTGGGAACTTAAGGCTCAGAGATCATTGCAGAGGGGGAGGCAAAAGATTGCCGAAGACAAAAGAACAGGAAGTTTGCTCTAAGAGCATGTCTTCCTAGAAATGCCAAAGTAGTGACACCCATAAAGTCTCACAAACACAGCTGCTGACACAAGGCCTGAACAATGACAAGACCAATAGACAAGCTAACATGGGGCAGGGAAGTCGCAGGAGGACTCCACCCTGGACAAAGAACTGCAAGAAATAAGGCATGATCCTGAGAGCAGGAGAAATAGTCTTCTCCAGTGAAGAGCATGCCAATTCTTTATCCAACAATACCAAATGGTCAGCTCTGAAAACACATATACAAGTAACATTTTACAGACACAGAAAGTAACACATATATTTGGGGAGAGAGAGAGAGATAATAGAGAAAGATGATATAGATACGGACAGAAATAGATGATATAGGGATAGTGATAATGATATAGAGAGATGATGTATAAAGATAGCTATAGATGTGTGTATATGTATGTGTATGTGTACATGTATGTGTACATAAATGTGTATGTGCATGTATATATATAAACAACAACTAAAAAAGCAGGCCATGAATTTGAAGGAGACCAAGGCGTAGGTGGTACATGGAGGGAGCAGGAGAGAGAAGGTGGGCTAATGCTATTATATTATAACCTTAAAAAATAAAATACCTATATTGAAATCAGGGGAGGGTGATGGGTAAAATATAATCTTCATATCCAGTTCAATTAGGAAAACTGCAGAGTCCTAAAATATTTGTTATTTTGAGATTGTACATAGAGCTCTTCTTTGAGATGAAATGATCACTAAGTTTATTTGGCATGTCTTGTTATTTATAAGACGAAAACATGGAAACAGGTGAAGTATTCCCAAGTCAAAATATTTGAAAAGATTTCAAAATGTAAATAGTGCAATAGATCTTACTTTTTAGTAGTATGTAATTATCGTGGAACTTGACGACTACAAATGTTTGAAGAGTAGAATCGTCAAACATCTGCATTGAAACAGACTATAAGGAAATACCTTGAAAGCCTGGTGCTCCCTGAGGTATGAGGCTCACATTCATCTAACTCTCCATGCTGGACGCATTTTAATACTGTAGTCGGAAGTGAACATGATTTTGTTAAAGTCATCCTTTGATCTGCCAAAGTATTTTGCTCACATGGAGGAGCTGACGATGTCCTGGTCATGCCTTCCTTCAGCCACGTTGAAGGTCTTTTGTAATAGTATTGGGAGCAGTCTGGGGGAACACCCACAGGTCCTGCTGCCATGCGGGGCCACCCTACAGTCCCAGAACTGGAATTAGTACTCCCAAATCAGACTAGCATATCGAGTGCAGGGCTGTTCATGACCTATCCAGATAGAAGACAATTCCTAATTTCTCTCTTTCTCTACGCAAACGTCTCTAATAATGCAGGTACAAACCAAATGCCAGCATAGCCTGAGAGGTCATCCTCTTGTCCTTGCAATTGTCTTGGAGAGCAATAGGACAGACCTGGTCACTTTCCTGACCACAGAAGATAAGAAAATGCTGACTGCCTACCGTATACATGATGTACTGTCTGGTTTAGTGTGTCAACTTACACAGGCTGGAGTTATCACAGATAAGGGAGCTTCAGGTGAGGAAATGCCTCCATGAGATCCAGCTATAAGACATTTTCTCTATTAGTGATCAAGGGGGAGGGGCCATTGTGGGTGGTGCCCTCCCTCAACTGGTAATCTTGGGTTCTATAAGGGAAAAGACTGAACAAGCCAGGGGAAGCAAGCCAGTAAGTAACATCCCTCCATGGCCTCTGTATCAGCTCCTGCTTCCCGACCTGCTTGAGTTCCAGTCCTGACTTCCTTTGGTGGTGAACAGCTGTGTGGAAGTGTAAACTGAATAAACCCTTTCCTCCAGAACTTGCTTCTTGGTCATGATGTTTGTGCAGGAATAGAAACCCTGACTAAGATACATGATAATAGAGCGAATGAGAGGACTAGTAACCTGACTCAGCAAAATGAGACTTGTTAAATGCATCTATGAGATTGCAGATACAAGCAAAAATCTTCATAAGGAAGCCTTATGCTAGAGTTAATGGCCCAAGGGAACCCATGAGCTCGTCCGTGTTCCCTCCCCTGTTAAACTGAATGCTTTCCATTTTAAAAGGTCGCATATGCAACACTACAATTACAAAGAGCAGGTAAGGTGCTGACATTGCAACCTTCTTTCCTGAGGGCACATGCTACTATATGCTAACTAATTAAACGTACTGTGATACATCCAAGATTGATTTGGGGATTTGTTTTTTCTACTTTGTGTCATTTTACAGAGTGAAGACAATACATGGAAAAAATAATATGTGCGGAAAGTATTTACTTAACAAAGGAACTTCTATGGCAAAATTAAATCAATTATTTATGATTTTAAAATATTTTATTTGTTTAATTAATATCACAAATGCATATGGCAAGAGTAATAATATAGCAAGAATTAAAATGAAAATTACATCTCCCTGGTCTCCTTCCCAGAGGCATCGTTTGCACCAACGATGCGAATATCTTTCAGATAGTCACTCAGGACCATAACATTGAGAACATACTGCTAGTTTTGATTATGGAGTCTGAAACATAGTCCGAAGCTCCTGATTTGTATAGATTCTAAGTTTCTATGCACCCCTCATTTGGGAAGGAGAGTTGGGTATAATAATAGGGAATTCAGCTTCGGAGCACTTGTCCCTTCTAGTGTACACAGTTGGAGAGGCATTTCAATCGCCTCCCCCAAGTCTCCACCTTCCTTCAGTATAGCACCTGCCTCTTCCTGCCCAGCTTCTGGCAAGCAGTGACATGTTCTGGTCCTGAGTCTGCCCTCTCCACAATGCCAAGTAAATGAAGCCTTCTAAGACCATTTTGTTTTGCTTTAATTTTTTGTTTTCTTTTGTTTTGTTTTTGTTTTCACATTGTGTAAGGTGTTTCACATCTTGAAGGCCTTGGGTTTCTTGTGTATAGAGGTACAAGTCTGTATATTCACTCAATACTTAAAGGATGACTGATTTTCTGCTGGTTTTTTACAGATTAAAAAATTTTTTACAAGCATGAACATAAAGATCTTCATGTGAAACAAGTTTTGTTTCTCTCTGCCAAGACAGTGGAACTGCTTTGTTGTATAAAAAGTGAGTGCTTGAGACTGAAATAAAGGCCACCAAGAGACTTCCCTACTTGGGGATTCATCCTATAAACAGTCACCAAACCCTGACACTACTATGGTTGACAAGAAGTGTATACCAAAAGGAGCATGCCATGGTTGTCTCCGGAGGGGCCCTGCCAGAGCCTTACAATTACAGAGGCAGATGCTAGCAGCCAACCATTGGACTGGGCATGGGGTCCCCAATGGAGGAGCTGGAGGGTGGTCCGGAGGAGCTGAAGGGGTTTACTGCCCCATGGGAAAAACAATGATTTCGGCCACCCAGACACCCCAGGACTCCCAGGGACTAAACCATCAACCAAGGGGTACACATGGTTCCAGCCAAAAATGTGGCAGAGGAATGCCTTGTTGGACATCAGTGGGAGGAGTGGTCCTTGGTCAGGTAAAAGCTCAATAGGTGCCCCAACAAAAGGCACATCTTGGGGGTGGGAGTAAGTCGGGTGGTGGGTGGGAGTGAGTCGGGTAGAGGGGCATATACGTGGAGGCAGGGGGTGGGAGGAGGGGTTGGGGGATCTTTGAGGAGGGGAGAAATCGGGAAAGGTTTTACCATTGGCAATGTAAATGAAGACAATATTCAATAATAAATAAATAAATAAATAAATAAATAAATAATAAAAAAAGAAAGTGAATGCTTATATAAATTTCCAAAATGTTTCCCAAAACAGTTTCAACACTTTACATTCTAATCAACAATATATGAATATTCTAGCTATTTGTATCTTGGAAAAAGTTCTTATTGGACTGTATGCTAGTAAATTGCAAGCATCCTTTATTTATATATGTATATATATGTGTGTGTGTATACACATATATATATACATATATAAACATATATATATATGTATATACATATATATTCAGTATATATATACTGAATCCAACTGTTTTACCAAGTAACTACACTTTTAGTTTGGATGATTTCTGAGTTATAATTTGTTAGTGGAAGGTACTTTGAAGTCTAAAAATGTTGCCTATGCTAAGTTCAGAAGGCTTCAGTGTTAGCTTTTAGAGTTTGTCTGTAGTTTAGACCTTATTGTTAGGTCCATGATGTATTCTGACAGTTTCAGACATGAAGTTATGCTTTTAGGATTTGGTTTGGTGTGGTTTGGTTTGGTTTGGTTTGGTTTGGTTTGGTTTGGTTTGGTTTGGTTTGGTTTGGTTTACTGATGACCAGATGGTATAGCATCATTTGTTTAAAAAAAAATCCTTATCTTTTTTAGAAACTTATATTCTTTAGAAACATTTTATTACATGCATATACTCAGTGTGTGTGTGTGTGTGTGTGTGTGTGTGTGTGTGTGAAGTCAGAGGACAACTTGCCAGAGTCTACTCTCTCCTTTGACCATGTAAGTTCCAGGAATCAAAATCAAATCAGATCATAAAGGCTTAGAATTCTATCCATGGAGGTATCCAAGCTGGGCGTCCATTAAATTGTATGCCATCTTTTAACAGTTGAATCTTGTGTGAGGATCTACCTCTCATCAATTGTAATTTTAATTGTAATTGTAATTTTCTTAATTTTATTTATTTATGCATGGGGTACTGTTTGCATGTATGCCTGCATGACATCAGAGAGCATCTACATCTCAGTGTAGATGGCTGTGAGCCACCTTTTGTTTTCTGGGAATTGAACTCAGGACCTCTGGACAAGCAGTCAGCACTCTTGAGCCATGTCTCTACCCTGAACTACACATTCTTAGATACTGGAATTTGCTGTTGTTTGTTCTGTAGTGCTAGAGGAATACCCAGGACCACACATAGACACGTAACCTACTACTGAGCAGCATCCTCAGTCAGACATTATTGTCAGCTTTCAAGCCTTGAAATTGAGTATCATAAATGTTCCAACTTTGTTCTTTCTTTAAAATTTAGATATCCATTCTTGATGTGCTTTGAATAAAAATGGATCCCATAATCTCATATATTTGATTGCTTTGTTCCCAATAGGTGGAATTGTTTTAGAAGGATTAGGAGGTGTGGTCATGTTGGAGGAGCATGTAGGCTTTGAGGCTTCAAAAGCCCATACAACTCCCAGTTAGTTCTCTCTGGCCTATGCTTATGGATCAGATATAAGCTCTCAGCTACTGCTTTGCGGATGAAAACGTAGGCATGACCTGGCAGCTAGCCGACATGGCACACTGCACATCTAACAAGAAGCATGGCACACCATGATCCTGAATTCAGAACACCGAATTCTAAAGTAACATAAGTAGCTGACCTGCAGAGGAGTCTGTACTCTCCACATCTTCTTTAATATGCCTCTTCTGCATAGAGACCCTGATGGTATGATCACTCACTATTCAGTATGAAGCTTCCACTATATAAATGGTTCTTCACAATAAAGCAAATGCTGTCCCAGAAACCATCTCCAGAGTGGTTTATCTCCGAACTCTTTACAAAGCCTTGCTGTTTTGTCACAGAACCACCCCTTTTAACAACAGCATTGCTCCAGTGTCTACCACCATGCTCACTGATGACAGCCATAAAGTTTTCTATTCTGTACGTTGCCCTGGACGTGGTGTCTTATCAAAGCAATAGAACAGTAAATATGATGAGTCTCCTTTATCTTTCTCATACATTTTAGAAAATCAATCTGGAAAATTTTCTGCTAGGATTTTGTTTAGGATATGACTGAGATTGTGTGAAATCTATGCAACAGTCTAGTGCTAACTAATATATTAATAATATGGACAATTAGGCATAGTAGCTCACAATTGTAGTCTCAGCATGCGGAAGGCTGAAATAGAGTTTGACTACATACAGAGAACCTCTCTCAACAAAAATACAAAAAAAAAAAAAAGAGTCAAAATCTTACACAAGCCTCCCATTATATGAATACAGTGTAGACCTTCATTTATTCAACTCTTTAAATTCTCTCAACAGTGTTTGGTAGTGTAGCATTATCATCTGGGTTTTAGTTGTTTTATTGATCTCCCGTAAGTTTCTCCTATAGTCTGCTAAAATGGTAATCTACACTATTATGTGGGGTTTTTGTGGTTATTAGTGGCTGGTAATTTTTGTATTAGATATTTTCTTTATTTACGTTTCAAATGATTTCCCCTTGTGTTTTTAATGTCATATCAGACACTACATTCCCAGGGTAAACCTCATTTGATTATAACTTATTGCCCCATTATTATGCTTTCATAAACCTTGATTATAATTTTTTAAGATCTTACATCTTCATGAGAATTATTTGTAATTTTTTTGGTTTCTGTTATGGCTTCCAAGTAATGTTGGTTCTATGAGCAGAAAGTACTTTCAACACTTCAATACTGGAAGCATTTATAGAGAACAAGCATCTTCCTAAAATTTAAGGTTCTAGAGTCTTCTTTGATAGAAAGATTTGAGCACCAGGGGTTTGTGTGCTTCCCTTTTAATCCTACCAATGTTTTCTTTGCTTTCGAAGCTCCATACCTGGAGCCACAAACATTTAAGATTATTATGTCTTAAGCCGGGCAGTGGTGGCGCATGACTTTAATCCCAGCACTTGGAGGCAGAGGCAGGTGAATTTCTGAGTTCAAGGACAGCCTGGTCTACAGAATGAGTTCCAGGACAGCCAGGGCTATACAGAGAAACCCTGTCTCGAAAAACAAAAAAACAACAAAAACCAAAAAAAAAAGATTATTATGTCTTCATGACAAAGATATTTCTTTGTTGTTATAGAATTGGCCCTTATAACATCCAATTAACAAAGTGACAGCATTTGTCACTAATATAGCTACTTCAACTTTCTTATGATGAGTATTCACATGAAACAAGTTTCTTCCTATACTTTTAACCTCTTTGTTTTTATATTTAAAGTGTATTTCTTACATTCAGAGAGGAATTTTTATAGACTATAAACAGCTGAGTACTGCAATTTCATACACTCCGATGCTCTCATTCTTTAATTGTTTTATTTATACCATTTACACTTGGTGGTTGTTGATAGGACTGAATTAAGCACTAACATCTTGATAATTGCATTTTGTGTTTTTATCTGGTTTTGGTGTCTTCTGTTTATTTCTGATTGCATAACTTTATTATCAGCTAATAATCAGTGCAAAAGTATAAAAAGAGTACTGACATTTAAAGTTTAAAGTGGTTACTTGACCTTACAAAAAACCTAAAATCAGAATTAGATATAATGATTATATTTAATTAAATATAATGATTTATGGGCCAGAATGTATTCTCAATTAGTAGTTTGTCCCAGTGTGTTTAGTTGCCACATTTGACCTCATGCATTTGATTTCCAGTATTTGGGGGTTTATTTATTTTGCATTACTGGCTGGCTTCCTATTCATATTTTCTTTAAAATATTTTAAGTTGCTCTGTGTCAACAGAATACATCTTAGATCACAGTATACTATACTTAGCATATGTTTGAATACTATTAGAGCATTTTACATGTGGTTGAGGGAATTTGAGTTTGTAAATTCCTGTTCCCCTCCCTATCTGATCTAAGGCTATGACTGTACACTCACCTATGGACATTCAAACAGGCTTGTTACTATTTTTGCATTAAGGACTCAATCACCTTTTCAAATGTTTATACTTAAGAAAAAATGTATTTTGTATTATATTTTATCATTCCTGTAGATCTTTGTTGATGAATCTCCAATATTCTCTCTAATGAATATTTATTTTGCCTTTATAAAACATTGTTAAAAAGTAGGTCCCTGAACAATAAATTAAGTTTTGTTGTTGTTGTTGTTTTGTTTTTTGTTTTATTTTCTACATTCTTTGTTTACATTCCAAATGATCTCCCCTTTCCTGGTTTCCCCCTCCCCATAAATCCCATAAGCCCTCTTCCTCCTCCCATTCCCCAATCAACCCCCCCCCACTTCTCTGTCCTGGTAATCCCCTACATTGCTGCATCAAGCCTTTCAGGACCCTCTTCTTCCTTCTTCTGGGGAATCATTTGATATGATAAGTTTAATTTCTTTAAATTTTTAAAATTTCTCCTCTGCTGTAGAAGATAGCATCCCACGTTCTAAATGCTGATCATATTTTAGTTGGGGGTTCTAGTCATGCTGACTCTTTGAGCATCCTAGGTTTTGTGTTTCCCCTTTCCATTGAATGCTATCAGTGTTGCTTCATGGGTTTGAAGCTCCACAGTTGAGCACATATACGCTTAAGATTGCTGTGTCTTCTTGGTGAATGCCAGCATTCATGACTGTGGAATTCGCCCGTGTACCATCCCAATTTCTGACATGTGCCTTGACTGCTATAATATAACCCATGTAAATAAGGAATGATTTACTTAATCTCATCATCTCAGAGGTTTTCATCTGTGGTCATCTTGATTCATTTTTTAGGTCTGTTGCAAAAGGAAAGCATGGCAGACGGGCAGGTCCCTTCCTGGCCGCCAGGAAGAGAAAGTGGACAAAGCCAGGAACAACTTAAGCCTTTCAACAGCACACTCCTAGTGATTCACTTTATCCACGCATCATCACACTTCATGGTTTCAGCGCATCCCGATAATCCACTCAATGATGGACCCACCAAGGCTTTGATCCATTCATTAAGTCAGTATCTTTACCATCCAATCACCTTCCAATAGCAGCTGGGGACAAAGGTTTGGGGGTGCACTTCAGATCTAAACCACAACAGATTGAAAGTTTTTTGTTTGTTTGTTTGTTTGTTTGTTTACTTGCTATAATCATGTGACTTGTTTTCTGCTTTTCATAGTTTCTGATTATGGTGCATGATAATTCTTCTACATGTGCAATCTTATTCCGATTTTTTTATTCAGGTTTTTCTGAATCCTACCAATTAAAATAAGAACTATCTAATGGTGTAGTTTAAAGAAAGAACTTGTCATTCTCTTCGGTTTTCTGAGTTTCTATGATTAGTAATTTGAAGTCTTTTATTATATCTGAATTTTTTAACTGATATTCCTTCAATCCCATTTACACATGTATGATACTAAGTATTGCCTGGCACCTTGGGGTGTTCTGTTTTACTTCTTGGTGTCTTTTCTTCTCCATACCCTGATATCTTCAAATTTATGATACTTTCTCTAGATGTGTCCAATCTGCTCAAGAGCCATCAAAAATCTTATCTCTTGTTCTTCATTTGTAGTAGTTCTTTCATTGGAAGAATCACATCAGTTCATTCATTTGTTATCATGGACTTTCATTGGGATTATCTTATATACATCTATATGCTTTTTCTAACATCAACATCATGTCTAAATCTGCTTCATACATCATTTTAGTTGATGTAAGTATACTCTTTATAAAGTTAGCCATACTATTATGAGGTCTTTGCATTTAAAGTAAGGTATGTTGGGGTAAAGTTGGGTGTGTGAAGTAAAAAGACAGAAATGTGAACATAAAAAGTAAGAATAAAATATATTCATGTCGACTGAAAATGAACATTGAATTAAGAAAGAATAGATTTTCAACAACATATAAACATTAAATCAAAAGCAGAATTAAGAAGTCAGTAGTGTAAATAAGAATGAAACACTAAAAATAGTACCAGCTCTACAAAAGAGAAAAAAGAACATCAAAGAAAGATGAAAAGAAAGAATGATTAATACCTATATCAATTAGTATGCTAAGTATAAGTGGAACAATGACTCTAATTAAAGTCAGATAGTGTCATTTGCCAAGGGGTTAAAAATCAAGAACCAAGCTCATGCTGAAGGATGTGCTACTATCATAGTCCATAGAGTTCACAATGATAAAAACACAGACAAGTTGTTAGTAAAATGGTGGTGAAAATGATATACACAAATATTACACATCATGACATCATGGCTGCATCAAGATAATATTACTGGCAGACTCTACCACTGAGCTACATAAAGAGAGTTATCTTATAGTAAAAAAAATAGTGTTTACATCAAGAAGATATCAATATTAAATGCATTACTGTACAATTAAGATAATTGATATAAAATTCAACTGGGGAGGCAAGGTGGTGAGTAAAGGTCTCTGCTGTCAAGTCTGACAATCTGAGTTCACTCACAACACATATAACAGAAGGAGAGAACCAAATCCTTCAAGGTGCCCTCTGAACTCTACACATAATCCATGGTACATGAGCATACACAGCACAGACACACACAGAGAGAAAGACACACAAATTAATAATAACAATAATAGCAATAATAATAATGTTTAAGAAAGAACTAAAAGAAAAGCTAGACAAATACTCAACATAATGAGAAAGTTTTGACACAGTTTTCTCAGTAAAAATATACACAATTTGAACAATACTACCAACAAACTTACCCTAATTGGCAGTTACAAAATTTAAATAACCAAAATATATCTACAGAAAAAAAAATACCAGATGTCATTGAGAGTGAGGCAGTCCACCATTGTGAAGTTAATCATTAATATCTTTTAAAGATTAGGTGAGTGCATTTCTCAAAGTGAATACATAAGAATATCATATATAAATATTTGATCACAGAAGAAAAATGTGAACAAATATTGAACTCTGTATAATATGCATGCTGAAGTATTTAGAAGGAAGCATGCTACTGTCTATAAGTTATTTAGAAACCCATAAGAAGCATATATATTTATTAATGGGAAAAAGGGTGAGCAACTGGGTCAGCATTTGACAAAAATAAAAAAAGCAACCAGTAATAAAAATGGGGTTAGAAAGTAGATGAGCAGTAACTGTAAAGCTATTTCAATTTTGATATCTTAAGATTGATAAATTAGGTAATAAGCTAGAGGGTAAAGGAAATGTAAATTAAAACTTTATAAAAATAAAAGGCAAACATGGCCAACAGAGTGCACTACCAAACACCAGTGAGAAATATTGTTCAGACTAAAGCAAAAAAAAAATAATAATAATACAGTTGATTAGAATGAAAGGAAGGAAAGAAGGAAGGAAGGAAGGAAGGAAGGGAGGGAGGGAGGGAGGGAGGGAGGGAGGGAGGAAGGAAGGAAGGGAGGAAGGAAGGAAGGAGAGAAGGAAGAATGAATACTGGAAATGATAAAAATACTGGAAACTGATATTCCTTTCATTAACTTATTTAAACATAACTAAACTTTTTAACCACAATAAGCAAATGTATTTGATGGTTTAAAAGACATTTAGAAGTATAATGGTCACAGCCAACCATGGGACTGAGCACAGGGATCCCAATGCAGAAGTTATGGGAAAGACTAAAGGGACTGAAGGGGCTTGCAACTCAATAGGAAAAACAACAAAATCAAACAACCAGACCCCCCCCCCAGAGCTCCCAGGGACAAAACCACCAACCAAAGAGCACACAAGGAGGGACCCATGGCTCCAGCTGCATATGTAGCAGAGGATAGCCTTATAGAGGATAACTAGGAGGGGAGGTCCTGGGTCCTGTGGAGGCTTGATGACCCAGGATAGGGGAATGCTAGGGTGGTGAGGTGGGTGGGAAGGTGGGGAGGGCACCCTCATAGAAGCAGGGGGAGGGTCTTGGGATAGGGGTTTGTTGAAGGGAAACTGGGAAGGGGGATAACATTTGAAATGAGAATAAATAATATAGAAAAGAAGTATAATGGATGGCATTAACAGCACAAAGACAAAGAGAACTGAAGCACATGAGGAATTCTTAAACTGTGGTCATTTAAAGATGGAGGCAAGATCCAGCCATACCACTCCTGGGAATATACCCAGAAGACTCCCTAGCATGAAATAGGAATACATGCTCCACTATGTTCATAGCAGCCTTATTTATTATAACCAGAAGCTGGAAACAACCCAGATGTCCCTCAACGGAGGAATGGACACAAAAAATGTGGTATATATACACAATGGAGTACTATTCAGCCACTAGAAACAATGAATTCATGAAATTCTTAGAGAAATGGTTGGAGCTGGAGAACATCATACTAAGTGAGGTAACCCAGTCTCAAAAGAATACCCATGGTATGCAGTCACTGATAAGTGGATATTAGCCTAGAATCTTGGGACACCAAAGACACAATTCACATACCAAATGATGTCTGACAAGAAGAAAGGATTGGACACTAGTGCTGGAAAGGATCAAAGCATCAGTGTAGGGGAATACCAGAACAGGGAAGTGGGAAGGGGTGGATGAGGGAGCAGGGGGAGGGAAAAGGGCATCTGGGACCTTAGGGGGATGGGAAAACAAAAAAAGGGAAATGAAATGTAAATATAGACTATATCCAATAAAAAAAAGTCAAAAAAAAAAAGATGGAGGCAAGAATTTCTGAGGCGGTAGTCAAAACAACGGCCTGTGGCTTATAAATTAATAGTGGAAAAATATACAATACCTATCCTTGGTTCAATATATCAGCTGAAGGCAAGGAGTGAAAGGCAATGAACACTTACTTTTTTAAAAAGTGACAGCTTAAAACCCAAACAAACTAATAAATACATTCAACATGTATATTCTGTATACCCCAGTTGAAAAGGCAAGTAGGTAAAAGTTGGTGAGAAAGACTCACCTATATGCTTGCTACAAAAGAAAAAAATCCAACTTTAAGTACAAAGCCATGTGTAATAATAACAGGCAAATGGAAAAAATCTATAAAATGCAGACCTTCCTTTGGCCCCAGAAAGTTATAATAGCTATCCTCGTAGTTTTTCTAAATAGATCTAAAAATATTGACTATCAGGATAGTAGGACCATAAGCACAGGATCAACTTCAAAGCAAACAGTATTACCAGTTATGAAGAGCAGTGTGCCATCTTAATAAATATCTCCATAGATAAAACAGATTTCCCAATATGTATCAATAAAGACATAATATGGGTTGGAGAGACAGCTCAGTGGTTAAGAGAACTGACTGCTCTTTGAGATGTCCTGAGTTCAATTGCCAACAGTCAGATAGTGGTTCACAACTATTCATAATTCTAGTGCTAAGAGACCTGATGTCCTCTTCTGACCTCCACGGACACCTAGCACACATGTGGTACATGGGCACAAATGGTGGCAAAATACCCATACGTGTAGAACTATAAAATGCATTTCAAAAAGGAGTTTCAGTAATCCTACATGTGAGTGGATCCAGTAACAAAATTTGAAATCCAAAAAGAAAACTCTGGGAAAGATAGAAATATAAATAGACAAATGCCATAGGTAAATTAGAGAAGTCGACGCTCCTTTAGGAACTGAGAGAGCCTGAGACAAAAATTCAGTAAGATACACAAAATTTGAATAGTACTGTTAAGCAGCCTGAGCCAACAGGTTTTTACAGAACATGCAGCCCACGCTAAGTAGAATCCTCTCCTGCACACCCACTAGGTCAGACACATACTGACCTATAAAACAAACACAAAGTCAAATAATTGAAACCATACAGGTTGTGGATTGTCTTTAAACCAAGAATGGAGTTAAATTAGAATTTATTTTTTAAAAAACCCTAAAATATTTGTACATCAAACAACAGGTATGAGCCCCACGAAATTAACAAGAAAATGAGAAAATATATTAAATTCAATCAAAATAGAAGCACAACCCAGATGACACTGTGTGGATGGACTGGAGCAGCTGCAGAGCCAGAAGCTTACAGATTTAAGTATGTATGTTAAAACACACACACACACACACACACACACACACACACACACAAAGGTTATGAGTGAATGACTGAAGAAAGTATCAGCATACTCTAGTCTGAGCCATTTATAAATAAAGTTTTATTGAAATGCAGCGACACCTATCCATTTGTGCCTTGTCTCTGGGTGCTTCCATTACTGCAAAGGAAGAATGAGAGAGTTGTAACCAAGACCTCAGGACACCGATCGGAATGCCAGAATATATGTGCTCCTAGATCCTAAAAGCAAAAGCTGCCAACACTTGATCTAAGGTACCGTTTCAAGAAACCAAACCAAAATAAATATGTCAAACCCAAAGTAAGTAGCAAAAAACGAAATAATGGAGCTCAACAAGGGAGAAAGTGAAAAGTGAATCAATAAAACAATAGCTATATATTTGAAATCAATCAACAAAATTGATAAGCTTCTAGTCGTATTCGCCAAGGTGAGAGAGAGAGAGAGAGAGAGAGAGAGAGAGAGAGAGAGAGAGAGAGAGATGGAGTTCAAATTTCCAATGTCAGAAATACAAAAGGGAGCACCCTGACAATGTGTGACAGGTGATGAGCTATTACAAAATCCTCTATGCTGGTGACAAGACCCAAACTGTCTTGAGCTTGATCCACTAACCCCCAACTCTTTGAAAGAGGTCCAAGGGTTTTTTTTTTTACTGAGGGCAACGTTCAGCACTATGCAAAAAGCAATGCCTTTTAGTAAAAATATAACTGGAGACCCTCCCTCAGAAATAGTTTCTTTAAAAATTTAATTCCATTCAAGTACACATTTATTATCTTACAAGGAATCTTCTAATTCCAGAACTATTCTTCCCCTCTCCCATTGTCTCTTTCCTGGAAATACATATTCCAGACTGTAAGTGGAGCTTAAGTGAGAACATGGCCTTACTATAATCTCAGAGCAGGCAAATGTTCAGAGATGAATTTTTACTCTTGAAGAGTGGTAATGGGGGTGGTGAAGAAGAAGAAAAAAAAAACACACGTCTAGGAGAGCAGGCCAGGAAAGTGTCATCAGACAGAACTGTGAGATGTGAGGAGCTAATACTTTTTAATATATTCTGGCTCTGTTTTAAAACAGCCTGTTTTTTTATTTTTTTAAAAAAGCCATTCTAATCTGGATTACCACTCTCTCAATTACCATCTCTTGGATAAGCATGCATGTATGAAACATTTTGCAGCAGATTTACCATTTCCCAGGTCCTGATGGACTACATTTTATCTTCTCCTATTTTTGACCACACACACACACACACACACATACACACACAAATCTTTCTTTAAATCCAATCATGAAGTTCTTCAAAACTTTTAATCAGCACACAGAGATGTGGCACCCATCACTGTCCTTGTACCTTACCATGAGATTAAGATGATGAAATGGACTTGGGGGGGGGTGGGGGGGGAGCAGAGGGTGGGGATGTGAGATTAACCTTCAAATTTTGAGCATTCTAATCGTATGTCTATGTGAAAAGTTTAATGAAAAACTAGATCGCTCTAATTTGGGATGCATAAGTCATTGCAAATTTAAATTGTTTTAAAAAATAATAAGCAAGCTCTTGAGTCATACTGAATGATTCAGCCATGAATTCTTGAGAGGATTAATTTAAAACAGCTCCAAAGAGACAATCATGCCTACTCGCAGAAAGACAGAAGAGAATAACAGAAAAGGTAAGTGATTTTAGAGGCGGGGTCGGGGGTGGGGGGTGGGGGGTGGGGGTGGGGGGAGTGAAGAATCAGAACAAGTAGAACCTGGCTAGCCAATCAGAGCAGGGATGCGCAAATGTGGGGAGGTGGCCTGTGGGCTTGGGTGGAAACAGTCTTCAGAATTTATTTCACATTTTCACCATCTCTCTCTCTCCCTTTTCCTTCCTGCTGAACTCCAAAGGGAAAGCAGACGTTTGTATTGATCGCATTCTAGGGACCTTGGGCAGCCCTCGCATGTTGAGATCCAACTCTCAAACCCAAGAAAGATACAGAAGTCAGAGGTCATGGTTCTGTCTTCTATTTCCTTCTGAGACGAATACAGGAAGAGTACGTGCTGCCTCAGCCTAGAGAAGATGCGCAGCACCTCTCCCCGCAGACCCAGTGCCTGTGCCTTACCTCACAGCGTTGTTACCCGTGTCCCTCACTGAGAGCTGCATTAATGTGGAGGGGGACTGGGGGGCGGAGGGGGACTGGGGGGGCGGGGGGAGGGGCTTGATCTGCCTCCTCCGTGGTGCCTGCTTGTCAAACACTTGATGGCCTCGAAACGATATAGTGTCCAGATCTAGGATTCTTTTTTTATCCGCTCCCCTACATGGCTCCTTCGTTGATTCACGGACTATTGAGTTAGTAAGCATTGAGGAAGGCAGCGTATATTGGAGTTATGCCATGCAGTCAGGGTCTAAAGCAACAGGTTACCAAAGGTTATTTTCCTTTGTTCTGCCACAACCACGCCCCTTTTCTAGGTCTTCCCTCATAACCACGGAAAGGCATTTGAACCAAGATGATATTCAGGTTTTCCTAGTGTAATATATAATATATGTACTATATTATATATAGTATACTATATTACATACTATATAATAAAAACGTGTTGCTTTTATATCACTTATGAACATATCACGTTATCTTAAAATAAAAATAAACCTTTGAGTTTTGATAACTGGCAGAAAATAAATCTTAATATACAGCAAGCCAAAAGCACCAAAAGGGCCAGAAGAAACCTCCGAGATGGCGCAATACGGTGCAGCGGCATGCCATGCACTTTGCTCTTAGAAATGTTGCCTTGTTGCATTAGTTTGTCGCTAATACTTGAAAAGTCACATTATCGTTTGTTAAAAAAAATAAGTTATTTCCATATGTGAGTGTGTCTAGAGCCTGAGAATCCATGAGCGCCGTTGTGCGTTCGTGAAGGTGGGGCCAGTCCGCTGGCAACAACAGCCGTAGGTAGGTGGAGGCTAAGCCGGAGCAGAAACGAACTTGCCTCTGGCTGCTATTTTTATATTCTGGCTCCTTTCCCAAAAGACACGCAATAACTCTTTTACATTGTGGCCCCAAACCACAAACTGTGTTAGACAGAACACGTCCTAAGGGGGTTAACTACCTCCCTAATCGTGACCTTGTCTGGGTCCCCAAACCCTAACTTTTATGATTTGCAGCAAGCAAGTTATTTGCACTGAGTTAGACAAGCGCTACTGGAGAAAAGTAAGTCAGTTGGGTGTCTCCTGCCTGGAAAAAAAAATTCTCCTTAAAGAAGAAAACACAAAAGAATGCCCTCCAATGGTAGCATCAATAAATAACAATCGCTTTCAAAAGGTGCAGATTTGGGTGAAAACGCTTGCTTTGATTCAACAGTCACTTCCAGGGCCCCCAGAGAATTATGTTTGTCTCCTCTGCGTAGGTGCTTATGCTGACATATTCAAAATCACATTGGAAACAGCTAGTGCTGCTTCTGGCCACACAGAAGCAGGGGAACTTCCTGTTCAAAGAGCTCACAGTGACCTATCCTGAGATGAAACCGGGGACAGAGGCAGAGCCAGAACAGAAGTTCTAAGAGACCTGACACAGAAAATAGGTCTGCTCTGTTCTTTCCGTAAAAAAAAAAAAAAAAATGGCAGAAATATGTTCATATGTTCAGCAAGAATTCACATTACCATAGTATTTCTTTCTCGTGAGCTGCAAGCTAAAGTCAGAGAGAGTTCCCAATTAACTGAAAATTACACAAAACTTTTTTGTTGTTGTTGTTTATTTATTTTCATGACAAGGTAGCCCTGGCTATTCTGGAACTCATTCTGTAGACCAGGCTGGCCTTGAACTCATAGATCTGCCTGCCTTTGCCTCCCAAGTGCTGGGATTAAAGGTGTACACCACCGCTGGCCATCATAGAAACTGATTTTTAATATAGGTATGTCTAGTGCTGTATCGGTGACACATGACTAAAAATTTGTTCATTATTTACCTGAAACTCGGTTCAACTGGGTCTGTGCTTCATTTACTAAATTTGAGAGCCTGACATATCTTTCAAAAATATCTGCAAATGGCCTTGGCTCAGTTGTTTTGTTTTGTCTTGTTTTGTTTTGTTTGTTTGTTTGTTTTTTTACCATCAGCCAAGATAAGTCCTCTACACTCTAGACCCTTAAAGTCAATTTCCTTCTTAAGATGTCCACTTTAATGTCTAATGGGCATTTAAAACTCAACTGAATAATCACCTCCGTTAATCTGCAGCTGAGCTCCTGCTATCTGTGGCTGTCCCTTCCTCTCCCTAGACTAGATCCCCCCTATACTCTCTCCTGTCCCTGACAGGTCCGTTGCTTGAGTTAAAGAATGTCCTCCTTAGATATAATGCTCGGCCACTTCAAATAACTTTTTGTATATTTTGGTTTTTTGGGTTTTGTTTTTTTGTTTGTTTGTTTGTTTGTTGCATAACTTACATAAATCAGGGGAGCTTGTGATTTTGCATCCCCGTATGTCTGAGACTAGGCAAAAGCCTTGGGCAGTTCAGATGATGAAGAAATAAGTCCCAAGGGTGCCCACACACTTCTCCTCTGCCAGAGATATCTCTTCCTTGGAACCAGAGACGCTCTTGCCACATTTGTACCCATCAATCAGTAAACGTCTAGAGAAGGGCAAAGGTGGCAACAGCTTCTGCATTTGTCATCTCAGTCCAGGTTTTCACTTTCCCTTCCAGAAGCACCTCTGAGAACCTCTGTGAACTGCTAACACTCATGCTTGCCGAGGGGGTGGCGCGAGGGGCACACACACATCTCAACGCCTGATGCCCTCAGCCCCATAGCAGTGATCAAAGGAAACACTTAGTCCTGTACTTCCAGAGAGACGCCTCTTTACTGACCAAAGGACAGAGGCGTGGAGTGACATCGGAAGAGAATGCACACGATGTGATCCTGCAGGATCCCAGGACATTCCAGCCTGTTCTTTCTTTGGTATGAACAAGGAGTGCTGTAAATGCTGTGAGGCCCCATCCTATCCGACAGCGAGGTGTCTAAGAGCCATATTACAAGAGGACCCTTTTTAATAATCTGTATAGATCAGTGAGTAGTGTTGCTACGACTCTGCCAGCTGCTATGACTCTCGAGTGCTAGGAGGAACAATCAACTCTTCCTTGACTCCATGCCACCTTAAAGGTAACAAAGATGCCGGAGAGGACCATGTTTTCAGATGTTCGGGGCCATTTTGGAAGCTGGCATTTTCTATGACACAGTCTCACTGTGTCTTCTTGTCCAGAATAACTTCCCATAATAACCTGCCAACCATATCAAGTACACGTTTGTAAATGCTCAATAGGGTTAATGACATAATTTACAAAAAGAGGCTAGAGCCCGGCGGCGGCAGTGGCACACGCCTTTAATCCCAGCACTTGGGAGGCAGAGGCAGGCGGATTTCTGAGTTCGAGGCCAGCCTGGTTTACAGAGTGAGTTCTAGGACAGCCAGGGCTATACAGGAAAACCCCGTCTCGGAAAAAAAACAAAAAAACAAAAACAAAAAGAGGCTAGAAACCATTTGAGGAAAACAATTTAAATGTTGGGGGAGGAAACTACCTAGAGTTCTGTTATTAAAACACCATAAAGGGCCTGAAGTCACGGTTCAGTGGCTAAAACACAAGCTACTCTTAAACTGGACTCTGGTTCGTTCCCAGCACCCACATGGTAGCTCACAATCATCTATAACTCAAATTCCAGGGGATACAAGACCCTCACCTGCCCTCCTCAGGCACCAGGCAAGCACATGGCACACAACCACAAGCCCCCACTCCCCGCACACAAACACACACACACACACACACACACACGTAGTTCATATACATACAATAAATGAATCTAAAAGGGTAATCAAGGAATTATATAAAACCTGGGACGAATAATGTAAATATCAACATGTGTTGCTTATGTGGGACACAAATAGGCTACAAGTTCCCCAAAAAAATCTGAAAATAATTGTATTGGAAAGAAAAGTTAGCCACACAAGTTTAACTTTAATAAGTTCACTACTATTTTTGACATATTATTTCCATATTATGCATTTTTCTATTATCTTAGTTTTCAAGAAAACAATCAAATGTAAGTGGAATATATATCACAATGCATATATATCGCATTTTAATGTCAAAAGTTTCCATGCCTTGTCAAAAACATATGGGACATACTTTACTATGTCACTGTGCCTTAGTTTCTGTTATAAAACAAAATGTATCTCTCAAACATACATTAAAGAATAATTATTTCTTTCTATCTTCCCAAATTAAAAAAATAATAAAAATAAAAACGTAACTTGCTTAACCTAAACAGACAGGTTAACTGTGAAATTTGGAAGCTGCTTTTGGGGTTTTGTAGTTTGGAGTGGTATATTCCTTTCAGTTGTCAAGAGCACATATTCAGCATCCCAAGTTAGCAGAGTGCCTGCTCATGTTCTAGAAGGACTTCGGCACAGTCGATTTTGTTGCCATCGATGAATTTTCTCAGTTCCGCGCATCGCCCCCTCCCCCACCATCCACCTGGCTGCAGTAGAGTGAACGCTTTCCTAAAGATGGCTACAATGTTCTCATCCTCCAGTCTTACCACTTAAGTCTTTCCAATTATCGCTTTTTAACTTGAATATTGTACCCGGTAATTCTCTCGGGCCATCTGAAATCTGTACATGCCAGCAATCATACTACTCAAAACAGTCTCTTGCACATGTCACCACGAGGAAACTGCCCACCCCAAGTATAGCTATTAATGTCAAACAGATTGTCATCTGAAAAAAAAAAATGCATCAAAATCAGCTTCGGACAAAGTACTGCTCTATGGAAAAACACCGGCTTTTTTTTTTTTTTAATATGTACAAATGCCTTCAATGTCTGATTGAAATTTTTAAAGAATGAGTTATGGTGGGACCTGTCCCTGTTCTCTGAAATCCAGGGCAATGTACAGAGTATAGTTCCAGAGCAGACTTTTTTTTTTTAAGCGAAGATGCATTTGCCCCAGTTTCTAGTAAACATCGTAAAAGAGACGTTTGGATTCTAGCTCGGGTCGAGGACTCTATTTAGCCTATCGCAGCACAGACCTGTTATAAACGCTGGGACGCTTGCCATCCCCCCACTTCCGGAAACTGAATAAAAAAAAAATCATACCTCGAAAGCAACGTGCATTGCAAGCTAAGCATACTTAAGCCCCTTTTCCTGACTCCCAAGATTGGCACCAATGGCCTTTGGAATATACTTCACCTCTGAAAACACAGACTAAGTTGTCACCTCCCCCACCCCCATGCTCCCACCCTTGTGCCGTCTCTCTGGGGCTCCACACGTAGCCACCCCCAGAGCGCACCTGCACTCCTCCAAGTCCCTGCAGAGTGAAGTAGTGGCGCCCAGCTCCCAGCCAAGCACGCACCTACAAATGTTCCTACTCCCTCTGCTGCAAACTGTCCTCAAATTAATCATCCACCTCAGTCCCACTCTCCGAGCCCCCACGCCCCTGTCTCATTTCCTCCCTTGATGATTTCGTCCCCCAAACACCTGTACACCTACCTACCTACCCCTCCGGCTGCCAGACACCAGGTGCCCACGCTGCGCTCTGCCCTACGCGCCCTCAGCCCACTGCAGTTTCCCCACTAGGCTTCCCGGACGGCCACCTGGCCCAGAGCACCTTCTGTCACCTCTGATCACCCGCAGAACGCCCCCACTGCCAACCCCCACTAGCTTGGGAGAGAGACACCCACGATACCTGCCACAAGGTCGGCGGCCAGGGCCACCAGCAGGAGGGCCAGGCTCAGTGCAGAGCTGCGCGCTAGGGTCATGGCCACCCGGCGGCGGTGCAAGGCGCTTCGGGGTCCCAGAGCGCAGCCCGCCGCGCGGGCCGCTTTGAAGTTCCCGGGGCGCGGGAGGGGAGCGCAGCCGCGACACCCTTCGGAAGTGCGCGGTTGGCTCTAGTGGCAGCGGGCGCTCCCCTCCGCCGCCTCCCCCATCCCACGCCCCCCCACCCCACCCCCCCGCGACTGGCGGCGCGCCGCTCCTGCCACTGGCCCCGCGGGCTGCCTCGAGGGACAGGGCCCGCCTCTGCCGCGCCTCCACGGGCACGGCTGCCAGCCACCCTCCCGAGGGCGGGGTAGGAGACCGAGGGCGGAGGGGTGGCGGGGAGGTGACACCTCTTGTGGGCGAAGAGAAGCGGGCCGCGCCAGGTCCCCGAGATTAGCTTTTCCTTGTGGGGGTGGGAGTGGGGAGGGGAAGAGGAGAGCAAAGCCCAGCTGAGACTTTAAAGACACGTAGGACGGCAGCAGCTGCTTTCGCTACAGTCTCCTACAGAAGATCCACCTTTCTAGATCTCTCCACATTCGGTTAGTCGTCCCCTAAATGTAAACTAGCCTGAGCCATGAGAACACCACAGGCTGTTCCTCCAGGCATGTCCCACCACAGCATCCAGGCTCTTGGGTCTGTGAAAGTGCTCCCTCTCTGTGAATCCCTGAAAAGGACCCAAGGCACTAACTATTGCCTTCAGAGGACACAGCTCTGCTTGGCCAAACAAACTCCATTCATTCAGGTCCGCAAGACTTCATGTGCCCTAAACAAAACAAAACAAAACAAAACAAAACAAAACAAAATAAAACAACGATGGCACCAAGTTGAGACAACTGTTCCAAGTGGCATAGCCGTCTACATAATGAGTAATGAAAGTAAAGGACCAGACACAGACACGGAGAAGGTATCTCTGCAGTTAGAGTTAGCAACTGGGGGAGGGAAGGTGGTTAAAGAAAAGAGGAAAAGAAAGAAAGAAAATAATTGCTCGGCTCAAATCATAGAAAGTCATTTGAGTATTGCTTAACACCACCACCACCACCATCACCATCACCACCACCAACACCAACACCAACAGCAAAAGTGCATCTTCCTGCAAAAGCTTACTAACAAATGGCTGCTTCCCGTCCAGATCCCAGATCGGGACCCAAAATACAAGAGTAGCCATCACCAATTAAATAGAAACAAATATAAACTCCATTTACTCATGCAGCCAAAACTCAAAGTGAATGGGATTGTTTTCATCTAAATGACACACCAAACCAAGACTACAACGCCTGCCCGAGCTATCACTGGTGGTAGAAGGCGCCTTGAAAGTGCTTGAGTCATATCAATTAATTGCTTTAGAGTAAGAGGTACCTCTTCACCTATGTCAGCACTAAACAGCAAATGTTCTTTCTGAAGTCTAAGAAAACTCTGTAAAGACGCTTTTCGCTGTTGAAGACGGACGGGGCTGGTGGAGGCGGGATGCGTGATGGACTTTGAGCACGAGAGTGGCAGTTCTGGGAGAACTTTTGTGCCACCACGGAGGATGAATCAAAACATCCCAGAGTATAAAAAGACTTCGTCCTCATTTCATCCTGGACAACAAAAAATAATGGAGATGTGGTATACATCTGAGCCCTTCCAGACACCCACAACTAGACACACACACACACACACACACACACACACACAGACAGCAAGAAAATCCCTGGGCACAGTATACTGTGACTTTGCCCTGACCCACGGCTGGGTTCTACTTTAGTACTGACCAGACCCCCCCCCCAAAAAAAAGGCAGTGAGAAGATGCAGCCGCAGCACATGCATCCAGCAGACACCAGGTGTTTACTATTAAATATTTGTCTTTAATACAGAAAACTGTGTCCTCTGCAAATTGGGATGTTCTTGATTTGTAAGAAAGCAAGGTTTTTAGGCTAAGAAGTCAGATGTTGGATAACTTTAACACTCCAAACGAACGCAGTGGTTTTCTCTCGGTCTGATGGTGCACTGTCAATATGGACTCTACAAACAGCGGGTGGGCATCTAGTGCTTGCAAAGGGTCCTTCGCAGATCGATGTGGGCTGTGCTTACAAAATCCATGCCAGGTTGCAAAGACGCAGTGCAAACGTGGTAATGTAAGATACGTGGCAAATGAACCAAATTTAGCTTGTTTTTACAAGCCAATACTGTAACATTTTGGCAATTGGAATAAATATATCGGAATGTATGTGACAGGGGTCTCATAAGACTATAAGAGAAACAGAAAAGCCCTGTTTCCAAGAGACAACATATCCATCAGAAAATTGTAGCACAGCACAGAACATGTACTTTAAAAATGTTTTGTTATGTGCATTTATTTATTTGTGGTTCTCTCTCTCTCTCTCTCTCTCTCTCTCTCTCTCTCTGTGTGTGTGTGTGTGTGTGTGTGTGTGTGTGTGTGTGTCTGTCTGTCTCTCTCTCTCTCTTTGTGTGTGTGTGTCTGTGTGTGAGAGAGAGAGAGACAGAGACAGAGAGACAGAGAGACAGAGAGGTCCAGAGCATGCCTGTGGAGGTGCCAGTTTTTCCCCTCCACCATTTGGGTCTCAGGAAATTAGGCCTTCTATCAGGCTTTGCAGGGTAAATGCCATCTCATCAGCCTCAAGACTCTTCCTTTAGATGAGGCACTAGTGCAAAATATAAAATCTAGTCTACCGTGAGTCACGTAAAAATTGTGCACAGCAAATAATACTTGATAACAATAAGTAATTGTTTGGTACATATGTACTATATTATATTTTTATTTTCAAGGTGCGCCCATCCACTTAACTATATGTATATCCATCTGTGAGTTAGCCGCCCCTGGCAGGATCTTCAAGAGGGCTCCAGAAGAAGGCGGTGGCACAGCAGAAGGTGACAATTCCAGGCAATGCATGTATTGACCATGAAGACCTTTCCTTGGGGACTGACCAGTTAAAGGTGCTAATTACCAAGGATAATGAGAACCTTGACCTCATGTAGGCTCTGTATCTTAGTTTTTAAAACAACAACAACAACAACAACAACAACAACAACAACAACAAAAAGGGGGTTAAGAAGTGAAAGTGGGTCAGTACAATGGTTCTGCAGATAAAAGCACTTGCTGCCCAACCTGACAGCCTAAGTTTGTTCCCTGAGGCCCACATGGTGGAAGGAGAAAACCAACTCTCCAAATCTGTCCTCTGACCTCCATTTGAACTCTCCTTTCCCTCCCTGGTTGGATAGGTAGGCCGATCGGTAGGTAGGTAGGTAGGTAGGTAGGTAGGTAGGTAGGTATAATAAAATACTTTAATAAAAATAAAATTTTAAGTTGATTAAAACTTACAGAACAGATATATAAATAAAGAACTACAACATTTATGTTTTAAGTTAAATAATATTACAAACAAGTCAGAAAGTTTCCGAAGAAATTAAGGTTATTAAAGCTATTGTACACTGGGCTAAATTTATTATTTAAGGAATTTGTTATACTATATAATACATTTATTGTACCCTATACGTAAGGGATTACACAGTGAGATTTAATGGCTTCTGTGAGCTCACTGCTCACTCCCAAGTAGCCTGGAGCAAACCCTCAGTCCTTTGCCTGGAGCAAATTTTCTTCTTGGGGAGTGCTCCAGGCACTTAATCACACTGCATTTCACAATGGCTTTCTATGTTTGAATCTAGTTAGACACAAAAGCAATTAGTGTTCTGACATAGTTGTCTAGAGAATCAGTTCAGAAACATGCTGTGAGGATTTGTAGCACAGGACCAAAGGTTATACCATATAATATAGGTGTGTACCAGGCCACACTGTCGAAGTTCAGGTCACTCTCTGTGATGGTTCTGTAAGAAAGAATTTGCCAAATGAATCATTCCTAAGAACTTATTCCTTCATAAAGCTATCATGACTAGATATTATTAAAACTAATGCCATGTATCCCTTTCGACTTTTTTAATATGTGCTGTGTTTTGCGTAAGTGTTCCCTTCATGTTCATGTGGTTGAGGCTCAGCTGTTCTGTGTTGCTACTGGCATGTGGGGCTGGCTCTAAAAAGCAGAGTCTAAAGTTCTTTGGTTGTGGGGACATTTCCCCAAGAAAGATAGTGAGAACCTGAGGCCTGCCTCTTCCTCTCTCTTCCACCTGCCATTTTATGAGGTAAGCTGTGTAACTGCCGTTCTCCCTCTCCCATCTCAACATGCTACTGCAGGTCCAAAGCAACTGGGCCAGAAGACAGCACTCTGAAACCTCTAACCATGGGAGTTAAGATAAGACTTATCAGGACTGGAAAGATAGCTTCATCCCGAGATTGCCTACCATGTAAGCACTGGGCCTGTTTCAGATTCCAAGCACCCACACGGGGCACATACCTGTAACCCCAGTACCTTGAAGGTAGACATGGGTGGATTGCAGATGCTCATTGGCCAGCAAACAAAGCTGAATTGATGGACTCTGGTTTCAAATGAGAGACTCTGTCAAAAAAAAAAAAAAGGTGTTAAAAGATCGATGAAGACTCAAGATACTCTGTGTCTTGACCTCTGGCTCCCATGGCTACACACATGGACACTTATACAAACACACACAGGAACGTGTGCAAATAACACAGAGAATTTGATTATCTCAGGTTTTGCTGTATTTAATAGAAAAACTGACTTGTGTGCATGTGTGTGTACGTGTATGTGTTTGTGTGTGTAGGTATGCTGTATGTATATGTACATGTGTATGTATGTGTGTTTTGCCTGTACCTTGTGTGTGCTTTTCCAGAGGCCAGAGGAGGACACTAGATGTCATTTCCTATCACTGTATGTCTTATTCTATTAATACAATGTTTTTCCCTGAATTTGGGGCCTACCCTCCCACCACCTGCCCCACCCCCACCCCAACTGGACTGGCTGCTATCCACAAAAAAACCCAGCAATCTTCTTGCATCTTCCCCCACTCAGTGCTGGAGCTACAGGCCCTTGCAGCCATGCCCTGCTGCTTAGCTGGGTGCTGGAGATGCGAACTCATGCCCTCATGATTGCAAAGCAAGCATTGGTACTCACGGGGCAATCTCCCCAGCCCCCAAAGTGACTTGACATAGTGTGCCTATGAGAAACTCTACATTACACACGAGGCTCACAGTCTCCCTCTTTGGGGCAGTATTGGCTTAAAGAATTCTTATGATATGGTGGAGATGCTTACCTTGCCTTGAGAACTATCTTTTTAAAAACCAATGCTAAAAGAACAATAAATAGTTTTCTAGTCAACAAACAAATATTCTTGATCTTTAGGATTTTGTGTGCAATGGTTTGTGATAGAGCCTATGGTTAATGTGTCAAATACTTAAGTTCTTAGGCTTGGCTCATCAGTTAAGAATACATAGAGACCTTTTGTAGGACCAAAGTTTGGTTCCTAGCACCTACGTTAAACGGCTCACAACCACCTGTAACTCCAGCCCCAAGGAATCTGACACCCCCCTTCTTTTGGCTTCATAGGCACCTGCACTCACATGGGCATACCCATACACAGACACACACATATTCACATGATTTAAAAAAAATAATCTTTAAAAAATTAAGTTCTTAATTTTAAGACTACACAAGGTTCTTAAAGACCATATTTCCTATCTTTTATGAGTAGTTAATGTCAATACCATGAAAACTTTGAAGAAAATAATTAGCCACTGTTAAGTGTATTGAATCCTCAAAGCTAGCAAATTATAAATTTGCAATGAAAAAATGCTTTTAATATGTTATGGTCCTTAATATCATCTTCAAGGAAAGCAAGAGAAGATCTTTTGATGTATCCTGATTTATATATGGACTGTACACACACACCCCTTTATGGAAGACTTCAGTCTTAATCTTTTAAAATTAACTAATTTGTTCATCTGTCTGTCTGTCTTTCTGTCTGGGACAGAGATTGAATGTTTAGCCAAGGCTAGCCTTGCCTTCAAGTCCTAGATGCTGAAATCATAAGCATAAGCCACAACATCCAGCTTACATGAACCATTAATAATAAAATCATCATCACAGCATATGAGCTGTTCCTCTAATTAAATATAAACAATGGAAGTCCATATTTCATGTGATAAACACGTCTTTAATATTTTTGTACATAACAGAAAATATTTCATATGCAAGACTCTTAAATTTCATGAGAGAGGGATTCACACACAAATGTTACTCGAGATTTAACATCTCCCCTCCCTTAATCATCTAGCTGTACATATCCATTGCCATAGCAACTTGCTACCGTTAACTCCCAGATTCTCATAACCAGAAGAAAACAAATAATTACGGGGTTCATAACCCCTCACTCAACAGACTTCGAGTAAATCGTATGCAAGCGAGCAAAGCCAGCGTGAGGATGTTAAAACAGCCACACAATAGATTTATCATTCTGCAGGAGGAAGGCGGACAAACTCGTGTAACGGCTGAGTGTGAGGGCTGCTGACCTGAGTGGTTGTTTAGGAACCTTTATCATATACATTCCTTTTCATGGCCATAAACTCTGAGGTCGTCTATATGTAGTTCTCACTTCCTTTTGAGTCATTATCTTACCATGAAATGAACAGACAAGGAGTAAGCACGCTGCTTCGCTAACCCGCCGCGAGGCACTGTTCCATTTTGCTGAAACTTTCCTTCCCTAGCGCCCTATGACCCTGACAGAGAGTATGGCGTGCCGTCTCCACGTATCTCAGATTTTAATTTCAGAAAATCTCTGAACTGAGAAGACTAGGATGTGTATCTATGGTCTTTCACATCCATTTACATTCTCTAAGAAGGTCTCAACATCCACCTTCAATGAGTGTGCCTACCACACAAGGCAGCTTGGATTTCATAAGAAAGAAAAATACACATTAAACCTTTTGTGAAGGCAGGTGATAAAAAAAAAAAAAAAAGATATGGGATAATCTCTAAGCTCAGCCACGGCTCGGAGCTTTAAGGCTGTCATCAGGACTTTAATTTTCCGTTTGTCCTGCCTTCTCTGGCCCTCACTCCTTCACTGATTTCCATACCCTCCTATTGCATTGTGGGTCCTCTTATTTAATCGGTCCAACCATTTGAACGGCCTCTGACGAGGCACACTCGAAACCAGTCCTGTGAAAGGCAGGTTGGAGATTCGGTTCTATGGAAGCAAGCCAGTGCCACTTACCTCATTTCCTTAGAGTGGATCTGTAATGACACACTACACAAGCCGGGTCACCAGGAGGCAAGAGTTAGATGACTCAGTGCAAACCTACCACTTTCTGGGAAATGAGCTCAAAAAGAACGAAGTTAATAAAATGCCAGGCCAAAAAAAAAAAAAAAAAAAAAAAAAGCAGGATTCTGATCATCTTGACTCAAGCCAAGAAGTGGTTAAGAGCCTCATTGGGGAAGGAACAGCCAACAGTCAACAGTGGTTATTGAGGACTTGGCGTGTGATTTCTGGCTGATAGGTACTGTACAGGTTAAATACATACCAGATTTCAAAGACTTAACACAGAAGAAAAGCTTAGGAATTTGTTAATAATTTTGCATTCATTGCATGTTGAAATGATAATATTTTGTATACTGGCTAAGTTAAATATTAAAACTAATTTCATCTATTTTAATTCAACCAAGTAGAAATACAACAGAGTTCACTTATGGGTGTCTCTGTATTTCCAAGGGAAAATGTCACTCTAATGACTCGCTATTGGGAACAAGGAACCATTTTTCCTATAGCTGCTGTGTGGGAACAGCCAGACACTTTCCCCTGGGCACGTTGTTCCTGCTTTGGTTGTCTTCGGCTCCTTCCCCTCCCCAGTGCTGACACATATTTGCTCAACAATCAAGTCACAGTTACATTTCTTTTGTGTTGTCACTGTCATTCCTGCTGTTGTTTCTACAGTCTGTTCCCTGAGTAATTTCATACCTGAGTTGTCATAATTAGCTATTAAAGCACGCCTGTCACTTCACATTATCCCCATCTTAATGTGTCATCCTCAGGGCTACAAACAAAACTTTCTCTCTGTGTGGTTAGGATTATGTCCCCATTGCCCTGAAGTCTTGAGTCACCAGCCTTGCGCTGAGACTCAACACTAACTTCTCTAGCATACCAGCTCTCAAGCCCTCCGATATCATGACCCCTAGATGGTCTCCAGAAATTCCACGGGCCCTGAAGAGCTCGTGTTTAGGAGAGCTACACCTCTTAGCATTAACTATCCTGAAAATTAAAACAGAGAAACTTCTCGAACGCAGGCGTGTGGGAGAAAGCATCGCACTCGCCCTTCAGATCAAGAATATCATCACACGTTCTGCAGCCTCTGAACAACACCAGCACACACTTGTAGGTGACCGAAAGGGAGAAAGGCAAGAGTCTCGTTGGTGTTCCAGAACCCATTTCTACCCCAGGGATACTGGAAAGTTCTAGAACATTTTCAGGGGTTCCTTGGCCATCCCTTGTGAACTGCTATCCCAGCAGTTCCTGAGTGAGCTCACCTATTCCCACCAGTATGTTTATGTGTTCAAGCCTCCAAGCCAACCTCAAGGCCTTGTCCTGCATAAGCTCTTTCTTCTTGATCTTTGACCTCGGTAGTTGTTACCAAGGCAGGTGCCCTCCCTTTTGTCTTTTCCTCTCTTCCCTCAGCCTAGTCCTTCACATCTACTTAGTGGCACTTCATAGTTGCTTCATAAGTATTTGTTAGATGAGTGGGTACACGCCGTTTAGGTTTGTCACCCACACTTCCCCACGCATGCTTTTCCCAGCGTCTGTCTGTCTTTCCCTCTGCTCCACATGTGTTGAAGCAAGGATTAAATTCAACAGCAGCAACAATCCATAACTAAATATTAGCCCCCTTTGTACCCAAATTGCCAACTCGAAGGGAGCGATCTGTAGGTAAGGAAGTACGGAAAGGCGTGAAAGAACGGTAGAGTTGAGAAAGAAGAAACCTCCAAGCAACCAAAGCTTGTGCATCGAAGCAGTCTCTGGCTGGCCACCTACATCATCCTCGCAAAAAATAGACTGGAGGTCATGCCACTCAAGGTTTGCAGTTGTGGGCCAAGGTAGCACAATTTCACAAGCCAACGCAGAAACTCAATTTATTAAACCATTTGATGCAGGTCACATCTCCAGCATGACCCAAGAGTCATATACAAGAACACACACAAAGCCACATTCTTCCATATAATTGTCCCTGCAGGGGCTGGAGAAGCAGATTAGCAGTTAAAGGCACTTCCTGCTCTTGCAGAGCGCACAGGCTCAGTACCCAGCACCCGCATGGCAGCTCACAACCCGTAACTCTGAGTTCCAAGGATTCTGACGTCCTTTTCTCATCTCTGTCAGCACCAAATGCACCCATGGTACACATGCATACACGCAGACATACACACAGAATAAAAATGAATCTATCTTTAGAATTTTTTTAATGTCGTTGAAAAAGCATCTGCCCTGGTCTGTCGCTGGTCCACATAATGCATTTTATACAATCAAGGACATGAGCCTGGGTGGATATTCGTGCTAGGATCACTTTAGTGACTGCACATGACAACTGGCTATGGCTTTGCTCGCCCTTACTATAGTCCGTAGGCTGCTGAGGGACTGACTAAGTGACTGGTTTTTAAAGAGATAATCAGAGTAAGTAGGAAATTTTCTCAAAATAGGATGAATGTTCAAAGGGATCAATAAAAAAAAAAAAAAAAAAAAAGACAGCCCGGGATCTATAATCCTAGGAGTCTAGTCTTGCCTGTCTAGAATTTTAAAAGTTATTGAGTCCTTCCAAGTCACAGCCGGAAATTGAGGGTTCAGATCTCTTATAACTGTTACTTAATCATAATTTTGCTACATTTTGCATTCAACGAGAAAACGAGAAAAAAAATGTACCCTGTTTTTAATGGAATGCTTTCAGACTATTAAGCAATTATAATTAGTTACTATTAAAATTATCACAAATGGGGATAATAATATTTTGCCATACACAAAAAAACTTTGATAATTAGGTAAGATTACGGAAGTCTTATTTCATTCGTTTTTTTTTCCGGTAGTGTACAAAGTAATGGGTTCATTAGGACATTTTCATACTCGGATGCCACGCCGCTTTGCACGTACTGACTTTCTCACAGGAAAGTCTTTTTTCACCTGAAAAGAAAACACATCAAACAAAAGCACAAGACAGGTTATTAATAACTCACATGAGCAAAGGGTAGAAGAGCAAGCATAATGAAACTTTGCAAATATTTGGGGATGCTGTTATAAATGAAAACACTGGATCTTTCTTTCCTTCTCTGCTATGGTGGTATCTTGGCGCATTTTCTAGGCCCGTAGCTTCATAACACAGTTAGTCCTGCTTTCCGCTGCGGTGATAAAAGCAGCGGGGTTGGGGGGTGGGGGGAGCAGGATACAAGCAAGCCGGAGAAGGAAAGGTTTATTTGACTCGCATGTCCAGGTTATAGTTCCTAACAGAGGGGAAGTCAAGGTCATAGGAACTTGAAGCAACTAGCCACCACACACCTTTAGTTAGGAGCAAAAGGTGATAATTCATAGGACATGCTATATACCGCTCAGTTCGCTTTCTCCACACTTTCCAGAATCCCCTGTCTAGGGAATAGTGCCGTCCACGGTGGGCAAGCCTTCCCAATTCAAGTAACAAATGCGTACTTTCACATGCCGTTAACATTGGGACGCACCCACGCCCATATGCATACAATTTAAATAAATGAATATTCTTACATGCCAGCGAACTTGACTTTGGGAGGTAAATTTGCAACGCATAAATTCTGTGGGACACATTTCAGCTGCAACAGTTAGGAAACACTACTTAAAACTCGAGATTTTCAGGAAACGTCCATCTTACTGGGGAAAGTTTGAAGACTATGAAAAAACATGAAAGCTTCCTGTTTTCCTTACTGTTACCTGTAAGAAGACAAGAATCTGCTTTTATCGAGTCGAACTGTTTTGTGAAGTTTCAGGGTCCAGCGTGCCATCTAACAGGGTAGAGGTTGGTGGCAATGCCTCTCAGGAATCAAATATCCGGTCATCACGTGGGTTCAGAGGGAAAGGACACTGGAACGGCAATAGAAGACAATGTTCACCTCCAATTCTAGAGAGCAGGCATGGACCAACTGTTCTACAGTTCCCAGTACTCGGGCCCACGTAATGCTTGGGCATTTAAACCAACATCATTTAAAGCTCAGAAATAATGAAAAAAGACTCAACAAAAGAGGGAACATACATTCAGGCAATCCAGTTGATAAAACATGATTTGCTCGTGCTTAGCCTGTGTTCCTCTCCAAGCACGCACATCACCCGCAGCCCCAAGCTCGTTTTCCGTCAGACCCTGCAGCAGAGACCACGTTAGCCAGCGCGGGAAGCTGGTACCAGAGAGCGGCCGATGCTCCTTCTTGTCTTCCCCAGATCCACATTCTAAATAGTCACCGTTTCCCCCCTAATCGTCGTCTTACACTTTTTGGTTGGCTCTGGAAACAGTTAACTCTCTGGGGAGACCCCACAGTTCGTGTGCAGCCATAGAGCTAAGCCTCTAACCTTCCTCAGAAGAGCACGGTCGCGAGGCAAGGAGAAAACAGGGCCAGAGAAAGCGTGGGCCGGTGCTCCTCATACACTCCACACGCAACCATCTCCAATCCTGCCCATGGCATTGTTCTCTTGGTGGATGACACTCGAGTCTCCGGTCAAAACCACCGGAAATAAGTTTCCCTTGATGAGGCTAGTTGACCCAGTATCCTGCTGCAGCTGCCTCTTAAAGAAACCAAGCCCAGAAAAACAAAGCCAAGGCTAGGGAAATATACAATCCGTTGTCATCTGCTTCCCCAAGATCTTAGGTTGTAGGACAGATTTCTAGCCAGGTCCTATGCAGATAAGAAAATGGAAAGAGGGGAGCGAGGGCTCTTCAAACCCTTTCAGACCCTCAAACACCCAAGGTAGACGGGAAGTAGACAGGAAACTTACCACTATCTGCTCTCTCCGTTTAATTAAGTCTTGCTCACACACACACACACACACACACACACACACACACACACACCCAAAGGCTTACATGTAAGTCTATGTCACTTCGATTTTGTACTTGAAGTTGCCCCTAAGGCCTTGCACTGAGTTGGCACACATCGTATAACAGAACTATCCCAATCAGGGTCTCCTTACCTTTACTTAACAAAATTTGCATAATGACAAATTCCTACCACAGGGACAGGGTAACCATGCCTCCATGGTCCTCATGACCTCTAGTCTGCTGATGCAAGAAGGAATGGTTGTTTAGATAAACTGTCAAATCATCACCCCCCACCTTTACCATGTGGCAACCGAACGATTTAAGGGTCCATTGTCTTCTTTCCTACTTTGTGCTAATATTTGTACCAAGAATTCGTTTTATCAACATTAAATAGGAATAGTTAGCAAAATTATTTTTAATAATTTCCCCAAGTAAAATTCAATAACTACTTAGAGTAGGATATTCTAACCAATTCAGATAGTTTAGCCACACTTATTTAATTCATTTATTAATTCAACGCTTGTATGTACAAAGCACTATAGCAAACACTGGATATATAGTACCCAAAAAGATATCATTGTTTATGAACTTTGGGTCAAACAGAGAGAAAGATCTTAAGCAAGTGGTTACACAATTAATTTTAATTTAATTTAATTACTTTGTTTAACTAAACCATAATAAATACTAAAAAGAGTAAATTTCATATATACATATATATAGTTAATATTTCAGCACTGACAAAGAAAATTTCTTTTTTTTAATGTGGTATTGAGAGCTCCAAACAGAAATTAATTAACAGTGTGTGTGTGTGTGTGTGTGTGTGTGTGTGTGTCTAGAACTCAGAGACAGAGACAGTTGTTGAGTTTAGAAAAACCAGAATGACATTAGAGTGACAGGATGTGGAAAGTACTAGAGATGAATCCAAAGAAATAAGGAGTTCAGGTGGGTTAGGTTGGGGTCATAGTTCAGCAATAGAGAACTGCCTTAAAAGTAGAAAGCAATAGTCCAATCTCTAGCACAGCTATAGATAGATAAATAGGTAGATATAGATAGACAGCTATAGATAGATTAATAGGTAAAAAATATAGATGATAAGTAGGTAGGTAGGTAGGTAGGTAGATAAATAGATAGAAATACAGATAGATATAAACATACATAGACACATAAATAGATACATAGATACATAGATAAGTGAAGAGAAAGCTTAGCTGGTGAGGTACTAGCTTGCAAGCACAGGGACCTGAGTACAAATCCAAAACTTGGTTAAAAACAAAAAGAACACAGGTGTGGTAGTGAGTATTTATAAATCCTAACACTGAGAAAGTAGAGAAGGGTGAATTTCCAGGGCAGGTTGGTCCCGCTATTCTAGCCTACTGGGCAAGTGCTAAGACAATGAGAAAGCCTCATAGATAGATAGATAGATGTTAGATAGATAGATAGATAGATAGATAGATAGATAGATAGATAGGACAAATAAATGGGACATAGCTCCAAAGAAGCACAATGATTATCTGGCATATATTGTACACTCATGTAGATATATGTAAATAATAAACTAATAAATAAGCAAATGGACTGTTGCAAGTCTGAGCCTAATACTTTATCTTGGGCTATCTTTATACTCATACAAAGCCATTCCTTGTCTGCCTTCGGGTTGGACCTAACATCCTCTAACTAGCAGACAAAGCTGAACTGAATGTCCTGATAAATACTTTGTAAAGAATTAACTACTCTCCACCATGGGAAGGGACAGTAATATGATCATAAGGCATCTGAGGCTGCAGCTGGGATTTCTCTGCAGTGCTTTAATCCCCTACTTAATGTTTGCACCACTGTATTTGAAAGGTGCCTTGATTTATGATTTTTCATGGTTCTGTTATTATAAGAACTTCATGAAACTTCTCCTTCATTGGAACATGGAATGTGGGGCAATCTATAACTATGTTTCCAGACCATGCTCACTCAAATTTGGAGTAAACTATCTTTTATTCCCTTTGAGTAAGAGCTGTATTTTTGCCTAAACAGATTTCTGATATATATGTTCAAACAAGGCATTCAAAGAAGCTGCTTTGGGGAACTCCCTGATTTTTTTTAATAATCTCTCAGCAATGTTCTCTCGATTGATTTGACCATACTTAAAACATTTTCAAGGTCCATGCTACCTAGCACCAAGATTAAGACTGTTAACTCCTTAGTATAACTGCTTCAGAAAAACCCAACATTCTTCCCAGGGAACAAGAGTGACAGTGTAGACAGTACTCTGCTGGCTGAGCCTGGGCTACTCTGTTGACCTTTTGGCTAGAGTAGATTTCAAATTCACATATTTAGCTATATTTAGTTTAAAAAGAACTTTGTCCTTTCAAAACTGAAATTTAAACATTGATGGAGGCAAAGGCAGGGCAGATCTCCAAGTTTGAAGCTAGCCTGGTCTACATAACTAGTTCCAGGTCAGCCAAAGCTATATAGCAAGATCTAGTCTCAAAAAATACAAACTAAAAAGCAACAACTAAACAAAAAACTAGGTTTGAATACAAATCCCATTCTACTCAAAGCCATTACAATAGAGAATACACTGTGAATGAAAGAAATTATTCTGCCTAAGATAAGTCTTTCTGGGGGATGAAGACAACATACTACCCTTCCCTATTAAGGAAAAGAGGAGGAAGAAGAGGGGAAAGAGGAGGAGAAGGAGGAGGATGAGGAAGAGGAAGAGGAAAAGGAAGAACAAGAACAAGAAAGAAGGAAGGGGGAAGAACTGGTGTTGGTCATCGAAGGTTTTGTGCTTTTTTACTATTATATCTCCCTAACTGGATATCATTGTGTCCTTGAAACTTAAGATACTGAAGAACCAACTTCTTCTTTCAATGCTATGTCTTTTTGTATCATGAGTTGAGAAAGCAAAAAGAGAGAACTGGTTAAATTACAACACAAAGAAGTTGAGGTCTCTTACAAGAATACTTTTGATGTGATATGTGGTTACCAAAGCGAAATTAAGCTTAAAGAGGGTGTCTATTACTGAGGGGCAAGCACACAAATGTAAGTACAGATCAAGGCTCTTTCATGGAGACTGAAGTTGGATTCCAGGTTAGAATCTGAAATTCTGACTTTTAAGTAAAAGGAAACATCACTGAAAAATGTCTTATTTTGTCCAAAAGCAATTGATTGCTTCAAATCTTATTCTGAAGACACTGAAAATATACTAAAAACATCCCTAAAGTAAATACTGCCATAGATTTTTGTAGCATTTCTAGTGCTGTTCCTTCACTCAAGATTTAAACCTAATTATGAAAACAACTTAATAGCACCAAATCTTGGTGTGGGGGAAGAGGAAGGAAATGTTCAGTGTGACCCAGGATGTGGCTCCTGACAGCGTAACTTAATCCAGAGCTAAGACCTGAAATAGATGATTACTTAGTATCTGCTGGATCATATGGGAGCTACTAAGGTAAGAATCCCCCCTCAAAAATAATCCCCCCTACACACACACACACACACATTGAAAATAAATACTGATGGCTCACAAATTCTTTTTAGTTGAAATAAAAGATCTTGAACATCTACAAAGAACTAGAGATATTATAATGGGGTGCCTCAAAGTATATGTTCTGTCATCCACGAGACCTCAGTTTGATTTCTGGCTCTTCTCATTCGATAACTACAGGACTGTGAATAAGCTATTTAAGTCCACTAAGCCTCAATTTCACATCTATGAAAATGGGGCCAGTAACGCTGTTTATTTCATATGGTAGGGATGATAACTAAATATAACAATTCAAGTGAGGGGCATGTCTGAAACCTACTAAGGATTTAATGAATATTAAATAAGTCAATAGTTATTAGCTTCATTAATTCATAATTAATTAGAGTTTTCCTTTTACCAGGGAAATTGGGATTCCCTTTGGGATTCTCAACCTTGTTAACAAAAGAATTTGAAAACAGACTCCAAAGAAATCTCAGAGACAATTTAATTAGAGTTTGAGATATAAACAAGCTGTAAATGTTGGCAGCTCCGAGACGGGGTTTGATAAAGAGGAAGAGAGAAAGGCGTGCCTTCGTCACTCAGGGGCCAAGGATGCTGGCATGCTCTTCAGTGGAACTTGGCAAAGAGCTGCAAGTCAGAAGGGGGGAGCGAGAGTCCAGAGTTATCAGGGAAAGCATGTTTAGGCTTTTGGCTAGTCTCTGAAAAGAGAGAGAGAGAGAGAGAGAGAGAGAGAGAGAGAGAGAGAGAGAGAAGGCAAGGTTACACTTTTTTGAGTAAGAATTCAGAAAAGTGGACAGGCTCTGCAGTGTTATGTGGCTGACAGTCTGTAAGCAGCTACCTTTGGGGTGGGGCTTCTGGGAATAAAAGTGCCTTATCTCCTTAAGGGGATAATTATTCCTCCCATCTTGTTAGCACATACTCAGGTGAATCAGCATTCGTATGGAGTGGCCTTATGGATAGATGATTGGCAGGCCCAGCTGTATTACTCTTAAAGAAGAAAGAAAAAGAGTATGGGGTGTTAGCATGTCACCACTAGTCCTAGAGGTAGACAGATTTCATTATTTTGGACCAGGAGGAAGCAGTTTTCCCTTAACCAGGCTCAACAAAACCAAAAGGTCATTGCTTGTTCATATGCATTTTAAATCCCAAGGAAGGGAAAATATGATGTCTCTCTTCCAGTGTCACCAAGTAACAAGAGGTAGGGGTGAATCATGAGGGAGTGATACATCCTCAGTGGTGGCACAGCCTACTGGTTCTTGCAATGCTCCTCCCTCAAGAGCTGAGACCATAAAATAATGTAGGAGATGGACTGTAAGTGAGACATAATTGGGTTTGGGTCGCTATTCTTGCTGATGTTCAGGCTTTGAAAAATAATCAACGGCCCCCAAATAGATGGATTATAGGAGGGCCATTTTAAATGTAGACCAACTATAAACAGGAGAATAGTTTAAAACATAAGTGAGTGCATAAGATCCGAACATCAACAGCATCATTATCAAAATTATAGCAAAAACAATACATTTCCACCATTTAGAACTTCTGTTCTAAAGCTATTCCCCCCAAAGGATAGTTGTATAGTTCCCAGGTTATGTAAAAAAGAAAAATAACAAGAAACCAGACCAGACACTAGGATCCCAAAACACCTCTTGTATTTCTGGCCTGCGTCTAGGATAGTACCAGGGACATATCTGACTACTGGCCAAGGACAAAAATGGAATTGCTGCTCTCAAGGTCCCTGCCTTCAACTGCCTGAGCAGTTTTTAATCTCCTGTTCTCATCATCTGTGCTATAGTGCATGTGTTTCCCCATACTTCCATTTTAAAGAGAATCCACAAGACACCGTGTTTATATGTAAATGATAATCATTTCCATGATGTTTTACAAAGGTATGGATCACTGGACAGAGATAAATGAAAGTCAGGCCTGTGGTGACTAACTCACAGGGAGTGTTCCACAAATATTCGATTTTCACATTACATTCTTGGGCTCAGCATTCTTTGTGAGATGCTTCTATAAGAAATGATCATGGCCTCAAAGATGGTTAAACGTCACTGAGATTTTTGTTGACCTGATACTGCATCTCGACCCACATTCCAGACCATCTTATATACACTGGAGGTCCTTGGGTTGTTAGATCATTAGTTGAATCAGAGACACACTGACATTAGAAATGGCAGACAATTTCAGCAGTGTGACTGCTTCTCCTGCTCTGTCTATATTTCTTCTCTAACTCCAGAGTTATTTTATTCAGTCTTTTGTTATCTTTCTTTTGTTCGACTGCTACATCCCACATTTGTCCTCAAAAGCTGGAGTTGGGCGAAAGTATTGAGTTGTAGTTGGACGCAAGTATTGGGTTGCGTCCAACGACATCCTGCCTTTCTCTAACAGGGTGAGCTAGGGACAAGTCATAGAGACCTCAAGCTAGATGGTACTAGAGGAAGAACCTACCCCACAGAGCAGCTGAGAGGTGCGTGAGGGCAGGCAGGGGGAGCAACCAGCATGGGCTTGGGTATAGGTTGACAGTGGGGACCAATAAACACTAAAACTGGAAGAAGAAAAGAGACTGCAATAATCTTTTTGTGGCCCCAACAGAGTAATTCACTAAATGTCTACTCTACCCCAGATTATACTCTATATTATCTTCAAATGATAAGGTTTTGTTGTTGTCGTTTTGTTGTTGCTGTTGTTGTGTTGTTGTTGTTGTTTTGACGTCACTAGAAAAGCAGCATGTCCTTGTTGCTTTCTAGTCTCTTCCCTCTTCAGAACAATCTGGTCACTTGAAAGAATCTCGTTCCACATTCCCAGGAACCTCCTGTATTGGCAGGAAAGTGTTAAAGCTTTAGGAACTGGCAACCTCCAAAGGTCTTCCAAAATCAGGGTCACCAGAGAGGATGAGACCAGAGGATTAAAAAGCTTTGTTTGGCTAATGCCTCTGAGTCCCCGTGTGTGGCTGGAATATTCTCCAGCTTGCCGGTTGCCCTTGCTGTTTTCTGTTTTTAACATGCAACGTAAATATTATGGCCATGAATTTCTTAGTCCGAGTAATCATTTCCTATTTGAACAAGATTCTTCCTGCAAATAAATCAGCCTCTTATACATGCCCACAGTGAAGTTAAATATTTATAGTGCAAGCCGTATGCAGGGACATGCTCTGCTGTGGCTGTGTACAGTTTCCTTTGTTTTCGCTCTGTCTTGGGGACAGTTACTCTCCTCAGATTACAGGTGACATAAAGACTTAGAAGGTTGAAGCAGTTTGGTGATGCTCGGTGAGCAGGAAATTTTGATTTTTTTTTTTTTAATGTAAACCCCTTGCTTCACTTACAAGTCAGGAAGGATCTAATTAATTTCATCAGGAACAATAAGAGGACTTTATAAAACTGTGTGTTTTTGAGCCCCTGATGCTCACAGTGAGTAGATTTTGGTGGCGCCTAGGAGACTGGAAAGGACTCAATTAATGATGTCTATCGACGGTTATTAGTTACGCTGCTTTAGTTCTTCTAACAGGGCCAAGAACGCTAGAGTAGAGGTTATTAATATTCAAATCATTGTGCGGCTATGCAAATGCCCCTCTCTGGGAAGCATTCCACAACTTTGTTCAGATTCTCAATGAGGCCCTTAAACCCAGAAGGTTAAAAATCACTGGATAGAGGCAAACAAAAGTTAGCTCGCTCTATTTTTTTTTTTAAACTTGAGTTTGCTGCTCACATCTGACTACCTCTCACTCGCAGCTTAAGAGCATCTTTGTGCTTAGAGAAGGCATGTTGGTTTTGCATGTTGTAAAATCTAAGCTCTATGGGTTGTAAAATGTCTGAGCTTTTTATGAATACCACCGGGTCATTCCACGTTGTTCACATTAGTGCTATTCGTCTCTTCCCAAAGCCTCTTAGAATTTCTAAAGCTCCATGATTCAGATTCACAGTTAGTCTGAGAAAAGCTGGAATTGGTTGGCATAATGCTTAACCTGTTCTATTAACGAAAATACCTGTGTCAGCAATTGTCCATTACTGGTCTGAAATCATAAAAATATGTTTTGTTAGGGTCTGTAGTAAATATATCTTACCTTTCTACCTAAATAAGAGTCACCATTTTGACAACACTTTCTCTCTTCCAAGTTGCTACCGAGAAGGAATCTCAGATCCTCAGAAACCCGTTTCATGCTAGGAGACAGTTCTCATCATCCCAGCACCAGAACAAGCACCCTGGACTGTTGTCTGAGCTCCCCAAACTCAATACATTGTTCATTACTCCCTGTCACTCTACCCTCTGTCTGAGTTTCCGCTTGTAGCATGCCCAGCCCATGGAGTGAATTGCCATTGGTTTGACTAATGTACCTTTGCCAATGATTGGTCCAGTAAAGGATTTATGACACCATGTTGACTGGTGACATAAAAGGAGAGAGAGAGAGAGAGAGAGAGAGAGAGAGAGAGAGAGAGAGAGAGAGAGAACCTGGGACTTCAGAGTCTTGTCTTTCCAACATGAGAGCCGTGTTCAAGGAGAAAGATCCCCTTTGCTTCTGTATTTTTCCCTCTTATGAAAGGAATGTTGGAACCCAGAAGCTAGTGGCAAGCTGTAAGGACAAGCAATGCTTATTTGCAAACCAAGCAGCCTCTGATTTATGAGGTAGAACAAAAGGAGGAGAAAACCTTGGTTCCTGGAGATGGATGTTCTGCTGTTGGTCCAACATGGGGCTACTCACTTGAAGTTTACTGGTACCACAAACACATGGTTATGTAGTGATAATTTCTTGCTTTTTCATCAAAACTGCTAAACATTTTCAAATAGTGACAGACCTCAACTATACACACAGACCTCTCAATTCTCCTCAAAATTATGACCAATGAGAGGGCCAAAAGAAGATATTCTGATTACTGGTGGATAGATAAGAAGAAATGGGACATCTTAGGAATAGAATTGCAACTTAGGGGAACTACACGATGCTTATCAGGCCTAATTAGACTAATGTCTAGTAAATAAAGGTAGAAGTTCATCAATTTCCATAAACTTTCTAGAAATCTGTGTTTAGAAGCCTAGAAGGTCTGAGTTTTGACTCTAAATCAGAAGCTTGGCCTTTCCTCCCTCTCTCCCTCTCCCTTTCCCTCCCTTCTTCCCTCCCTCCATACCTCCCTCTCCTTCCCCTTCCCATATATCCATCTCCTCCTCTCTTTCTTCCTCCTTTTATACTTTCTCCATCCCTTTCTCCATCTCTCCTTCCCTTTCCCATCGCACAAACAGAGAAGATAGAGCAACATTGCAAAGAGATTTAAAGTATTTTTAAAGCAAAAATCCTGCCCTATGAGCCATGATCAGAAAAAAAAGAATTATGCAAGCACCATCTCTCTCCACTAGCCTGAACCCAAGGTACACATCATTAAAAGATCGCCAGTCTTTCCCCACCGACCTGGCCACAGTCTGACAGTCCTCAAGTCAGTGTTCCAGACAACCACCATTAATGGATTAGAATCTGCATTTAAGATAGATCCCATCTGCCATTCCAATTATAGCTGATTGGCAGCTAGCCAGGGGCTCTTGTTGAACTAACTATATGTATTCGATGGGAGAGTTTATAAAAAATATATAGTTTCCAACGTATGTGAGTAGAACCCAATAGCCTGCATTATTGAAAACTTCAGCGAAGAGCATGTACAGACCCACCGCAAGGTTTGGGAGTCTGCGACATGGAGTATTTAAGACTTCCTGAAAAAGTCACGAACATTAACATTGCAAAGTGGTGAGTATCCAAATGCCGAACTTGTGGTAAGTTGTATAAGTTGATTAAGTGATGGCAGACTTTATAATACGTTAATTTTATATGTGTGTTTCCAAACACTTGGAAGCTAACAGTAAAAGCTTATGACATTGGGGCCTCTTGCTCCTCTTTAAAAATTAGAAAGTTTACAACCCTTTGGCCTCCACTCCAACATGGAGGAAAACCCACTGCAGCTGCCTCGGTTGTGTGGTGTGCCGCCACTGTGGTATGTGTCCCAAGCCTTCCTCGCTCCCAGCTGCCTCTGCTCCAGCTCGCTGACACCAGCCTTTGCAGTCCCGGTGTTGTTCTGCTTATACACATCTCTGTCAGAAGCAGAAAACAAATGACAGACCCAAAAGGCCAGTCTTGAAGGCAGAAAATTCAATGGTATTAGGGCATCAATCTATTTCTCGGGAAATTCAAGAGAGATTAACGATGTCCTTGTTCAAGAGCCTTGCCAAACAACCCTTAGTCACTTTCACAATTAATGATAGCAGGAGGCCTCATCCTGCCGCGGCTGTTCTTATATGTTAAAGAGCAAAAGTTCAGTAGGATACCAGCAGAGAGAGACAATCTATCCCCGAACGTGACAGTACTCGCTGCGGTGCCGAAATTTAGTGTGATGGAACAAGGTACGGCTTGTCAGCAAAATCACCTCATTACACCCCAGAGCTCCCTCTCTAATGAGGATTTAGGCATCATCTTAAAATATGTGCTGATGCAGGGCCAGTCCTGTGTGTTGTGGTCCTGAAGAATTCCGCACTATACTGTGAATCTTATAAGCCGTGATCTTATAATTGGCTCTCCAGTTGTAGTCTGTAAAAAGGAAATTATCCTGGGCAAGATTTTAGAAGGGACCATTGCGCTACACTTCACAGCAAGTACTACTGTGCAATAATAACCATGTTATCGTGTTTGTTTGTTCTTTATGTTTCAGTGACAGAGGTACTCATGAATACATTCATAAACATTTTGAGCCACAGAGCAGTACAGGGGATGAAAAGGAGATAACGCGCCATGGTTTCTTCCCGACCTGCTTCCATTCCCCTTCCCTGCAGACGCCAGACCACTGATCAGAGACGCCAAGGCTACACTGAGGTGTGCATTTTCCCAGACCTCTTCCAACATGGTTATATATTCATCTGTGCTTTTGTCTGGAAACTTCCTCTTCACGTATGGACCTTGCGTCCACATAATAATGTCTGCAGAAACTCTCCACGTGGAATTTTTGATCATTCTATAACACTGGGGAGCAAGCTTATTGGACTCGAAGAAGCCCAAACGGTTTCCACTTCTTCATAATGCAGTTGTTCATCTCCTTATCAGAGAGCTTAGCGCGCATGCATTGCTCTGTAGAAGAAATAATCTGTATGTGACATTTTCTGATCCAAAATGTATGTAGAGTCTAAATTTTTAGGTACTCTCACACTGAATTCTACCTACAAAGTGTGAATAACACTTTGTTATTTCCCCAGATCTTGGCTATTATAAATATTGTTAATGTTTTAATTTGCATTTGAATCTTTCTCATATTTTTGCTGGCTGTGAATTATCTTTTTCAATTTAATGTTTATAAACTCTTTAGCTATTGCAGTTATTAACTTTTTTGTATGTGAGCAGGTGGCTCATGTTTTTCTTTCCTTTTCTTCTTTCTTTTTTTCTTTTTTTCTTTCTTTCTTTTTTTTTTTTTTTTTGCTTTACTTGGTGACATATATTACAGAAATATACAGACATATATTTCTGTAAATTGTGAACTATCTGGGGATGCTTTCCTTTATAACTTATGAATGTTATGAATTACCAAGAAAATTTTCATCCCTGTTCTTTGTTTTATATACCAGTTATCTAGCAGGCCTGCTGGTGCATGTTTAAACCTCATAATTAAATGAGTGGAATGTTCATGGTTCCCAAAAATATTGTGTAAAGCATAAACAGCATCAAGGGATACCACTGTGGAACTAATAAGCCCTACATTTTATCTTTTGCAGCACTAAAGCCCCAGACTTTGGAGACAGCCTGTATGGAGGCAGCACCTGAGATGCTAACACTCTACAAAGTTCACTGGATCCTCTCCAGCAGAACGAGCCAGCTCAGCACAATTCTACCAGATTAGACGATGACAGTAATAACGTTGAAAATGATGGCAATATCCAACATGGCCAGCTTGTACAGAAGCATTACCACAGTTATGACCACCGGAACCCACCGATACTTTCTGGGGGCGGGGGGTGCCTCATTTGGTAACTAGCTGAATCACGATTTAAACACCATGTCCGTCTGACCCTAGAAGCCACAATTATATCAAGGAATTACCTCACACTCAAATAGGTCATGAAATAATGCAGGAAACATGCAAACAGGAACTAAGGAGTAATGGGGTGGTTGATGTCTTCAAATCTGTCAGGTGAGTGTTAAAACACACAAGTCGATTTGAAACGTGATATGGAAAAATTAAAGTTTCCCGATATATGCACGTCAAATGTGAAAAATAAGGCACAGGAGTATTAATAAGATAAAGTGATTTTTTTAAAACAATACAGAAGAGAAAATGATAACCACCCAAGTTTCATGATTAACTGCACAAAGTTAGTTCACTGCAAACCAGTGAACCAGAAACCAAGGGACAAATGACAAGCATTGTTAGGGAGTGGGTTTGTTATTGATATTACTAATGAACAATTAATAGCTTTAAATGTGAAGAGTTCACTCAACTCAGTAAGCAAAATCCGAGAGACAAATTGGGAAGAAATGGAAGATGCATATTAATAGGAGAGATAATATAAACAGTTATTAAACACATGAATTATTGTTCAGCCTCACTGATAATTTTAAAATACAGAAAACAAAATCCTAATGAAGTTCTATTTTCATCTAGCTGCTCAACCATAATGAGAGAGAGAGAGAAACACATTGAGAGCACATCGCACAATTGAAAGGAAAGTTATCTTCCACAAATGTCCAGTAGAGTATAGTGTTCCCAAGCACCATATACACAAGCTCTGAAATTTGAAATTTTCCAAAATAAAGAAATCACATAATTCTTTCATCTAGAAATTCTACAGTAAGAATGGTGCTTCGCAAGAGCCAAGAAATGCAATCAGTCTAGCTGTCCACCAACCCAGGGATGGGTAACGAAAATGTGGAATATATCCACGGTGGAATTAAATTCCACTATACAGAAAAATAAAATCTGCAAGAAAATAAATGGAGCCAGGAGAATTTTTAGTAAGTGAGGTACCCAGGTTCAGGACGATGAGCCCAGCATCTTCCCCTTCGTATGTGGACCCCTGCTTTGAAGTTTGATACAGGGTTAATTTGAATTGTCTGGAGAGGTCAAGACACATGACCTGCAAAGGACACATGAAGGCAGAAAAGGACCTTAAGGAAAGAAATGGGAGTGGAACACGTGTGACGTGAAAGTAAATACTGTAATTGTAAAGGTCTCCGCGGGTATGGGACAAGAGGAGGACAAGAAAGAGGAGGGAATGGGAGGGGAGTTAGCCAAAATTAAGGATGTATAAATGACCCTATGGAAACCCACTACTTTGTAAGTTAATTAAATATATATATATAATTTTACATAATTAGATTTTAATTTAATATATAATAAATATAATTAAGCAAAATAAATAAATATACAAAATAATATTCTAAAGAATAGAAAAAAGAGAGGAGCAGAAGAAGGGCAAACTATAATCATCATATCTTATATAAGAAAGGAATCTATTTTCAATAAAAAAGAAAAATAAAAACATAAAGTTTTAATCACATTTATAAAGGGAGAAAGGAAAGAAAGTGGACCAGGAGACCAGGGTTAGCCTCAGCTATTGCTTGAGTTCACAGCCAGCCTGAGCCACATGAGATCCTGTCTCAAAATAAAACACACACACACACACACACACACACACACACACACACATGCACACACACGCGCGCACATACACTTACCATATTGATTTATTTTTCATGTTTTTAAAATATGTTATTGTTTGTCTATCAATACAGTTCTGGTATGTACCACCAGTACTACTAAAAAAAAAAAAATAGAAAGAATTTGGATACAGATATCCTCCATGATGGATAATGTTTCCCCAGAAGATAATGTTAATAAAGTAAAAATCTCAAAACTAGGCATGGAATATCTCCTTACAAGTGATTAGTCACAGAGGCCCCAGAGCTCCCCACGCCAATGAACCTGGTTATTGTCATTGTTCCTGAATACCCATCATCACTAATTGGGAAGACCCTGTTGCTAAAGACATAACATGTCTCTATGTCAGTTACAAGAGCTAGAAAAATCAAGCTGGAACTGACTTGAAAACTTCCTCCCTATCCCTCACAGTGTTAGAAGGGGCCCTTCAGGCCACTGGGGAGGAGAAGTCATCAATGCTAGTTAACACTAAGTGTTATGGTACTGACCCACCAGACAAGATATGCCCACTGGCACAATAGTGGCATGATGGGTATATGATAAGCCAACCACTTTTTGGTTGGACCGGAGGCCTGTGGCACAGAAAGAAATTAATGTCTGATGCGATAAACCTAGTCCAAAACCAATCTACCACTTGAGAGGCCCTAAGAGAAAACCCACTACTATTTAGTCACTAAATGGTCACATTATCAAACTGTATTTATCCCCAAACATTAAGGCCACTCTCAACTTTAGCCAAAGAAGCTTCTCTCTGCCATGTCAGAAGCTAATGCAGTGACACATAACTAGTCAAAGCGCTGAGGGAAGAGGATGGTTAAGTTCTTATCCATAAGTGGGACATCTATAGTACCCCCACCTCAAGGCCCAGGGAACATGGCAGAAATAGGAGTGGAAAGAACACAAGATCTAGAGGACGGAGAGAGTGTGGTAAAATGCTGTCTTCCGGATATCTAAAAGCCATTTGTGTAGAAATTCACAGCACCTTTGGTGGTCAACATTAGCGAGACTCGGTGAGACACAAGCGACCAAAGAGGCGTGAAGGGAGGAAGGGCCAGCACGTTGAGGTTGTCCAAAGGGAGTGTTAGGGGATAGATATGACTCCTATCTGTGTTTTATATGTGTACACAAATGTCCAAAGAATAAAAGATAAAAAAGAATGATCCCATACAAACTAGATGACTTACAAAATGATATACGAATACATATACAGCAAAGAGTTTTGTAAGGGTTAATAGATAAATTTCAGAAGCTTTGTAATTTTATGAGGTCCCATTTGTCAATTCTTGATCTTAGAGCATAAGCTATTGGTGTTCTGTTCAGGAACTTTCCCCCTGTGCCAATGTCCTCCAGGGTCTTCCCAAGTTTCTTTTCTATTAGTTTCAGTGTGGGGGGGTTTCATGTGGAGGTCCTTGATCCACTTGGAGTTGATCTTAGTGCAAGGAGATAAGAGTGGGTCAATTCGCATTCTTCTGCATGTTGACCTCCAGTTGAACCAGCACCATTTGTTGAAAAGGCTATCTTTTTCCCACTGGATGGTTGTAGCTCCTTTATCAAAGATCAAGTGACCATAAGTCTGTGGGTTCATTTCTGGGTCTTCAATCCTATTCCACTGATCTACTTGCCTGTTGCTGTACCAATACCATGCAGTTTCTAACACAATTGCTCTGTAGTACTGCTTGAGGTCAGGGATATTGATTCCCCCAGAAGTCCTTTTATTGTTGAGAATAGTTTTAGCTATGGGCTAGGAGGTACAGCTCACTGGTAGATTACTCATCCAACATCACAACAGATTTGGTTCCTAGCACCAAACACCCCAGCAGAAAATTTAAACTATTCTTATATAAGAAAATATCCCAAAGTCAAGAAAAAAAAAAGAAACACAAGTCTTAATTTGACTAATAGATCATTATCCTAAAGACTCATATGCATACTTTCATACAGGAAACATACACTAATACATAGTAAAATCTCTGAGACTTTTTCCATGGACAATTCTCTGACTCTGGACTCTAGGTGGTTATGAGTACCTACTGGCTCTGCGGAGAATGCAAGTCACAGCAAATATTCTTGACCACTGAGCCAGGAAGCATGATTTCATAGGAAAAGATACTGAGACCAGCTTCAACATCAATCAACAAAGAAATTATTCTTCAATGGACACCTGGAATGATGAATGGCTACCAAATATTATTCAGTATTTCCACATGGTTATACACAGGCAAGATCAAGAAAACTGGCTCCTATACAGTACGTGTAAGTTGATTTCAATGTTTCCAATACAAAAGGTACATGTATGTGTGTACATATGTACATAAGTGCGTAGATTTGTGGAAGACATTCTAGAATATACTATGGATAAGAGGTAAAGGGTGGAGTGTATAATTACTCTTTTAAAATTCACACTTGTGTTTTTAAATTTTACAAGATTCATTCAGGGTTAAAGATAGGCTGCCTTTACTTTAAATCATGAGGCTGTTACTGAGAAGTCAGGAACTTTGAGTTACATAACATTATTTTACTAATTTTTTTTGTCTCTGCTTCCCAGTGATGCATGCTTTCTACTTAAAATAATATAGCCAAATATTCCAAAAATACATATGAAATAACAGAAATATTTGTCTACCATATGTTAAAATCAATATGCTGAAATTAATGTATAATCAATGTTTAGATCTCCAGGAAAAGAAAACCTTAAAATAAAAGACACTTGATTGACTCTGAAAACAGCACAGATTTCGACTTAAAAAAGAACAGAATTCTAACTTAGGATTTTTTTCTATGCATTTATTCTTTTGAAGTCCTGTGTGTCAGGCCAGTTTACAGATGGTCTAGTGAGCCACAGGAAAATAAGTTTGCATAGCTCATGAATCATAAACAGTTACTCTAAATAGTTATTAATGAAACTTCTCAAGACATCTGCCTTAACCCAAGGGAATATTTTACCCATAAGTTTGAATCTTGCTCAAAAGCAAAATAGGTAGATTGATGCCTTGCTTACAAGCAAAACTGCCTCATAATGAACTCCTTTGGGTACTCCATAATCTAAATTCCTCACCACAGAGAGAGATTAAAATTAATTCATTCTAACTAAATTCTGTTTGGTAATTAACAGAGTTTATAGAAAGGACTGTGTTCTGCAGATTCACAACTGAATATCATTGGGAACTCTAAAATGCTGGACTATTTCACTTCCGTCTTTACTGGAATGCTATTTAGTTAATAGGCAAAGAGCTCATTCAACACACGCATTCATGTGTTCTTAAATGTACACAAATAAAAGCTGTATTTAGCAGGTGCTCACTAACAAAGCATTTTTAAATATTCAAAAAAGCCATTTATTTATCATAAATATGTCTAAGAAACTAGTCAAGGATGTCAGTGGGGTCCCATCAGGATGGGTGGATGAAGACAAATCAAATCTTATGCAAAGTTAATAGAGTACTGACCAGCCCTGGTGTTAAATAGCATGAGTATACACTATGTTTGCCATGGAACTCAGCAAGTCTCATTTCAAGATATCAGGATGATAGATATAAAATATAAATATAATATAGATATAAATATATATATATAATATATATATATATATATATATATATATATATATATATAATATATTGCAAGAGAGCATTAGCTAACCTAAGGACTTAAAAGATGTTGGGCAACTGTCTCGTGCCACTTATAAAATATTCCAATTGACAGTTTTGTCAGTTGCAATAAATATAAAAGGTTACAATTTTACATTTAAATTTTAATCAAGAAATCCGTCTCAATCCTTAATCAATATTTTACTTATAGGTATGAAAGCCTTCCATTTCTACCTCCCCCCCCCTTTTAGGAGAAGATTGTGTGGCTGAGAAAGCAAAGAATAATTTATTAGGAAGATCACTGGTCTGGAAGTCACAAAATGCGAGCTTGAATGAAAGCTTTCAGGACCTGGCTGAGTGCCTAAAGAAAGACAGGGGTTTCCCCACACACACACTCCTGTTTTCTTTTTTTCATGAACCTCAGTTCTGTCATTTTGCAAAATGAAAACTGCCCTGAGACCTCCCCAGACCTAAGTCAACAAGACTATCCCCAGTGACATTTTGACCTACAGATGGATGTTTCGCTGTCATTTGCTCATAAAATGCTAATTTTTGAAGAGCGGCCCACTCATTCAAACAAATTACAAAAACACAGGACTAGCACACACAACCTGGAAAAGCAATTCAGGAGATCTGCATTAGGCTGGGGGGGGGGTGTGTAGCTGAGTAGTTAGGACGCTTGGTAGCTTGTAGCAGGGTCTAGATTCAATTCCAGCAACCCAGAGGAAGAGGTTAACAGTGTGCTTCCATATTGTGTCTAATTCTGTTATCCTTCACAAATTTCCTGAATTTCTTTGTCTGAGCTCTCTCTCTCTCTCTCTCTCTCCTCTCTCTCCTCTCTCTCTCCTCTCTCTCTCCTCTCTCTCCTCTCTCTCTCCCTCCCTCTCTCTCCCTCTCTCTCTCCCTCTCTCTCTCTCTCCCTCTCTCCCTCCCTCTCTCTCTCTCTCTCTCTCTCTCTCTCTCTCTCTCTCTCTCTCTCTCCCCCCTCCCTCCCTCCCTCCCTCTCTCCTCCTCCTCCTCCTCCTCCTCCTTCTCCATTCTTCTATTTCCCCTCCTCCTCCTCCTTCTTCTTGGTGCTGGTAATCAAATCCAGAGCCTTGTACAACCAGGCAAGTATTTTACCACTGAATCCCTCCAGCCTTGCGCTGTATACAAGAAGCTCTAAAAAGTGACTTGACCTCTACCTGCCCCTTTCCCACGTGACTCCAGGAAAAGCAAAGACACCCGGTTGACATATCACGTCTAGATTTTAAAATCCACTTTTTAAAATAATAAGCATATCACAATTATTTTCAGTGTGCAGGGGTCAAAATGAAATCCTCTGGAACTTGCTTTTGCCCTACCCTCCACCCTCTGCCTGGGCAAGAATAGAACTCCCATCAGCTACTGTTTAACTGGTCCTCTCTGAAAAAAACAAAACAACAACAACAACAAAAAAAAACGCTTAGCCACATCTTCCTATAGTAAAAGGCCATTTTCTGGTTGGTGAATTGCTTGCCATCTGTCACCTGGAAGCAGTTCTCCAAGGCAGCACCAGCCCCAGTGACCAGCAGTTTCACCTATGGCTTCAGAGTATGTTCAGGTTTCCCTTCCGGTTCACGGGGCCTGTTTCCCTGTGAGCCTAGCTGTTGCCAAACACACCCAGTCTGGTGAGTGAGGGAAGCGCAGCTTAGGCGGGTCGCCATGAAAAAATGGGCTTGATGAAAACTGGAGACTCCAGCTCAGAGATTGCCAACTCTGGTCTACATCTTCCGGAGACTGAGGGACCACAGTAAGATTAAAAACTGTTCTCTGGATTCTAGAATTCCATAGCTGGTCGTCAACGGCCCCTATTATCAATACATTACAGATTGCCGATGCTCAGGCTAATGGGCATAAAAGGGAAGGAAACAAAGGGTAAAGGACATAGTTAAATTCTGTAAAAAAAAAAAAAAAAAGAAAGAAAGAAAGAAAGAAATAGTGGTTTTGAGAAAAGGCTATTACGCTTAATCATGTTCTTCAAGGACAAATCAAATCAAATACTTTTTAAAAAATTCCTTGTGCTTCTAAATGTTCCCTATCCTGCTTCCCAGTTCAGATACTTTTCTATTAATATAGTTTTTATGGGAGCTAAATCCCAAGGAACAAACAGGCCCCTTTTTTTCCAAATGTGTTGCAAGTGTCAAGCAGATAGCCAACAGTAAGAATCCTGTGTGAGCTAGGAGTTCAGACACAGAGCCGAGATGGTTTTCCTGCAGGAAGGCACATGAGCCTTAGTCGTTCTATTCAGTCACCATTTTGGAGTCTTCAGAGGCTCTTTTTTTATTTTTTATTTATCAGATTGATGTTATTCTTCATATTTTGAAATTCCTGAATTAGTGGGTTGTTGGAGTTAATGAGAACATTTGTCATCACCCATATGGTTAATTAGTCATCTCCGTAGGTCTATTATGTCTGTCAAGACGCGTAAACACGCAAAGAGCAAAGGCTCTGTCTCAGCTAACGGCGTGTAGGGCCTCCTTGGCACAGGCCATATAACAAGTACACGCTTAAGGCCAAGTGAAGGCATGGAGGGAGAAACAATTCAAATTCATAATGAAAGCAAAATCTGTTTCTTCCTCTTTGGCAGAGTCCCACGAGAGCAGAAACAGTGACTCATTTACCTTTGTATCCTCAGCACGGAATGCAGCGAGTGCTTCGTCACATGCTGGTTATCTCAATGGTGGCTTGATGACAATCTATCTATCTATCTATAATAATCTATCTACATCCATCTTCCTATATCAATATTTTTCTATAATCTATCAATCATCTATATATAATCATCTATCCATTATATTATGTATGTCTTTTTATATATCTATCAACTTATGTATCTATCATCTATCATCCATCTATCATCCATCTGTCATCTGTCATCTATCATCTATCATGTATCTATGTATCTATCTCTATCTATCATTTATCCATGTCTACATTTATCTCTTATATCTATCATCTATCTGTAAATATCTCTATAGTCATCTATCATCTATTGATATCTATCTATATCTCTATATATCTATCATCTATGTATCTACCTATCATCTAGCTTTTATCTATGTGTCTGTATCTCTATATAACAACTATCTATCTTCTGTGTATCTATTTCTACTTCTATCATCTATCTATAAATATCTCTATCATCTCTCTATATGTATATAACCATATCTGTATCATCTATCTATCTATCATCTATCATCTATCTATTTGTATCTCTCCTCTTCTCTCCCTCCTGCCTTCCTCCCCTTTCTCCTTCTCTTCTCTTAATTTTTATTTTAGCTGATTCATTTGAGCTTGTAGCAGGGAAATGGAAAAAAGATAAATTATATCAATCAAAGTTATTATTTGCTAGCTATAGAAATAGTTCTGAGACCAAGGTTAGTGGATAAATATCCTTAGCAAAGCAACAGCAACACAAGAGAGAGGCAAATCAGCTTCCTGTGTCTGTTCTGCTGTGACGGGTTATGGTGAAGAGGCCAGCAGCAAGATTTATTACATTTTCCAGGTCGACACACTGTGTTTGCGTATTTGCCACAATAAGAAAGCAGCGGATGGCCTTGACTCCAGGCTTTGCTGTAGATTGTTTTGAACGGATAAATACATCTGCTGTTCTGAGGCGACACATCCTGTGTTGCTGGAGACTTTCTCCACTTTTCAGCCTCAATAATTTACAGAGCATTCCACAGACCATAGTGGTATTTGTGTGTAAGCTTTGACCCCAATCAATTCATTTCCTGTGTATAACACTCTCATAATAGCTCCCACGTAGTATAATTCTTACAGGGTTCCAGGAACCATCCTCAGTATGATGTTTCAAAAGCAAATATTAGCCTTCTTTGGGGTAGCTTTTTAACTTTAGAGCACCCCCCCCAAGAAAACAAAGGTTGGCAAATGGCTGTTTCTGAAACGCTGAATTCATCCCCTGCTTCTTCAAGCCATAGCACCAATCAGCTTTTGGAAATAAGAACTCAGAAATAAGGAGGTAGAGAATGAAAGAGGATTTTTGCCCTTGAAATAAAATGGACCGGGGTAGCATGTAAGCAAACAGCCGCTGCCTCTGCATTGTGACACTCAATCTCCTGTATCCATTCTCAAGCTCGCAAAAATAGAAAAAATAAAAAGCTCAAGGTCAGCTGCATACATGAAGCGTGTTGTCGCCAACAAACATTGCGATTTAGCAGTGCATAGAGTCTGTTCCCCCAAATAGTCACCCCATCAATTCCCATAACCCTATAAATCTTCATTAGACTGTGTCCTCTGCATGCACCGTTTAAGACTTTATTCATTGGAGTGTAACACATGGCTTGTTAGTACAACTAATGCTCCTGAAACTCATGCATGCAAATGTCCCATGTCATCAGTGTGGTTGGGACTCTTCCTCAATCTCTAGATATATCTAGATCAAGGTTTTGGCAACGTTAATATACATGTGTCACCTCGGAGCTTATCAAAATGTGTATTCTAAATCAGAGGCTCTAGGCTAGGCTCAAGATTCCTGTATCCATAATAAATGCCTCAACGCTACTGCTGCTACTGCTTCTGTTGCTGGCGGTCCACTGAATACATTTGGAGCTGCAAACGTCTAGATTTTTCCCAATGTCTTGTGCATTGATAATGAAGACTAGGTGGTAAATAAATTTTATTGTAAAGGGTCAAATTATAAACAGTTTAGGTTTTGTGAGTCACATGATTTTTGTTACAACCACTCAGAAAAACTATATCCATAGACAGCATGTCAATGAATAGACACAACTGTGCTCCAATAAAGTTTTATTTACAAAGTCAACAATAAACAGGTCTTAGTATGCAAACCTTGGCATGGGTGTGCTGGCTAATTTTATATCAACATGACACAAGCTGCAGTCTTTTGGAAAGAGAGAACCTCAACTGAAAAAAAAATGTTCCCACCTGATTGGTCTATGAGGTATTTTCTTGAATGATTAATGTGGGAGGTCCCAGTTCATTGTGAGAAGTGCCACACCTGGGCTTTTGGTGCAGGGTACTAGAGGAAGGCAGGCTGTGCAAGCCGTGAGGAACAAGCCAGTAAGCAGCACTCCTCAGTCGTCTCGGCATCAGTTCTTGCCTGCAGTTCCTGTCCTGAATTCCCTCAGTGATGGACTACAATGGGGAAGTGTAAGCTGAAATAAACCCTTTCCTCACCAAGTTTGCTTTTGGTCCTGGTGTTATACCATAGCATCAGAAACCCTAACTGAGATTCCATGCCTAATACTGAAAAATATATTCAGAATCCAACCTAAGGAACAACCTTGGTTTGACTATCTTTGTGAAAAAAATTGAAATTACATACAAAAGGTCTGGCTTATGCCCTAGGCTGACAGAACAGGAAAGGCAGAGGAGCTAGAGCTCCCACCAGAGCCGCTAGGGCACCAGCCACACAGCCCAGCTCACCGCTGCATACTGAACTTCTGTTATACTCATCTTAGGTTTTTCTGTGGGACCATGAGAGACACAGAAATTGGGCTATCACTTTTGATGTTTGCTTGATGAACCAGCAGGAGTTTCTAGGGAAAATATGAACAAAAAGTACAGTTTCCAGAGGCTAGAAAGATGGCTCAGTGGTTAAGAGCACTTGCTGTTAGTGCAGAAGATCGGGGTTCTATTGTCAGAGCACCTACATGATTCAATCATCTGTAACCAGTTTCAGGGGATCCAATCATGGCTTCCCAGTACACACATGGCATGCAGTCATAATATTAAAAATACATCTCCCTCAGGGTTTGTAGTATTGGGGTGACATATAAATATCAGTGATGACACACACATGCATGCTTAAGTGCCAAGTGATGATAGAACAGAGGTACGATGGAACCAGGCTGTGACTTGCCATTGTTCAGGGTTGGAGGAACACAAAAAGTGACCCAGGAGGAGAAGAAAGCATGAGTAGCCGTGTGCAAGAAAAAAAATGTTTGTGTCAGGAGAACCTGATGACATTTAGTGAGATGGGGCAGTGTCGATAGGAGATGCTGAGTGCTAAAGAGAATTGTGTGAAGGAAAGACCTTGCGTATCTCTAATGCGACAAGAGCAGCTCACATTGTAGAGTCAAAGGAACGGCTTGGACTATTACATTAAAGCCGCAGGCATCAACTAAGACTATTCTAAGAAACTGGGACATATGCTCAGCCTACTTACAAACTGCATGTAGGAGATAGACTTTCACAAAGGCCATGAGAATCTGTTTAATATTTGGAATGAGGGGTAGTGTGGCCATGTTGTGCCTCAAAATGATTACGCTGGCTCCATTGTAACCACACCCGAGGCAGGGAGACTATCGGACAACCATATCTTAGTGGGAGACAGTGTTATCCTCAGTTAAGGTCCTAAGAGCAAGAATTAAAGAAGTGAATGGAACCAGGGGATACTTGGGACTTGGGCTTAATTGTTAAGGTGGATGGTGGAGGAATGGAGGAAGGAGACAGCAACTGTGAGTAAAGGATCAATTCCCACAGTAAATGGATCGATGGTGACATTATACGAGAAGTACATGTATGTAGTTTATGTAAGCACAGCAGAAGATGTATATTTTTACAATAATAAATTATAAAGGCAAGTTAATGTGCTGGAGTAACTGTGAACAAACTAAAATCACCTGTCTCAATGTTGAAAACATCTTAATAAAATGCACATAATAAACTTTTCCTAACCCCCCCAAAAAAATTATAAAGAAGAGACTATAAATATAGAAAACATGGCTTTTAGATACTAATTTGGCCAGGTTATGGAATAGCCGGGTGGAAAGGAAATACCTAGAGGCATTGGAAGTCTATATAGATCAGAAGCGCCCAAGGAAAGCTCAAGTTAAAGATGCGGATCAGTGGGAACTAGCTTCTGAACAGTGATTGGAACCATCACTGCCCATGGAGAATGTGCAATGTGGAGAGAAAGCAGCCTCCAAGAACACATGGGTGCCTCACGTGCTCAGCATCCAGCACGTGAAAATGTTTGCCCCCTTTATGTGGACAAACTGTGGTGGTGCTCTACTGCATCTCAGGTAGGTAGTCATTCTTGGGGAATTCTTCAACCCAATAGTTGCTATTTAGTAAGCATATTTTTGACACCAGATGTCTGAGCCCCAGTAGGCTTTTTATTGTATCTCTAGCCAAGGTTCTCAACCCTTAGGTTGTAACCTCGTTGGGGGTTAAACAGCCCTTTCACTGGGGTTTCATATCACATATTTACAGTATGATTCATAACAGTAGCAAAATTATAGTTCTAAAGTACCAACAAAATAATTTTATGGTTTGGGGGTCACCACAACATGGGGAACTCTATTAAAGGGTTGCAACATTAGGAAAGGTGAGAGCCACTGGCATCTATAACTCCCACAGGTATTCCTGCTGCATATGGTTCCCAGGAGTGAACTGGGCCACAGCCTATTATTACCTTCCATCCTGAGTCAGTGATGGAGAATGGTTCCTCTGAGAGAGCCATGGCAAAGTGCTGATCTTTGGTGCTATCCCAAGACTGGGGACTTTTCTCCCTCTCCACAGCATGGACTAGCTGTGCCCTTTGTGTGTCCCCAAAGCAATAGAAACTTACATCTCGGCACTTTCCACTTTGTCATCAGTTCCTGGCCATCATTCCCACTGGGGGCCTTCGAGGGTGAGTACTGTACTGTGTTCCCTGCTGTAACCCAGGGCCAAGCAGTTCTTGCAGGCTATCTGTGTCATAGATTCTTTGATTATTTGTTGAATACATGAAAATCAAATGGAAGAAGAGGGTGTGTTTATGATACTGCCCACTCTGCTGTTCTTCTTGGTATGTTTTTATTGATTGCATCCTTGATTTTGAAGATGAGTGTAGTTCTGAGAGGCCTCTGGAATACCAGCGTTGTACCATTCACCTGCTTTGACCATAGTGCCTGCTATAGAGATCTCTGAAAACTTTTGTTTAAACAGAAGAAAATGAACCAGCAAGAAGAGATATGCTTGCTGCTACTGAAGAGCAAGTGCCACTGGATTAGGAATACTTATCACCCACAGGCTACATCACTGCATCAAATCTCATCAAGCCAGGACATGCAGGCATGCCTGTGCTGTTTCCAGCTTTGCAGGTTGAATTAACTTTCAGTGCCACCAGCTTTTTATTATGAAATATTTATTAAATACGTACTAGTGTTTATTATACTAATTAAAACGTATTATTTAATTAATAATTGGATAAATATGAAAATTATTAACTTTTAAAATTCTAAAATAGAGAAACTCATTTGAGATGGCAGGAATGGCCCAGAGGAGTTGCACACAGAGCTCGTGACATAATGATGTTGGTCTACTCTGGACCACACCAGGATGCAATATAAACTGGGAACCTAATTAAAAATAGGTATTAGTGTTTTAAAATATGTTATTATAAGTAGTGTTCAAGGTGATTGACTTGGGCAATAGCCAGAAGTTGTTAGGTGCTGTTGAAGTGTGCCCTGAAGGGCAAACTATGGCACAGAAAAAAACAGGGAGGAATATCAGAGAAAGAAAAATGGGCTCAGAGTAGATTAATAATGTCAGAAAGCTCACTGTAAGTAGCTCCTTGTGTGAAATGTAGGTTCTAAGGGGTTAATAGATTTGCTAATGACCAAAGCTATCCATTTTAGGGATTAAGAATTAGACAAGAGAATTTGAGATGTGTAGGCTTTGTCCATGAAGAAACTGTCATCGAGAATGAATAAAATTGGGCCTAGGAGACAAGTCAGTCAGTGAAACGCCTATTTAAAGAAAAAATAAAAAACAAAAACAAACAAAACAAAACAAAAACCTGGGCTTGGCAGCACGTGCCTATGATCCCTGGCACTGGGGAGATGAATACAAGTGCACAAACACATATGTCTGGAGAGAGAGAGAGAGAGAGAGAGAGAGAGAGAGAGAGAGAGAGAGAGAGAGAGAGAGAAGAAGGAGGAGGAGGAGGAGGAGGAGGAGGAGGAGGAGCAGGAGGAGGAGCAGGAGGAGGAGGAGGAAGAGGAGGAGGAGAGAAAGAATGGAGGAGAGAGAGGGAGGCAGGGATGCAGGGAGGGAGGAAAGAAGAGACAGTATTAAGGCTGCGACTAGGAAGCTTCTTGGTGTTCATCTTGACAAACAGTTCATATCAAAGCCATCTAACCATTGAGGAATTTCTAACTGACTGGGTGACAGGTGACAGGCAACAGGTGACAGGTGACAGGATTTACAGGCAACTAAATTAGCAATTTTCTAGGTAGGAACATGTGAACAACACCTGCACTGATGATTTCATAGCTGAGAATTCATCCTCAATATCCTCTGCATCCATGTGTGTAGACTCAACCAATGTGGATAGGATGTATCTGAAAAGAAAATGTGGCCTGTACTAAAAACGATTTCTCATCCCAACACCCTAAGCAATGCAGCATAAGGACTGTTTACTTGTATTAGTTATTAGAAATGATCTAGAGATAATTACTTATGTGGTAGGCGCCATGTGAATACAGCTCCCTTTTTAAGAAGAGACTTGCTCATCAATGATTTGGTATTCCTGAAGTTCCTGGAACCGGTCCCTCGTGGATTTGAGGGAATGACTCTACTTGTATAAGCCCAGTCAACAAGCTCATCCTAAACAGCTTTTGAAAACCAAAATGGCTATCACTTTTGGGGTACTAAAAGGGCACACAGACACCGACACACACACACACACACACACACACACACACACACACTCACACACACATGCACAGCAAACAAACAAACAAATAAACAGGAAAAAAAGCACTTCAATGATGGAAATATTAAATAGTCTCCATTCCACAAATATTACTCTCAGTCTTGTTAGGGTCTTAAAATGGTTACCATTCGTTCAATTTCGCAATGATGTGTCCATTATGAATAACATAGAATAGGTGCTAAAACATGTGCTGATTTAACAACTATAATAAATAAACACTGCAGGACTGAGTGTGTAGATGAGGAAATGTTTCGCGGACTGAATGGAAGTGAGATGGCGAAGCAGGTAGCAACCAGGCTGAGATCCATTGACTTTTCCTCCTATACACTTGGCCAAGAAGCTAGCCAAGATACACCCTAGTGGCCTTGATCATAGCAGGATGGGAGCGTGTGGCTGGCCCAGTTTGAGTCAGCTTCTAGGACACTGCATTCTCATTTTGTTTGGGGGTGGGGTTGTCATTGTCACTGTTGTCATTGTTTCTTTTCCCCAGGGTGGAAATCTGATGTGACAATAACTGCTGCAGCCATGCCAGTGAGAACCACGTCCCGGGGGCTGGCAACGATAAAATGGACAGAAGCCTGGATCCCTGAATGATTCCATAGAGAAGATCAATCAAGTTCAAAAAGGAAACAAAATAACAATTTTACTTAATCCGCTGTATTCTAGGAATCTCTTTGACCCCACTTGAGAATTTATTGCTGATAAAATAAGCGAAAACATCAGCAGACACAGGGAAGCAATGGAAGGCTTCTCCATATCTATCTTGACCTTCACAAGCAAGTCCTTCTTCTAAGGTTGAAGAGAGACCCAAAATTTTAGATGCTTCGGTGATAAATAGAATACTTGCTGGTGTGAAATATTTTAGGTAATTTTGATGAATCAATAGAATTTCTGTGAGAGATTTTATCTAGGAAATTGTTCGAGACAGCTGCCGTCACTGTGACAGAATGCCCGAGATAACCAATTTACAAAGAGAGACAGGTTATTTTTGCTCGTAGTTTTAGAGCTTCCAGCACATGATCAGTTAGCCTCCTTGCTTGGGACTCATGCATGCCACAGTGGCAGATCATAGTAGGAATGCATAGCAGAAGAAAACAACTCACCACAGGGAGCGGGAAGTGAACGAGAGACAGAGACTGTGGTCCCACATTCCCGCTGATAGAAAGACTTCCCACAACCCTCACTTCCCAATGATGCCAATTTGGAGCCCAAACCTTTAATACATGGGCCTTAGGGAGCAGTCAAGCTCTGAGCCAGAGGAGGAATGAAAGAGAAGTTTCCAGATGCTGGGTCTTTAGGTAGAAGTATTCCCAACTTCTTTAGAAAGAACCAAATTGATTTGCAGAGCAGTGTTTACAAGTTTGCAATCCCACCAACAGGAGAGCACTGTTCCCCTTTTGTCACATTCCTTACAACATGTGCTGTCACTTGAGTTTTTGATCTTAGCCATTCTGATTGTTGTAAGGTGGAATATCAGGGTTGTTTTGATTTGCATATCACTAATTTTTTAAATTTTTTATTGGATATATTCTATATTTACATTTTATTTCCCTTTTTCTGGTTTCCTGCCCCTCTAAGGTCCCATTTGCCCTTTTCCCTCCCCCTGTTCCCCCACCCACCCCTTCCCACTTCCCTGTTCTGGTATTCCCCTACACTGATGCTATGAGCCTTTCCAGCACCAGGGTCCACTCCTTCCTTCTTGTCGGACATCATTTGGTATGTGGATTGTGTCTTTGGTGTCCCAAGAGTCTAGGCTAATATCCACTTATCAGTGACTGCATACCATGGGTATTCTTTTGAGACTGGGTTACCTCACTTGGTATGATGTTCTCCAGCTCCATTCATTTCTCTAAGAATTTCATGAATTCATTGTTTCTAATGGCTGAATAGTACTGCATTTTGTGTGTGTGTGTGTGTGTGTGTGTGTGTGTGTGTGTGTGTATATATATATATATATATATATATATATATATATATCACATTTTTTGTATCCATTCCTCTGTTGAGGGACATCTGGGTTGTTTCCAGATTCTGGCTATTATAAATAAAGCTGCTATGAACATAGTGGAGCATGCACCCTTATTGCATGCTGGGGAATCTCCTGGGTATATGCCCAGGAGTAGTATGACTGGGTCCTCCGGAAGTATTGTGTCCAGTTTTCTGAGGAACCGCCAGACTGATTTCCAGAGTGGTTGTACCAGCTTGCAGTCCCACCAGCAGTGGGAGGAGTGTTCCTCTTTCTCCACAATTTAAGAATGTTGAACATTTCTTTAAGTGCTTCTTGGCTATTCAAGATTCCTCTGTTGAGAATTTTCTGTTTAGTTCTGTACCCCACCTTTTGATTGGGCTATTCGGGTTGTTTGTTTGTTTGTTTGTTTGTTTGTTGTTTTGAGTCTGACTTCTTCAGTTCTCTATATAGTTTGGATATTAGCCCTCTGTCAGATGTAGGGTTAGTGAAGATCTTTTCCCATTCTGTAGACTACCATTTTGTTCTATTGACAATGTCCTTTGCCTTACAGAAGCTTTCAGTTTTGTGAGGTCCCATTCATTAATTCTTGACCTTAGTGTCTAAGTCATGGACTGAAGTCCCTCAAGGAGATGGCAACCTAACAAGAAGACCAATGATGTCAACTAACCAGGACTCCTGATAGCTCCCAAAGCCTGAGCCACCAACCAAAAAGCATACACAGGCTGGTCCAAGATCCCACCCCACCCCACCCCACACCTCCCCCCTCCTCCCAGTACATATGTAGGAAAGGGCTGCCATGCCTGGCCTCAGTGGGAAAGGATGCACCTAATCCTGCAGAGACTTGTTTCACCAGGGTGAGGGATATGGTGGGGGCTGCCCTGTCAGAAAGGAAGGGGAGGATGGATGAGGAGAGGAACTCAAGGAGGAAGGACGAGGAGAGGGAAGCATTTGTGATGGAAAGGAAGGAAGGAAAAAAGGAAGGAAGGAAGGAAGGAAGGAAGGAAGGAAGGAAGGAAGGAAAGAAGGAAGGAAGGAAGAAGGGAAGAAGGGAAGGAGGGAGGGAAAGAGAGAGAAGGAAGGAAGGAAGCAAGGAAAGAAGGAAGGGAGGGGGGAGGAAAAAAGAGAGAGAAGGAAGGAAGGAAGGAAGGAAAGAAGGAAGGGGGAGGGAGGGAGGAAGGAAGGAAGGAAGGAAGGAAGGAAGGAAGGAAGGAAGGAAGGAAGGGAGGGAGGAAAAGTTTCTAGATGTTGAACTTAGACTATTAAGAAAGCACTGTTTCAATGCTGAGAAGATTGAGAGGAACAGTTTGGGAACAAAATAATGAGCACAATTTTTCAAATGTTAAACTGTAAATGAAAGTTTTTAAAAAGGAAGACATTGTTCTAGGATTGTGTTTCTTTGAGTAACATCTGGTTGATAGGTTCCTTTTTGACAGAACTTCTTGGTACTTTGGGTGCACTAATGTACAAGAGAAATTCAGCATGGAAGACATAGCATTATGTAAATTTAGTTGACCTTGTATTCTCTTACTATACCCTACAGCTCAAATATAAGGTGTGTGCCAGTGCCATACTAGTGAGTGAGGTCAGGGTTCGGAGTGAGTTGGGTTGATTTAATAGTCACCCATCAGAAAAATATACTAAGGCTGAAGAATTTGTCCTATCTGGAAGAGTTATTACTTCATAAAATTTATGCCTCAAAAGGCAGATATTAATGGAGAACACTCAGCTAAATACAAGAAAAAACAATTCTAGATTTATTGGGACCCAACAGTCAATAATGTGATAAAAATAAATATTTCCTTGAAACTTTCTAAGGTGGAATAAATGTTCTGATCTGAGTATTTCTTCCACATATATATGTGGAAGAATATATATATATATATATTCCATATCTTTCATATGTATCCATATATATATATATGATAAGAGCCATGTATCTTGCTTTGTTACTCATCTCAATACTATTTTTTTTAAAAAAAAGGAAAAGTGGGATGGTAAGGCTAGCTCTTGGTGGGTATTTTTGTTTCTGCCTCCATTTTCAAACTCTTCCAGTAAACTCCAAAGGTTTTTGAACCACATCATCAGGGATAGTCAGCAATGAACCCACTTCTCAGTACTAATTTTGTCACTAAGTTTCCCCTTGCTGTGACAAAATATCCAAGAGATGACTCAGTGATTAAGAGCACTGACTGTTCATACAGATGACCCTAGTTTCATTCCCAGGACGCATATGGTATCTTAAAACCATTGGTGTAGTTCCAGGAGGTGTGATGTCCTCTTCTTCCCAGGCACCGGGAAAGTATACTTGTCTGCAATGTATAACAGACATATTTGCAGACAAAGCACTCATACAAGAAGACATGGGAGGGATCGGGAAAGAAGGAGGAGGTGGGAATCCTGTGATTGTATTTCAATTAAATAAAAATACTCACGCACATAGAAACAAAAATGTTTTAAGTCTGAGATAACCAGCTTATAGTGAGAAAGAATTTACTCATGATTTCTTAGGTTTTGGCTCATAGTCACCTGGTCCCATGACTTTGCGCTTATAGTAAGGATGGAGGAAGCTGTTTACGTCATGACAGGAGAGAGGAGATAGGGGGTGGAAATAGACCAGGTTACCCATCTCCCTTTCAATGGCATGCCCCTAATAACCTTTCACTAGGCCCCACTTACCAGATCCCATTACTTCCCAGTACCAGCAACAACTAGAAGCAAAACCTTTACTGAATGGACCTTTAGAGAACATCAGGCATTTAAAGAAGGTGTTTGAATAGACTTTCTATATTGAAAGCCTGACCAGCCCTTAAAGTCATCCCTCCTTTGTTCACAGTAAGTACCAGAATGCCTAAAGTTGAAAAGGTCTCCAGAGCCTAAATAAGAATAGTAACAGAGTTTATTACTTAGTCTTCCAAATATAACAGTGACCTGGGAGCACAGTGGGAGAGGCATGTGTGAGGCACTGAGCTCAATCCCCAGCAGAGAAAGATGAACAAGGGGAGGGCAGGGGAGAACGAAGTGCTTGCTGTAGACTAGGGAAAGTAGAAGTCAACACAGATAAACACAGTCCAACCTACAGTCACCCTGGGAAGTATACACTCTTGCTAGAACATATTAATGATGTCTTAGCTATGGTTCTGTTGCTGCAGATGGAGCACCATGACCAAAAAGCAAGTTGGGGAGTAAAGGGCACATTTGGCTTACACTTTCATATTGCTGTTCATCGTGGAAGGAAGTCAGGGCAGGAAGTCCAACAAGGCAGGAACCTGGGACAGGAGCCGATGCAGAGGCCCTGGAAGGATGCTGCTTACTGACTTGCTCCCCATGGCTGCTTCAGCCTGCTTTTTTATAGATTTAAGAACCACCATCCCAGAGTTGGAACCAACCCACAATGAGTTGGACCCTCCCCAACCAATAATTAATTAGGAAAATGCCCTACTCCAAGATGCTGTGGAGACATTAAAGTTTCCTCCTTTCAGATACCTTTGGTTTGTCTGTCAAGTTGATGTTAGAACAGCCAGCACAATAGACATGGCCCAAGTTTATATAAAATCTAGACAGGTTAGCTCTAAAACTCCATTTCTGCCACTGACAGGGCAGCATCTCAACAAAAAGGGGTCTGTTTTAGAATCTGAGTTTGTGGAACAGACATGCGTGTGCTGTCACATGGCAAGTATCCCCAGGCTGCTAAAGACGGTCCTGACGGGCCTCACACTACGCCCAATCAGCCTGCTTTCGTCTTCAGGAAAAAACAAGAAAGATCAAACCTTTTATTTTTCACCACATAAAGACTCTATGCTTGACACTTTGTAAATGCTGTAAATGTATGGCAAGTACCTGCCACAGGTGATTCAGAGTGAATGATGGATCAACAGCCTTGAGTTCGCCCCTGCTCTGTGGATAACCCTCCAGATCCTGCAGCAAGCTGATGGGTACCCTGCCTCTCGATGCTTGAGCTCCTAGGATGGTTTATTACATCGTCTTTTTGTAAGAAGGGCTGTTCTACCTGATTCCACACACCAACAAAGCAGGACGGGAGCAGCCTGGTCGCCTGCAGCCTAGCGCACCTGGTGCATAGTAAATTCTCAATAAAGAGTTGATTACTGAGAGGGGAAAACACTGTTGGAGGTGCTTGGAAACTTTGGGTTATCTCCTCTACGAAGGAGCACCCTTAAGCTGATTGAGTGGCAGCTGAAACTTACGAAAGGCACATGGAGATTAGGGAGGCTGATTGCTAATTAGCAGGCTGCTCTCGTGATCCTTGCATGTGTTGCATATGTGCACATATCCTTCCCCAAACAAAAACCTCCCAGGTAATTTCTCAGGTCACTAACATAATCCTGGGAGTGTGTTTTCTCTACTTATCTCCCTAAATTCTACTCTCATCCCCAAGTGATTATCCTAAGCAATTTTATAATGCAGAGTATTTTAATTCCTGTGATTCTTGACAGAGTAAAACATTTTGTAATTCCTACTTCCTGCCTCACACAGCAATCTAAACATTAATGTTCACCTATGAGATCTGGGTGCTTCCTCAAACCAATCCCCCAGATGCTTGTGTGTGTGTGTGTGTGTGTGTGTGTGTGTGTGGTGTATGGTGTTTTGTATGTTTAATGTGCCCATATGTATAGGTATGTATGTATATGTATGCTTGCACAGTTGTAGGCTAGAAGTTGATATGGAGTATCTTCCTGTGCTGCTTCCCACTTCATTTATGGGGTCTCTTGCTGAAAGAGCTCCCTGAATCAGCTAGTCTACCTAGCTAGCTTGATCCAGTAATTCCCTTCTCTATCTTCTGAGAGTACTAGGATTACCAGAGAGCCACCATGTCTTCCTGGAGTTTTGATGTCCTTGCTGAGGCTCTGAACTCTAGTCTTTGCTTACGTATCAAACAATTTACCCGCTGAACAGTTGCCTTAGACACCTCCATGGCTTCTGGATCCTTTTCAATGCATTGAACAAGATGGCTACTGCTATGTAACCAGATTCCTGAGCAGTATTATTTATGTGCAGTTTCTCTGGCAGTATCCCCAACCAACCCAACTAATTTATGCTTTCCCGATAGCATTCATTTTCTACCACCCCCACCTTCTGTCTCATCACCTAAGCCTTAAAAATTGAGTATGGACAATTGCTTCATCAACAGGGTTGTTCTTTGTCCTGGAACCCTGAAGTTTTCCTTGACCTTGGCCTTCTGCCTAGACACAGGGCATCTCCATTCCTCTTTCACAGCTTTGGGAACAGTTTTTTTTTCCAAACCATGTATGGTATCCTTTTTAATTGTTATGAATTGTATTTTCTACTTTGTCAATAATAGTCTCCATATAGTGTTTTTTATCTTCCCCTCCCCCCTCATCTGTTTTATCCTTACCATCTCCCTTTCTAAACCCTACTAATCCTAGGGGTCATGGACCAGCCTATGTATGCTCTTTGGTATTATGAATAAAGCAGCATTGAAAATTGGTGAACACATATCCCTGTAGCAGGGCAGAGTTCTTTGGGTATAATATGCTCAGGAGTATGACAGCTGGATCATACGGCAGTTCTAACTCTAGCCATTGGTCATATGTGCTCAACACCAAGCCATGAACCTTGGAGATAGGCAATGGTAAGGTAAGGTTGATAGGGCTGGAGAGAAATATCAGACCCCAGTGGGAGAGAGGCGTCACAGGACATTATATACTTGTATGAAGTTGTAAATAACAAAGTTAATAAAAATTAGAGTTCTATAGAGAAATTTAACAACTTTTCGAAAGCTAAATTTAAAAAATTGAATGAATAAGTATTATGTCTATTAAATATAAAATAAATTAGTAAATAAAAATATTCTCAAGGAGCTGGAGAGATGACTCAGAAGTTAAGAACACCCACTGCTTTTGCAGAGGATCTAAGTTCTATTCCCCACACCCAGTTATATGGTTCACAACTGCATGTAACTTCAGCTCAAAGGAATCTGATGCCCTTTTCTTGATTGTGTCAGAAACGCACTTTAATTCATTGCCTTAGTCAATGTAGTATGACTGTGAAGAGATATTGTGACCATGGCAATTCTTACAAAGGAAAGCATGTATTGCTTACAGTCTTAGAGGTTTACTTCATAGTCATCACGGCAGGAAGCACAAGGGCACGCAAACAGATATATATGGTGCTGGAGAAGCATCTTAGAGTTCTACATTTGAATCCAGCAGAAGCAAGAAGAGACTCTGGACCTGCTTAGGGCTTCTTAAACCCCAAAGCCTACCCCCACTGACACATCTCTTCCAATGAGGCCACACCTACTCCAACAAAGCCATACCTCCTAGACCCTCTCAAGTAGTGCCAGTCCTGATTACTAAAGCACTCAAATATATCATTCCTCTTTGACCATACTTATCCACATACATAAAAATAAAGCACTTTTAAATCTCCTCAAATTAATATGTAAACTTTATATATCCTAACAAAACTTTCTCTCTTTTTTTTTCAGAAAAAAAAAAAAACAGTGAAGAACAAATCCTGAAGGACTCTGACATCCTATTGAACCTCGTGATCTTCACTCTAATTGGAACTGAGCCTACAAATGACAACTTATCTCATGAATTGGGTGGTTGGTGATGGGAAATGCTGATGGGGTAATTTTCATATCACAAGCAATGCCTCCAAATTTATCCCTCTGTCTTTTCACTGATGTCAGGGTCCTTACCATCTATCTGAAACTAAAGAACAAATGTATTTGTTTGGGGCTAAAATGAATTCTTTTGGGACTATAGGCATATTCCTTGTCTTGCCCATACCAGTTCACTTTGCTATGAAAAACTGTTCTTCCATTTGCTAATGTCATTAAAATCAGTGACCCTGTATTCATGATGTCTTGCCCACAAAGCAGGTAATCGAAGTCTCTTAAGTACTTCTCACACATGGGCACTAAAACAGAGGTTATTTAACTTGTAATGGAAATCTGTATGGACCACACAAGACTTAAACTGACCCTCATTCCCACCACATGAAGAAAGCCAGCCAAAGAAATGCTAGCATAGGAGAGAACAGAGCCATGGGACAGATGAAAGTTCCTCCTGATCACCTCAGCTTCTAGATACATCCATAGCTGACTCATCAATAGTTGGTTGTTGGCAACAGAGGTCAATAGATGTTTGTGGGGGAAAAAAGTACCTTATAGGTTTCTATCAGAAAAGAAACCTGGATAATATGTACTTACATATAACTATTATTATAAATGAAATATGTTATTTCATTTATAATACACCTAATATATACCTAAACTGCCTACATCTATTGGTGACTCTATAACTGTCCCTGCTTTTCCAACTCACTCTCTCTGAATTGTTCTCCAAGTTCCTATGGCCAAAGATGAATAAGCACAAGAACAACTCTTTTGGTTCCTCCTCCTCTTTGGTGACTCTATTTTCCCCTCAAATAAACTCCCTTCACCTCCACTGTGACACAGTGTGTATCATCCTCCTCCAAACTCAAAGGTGGCAGACAATGCCTTTTCTCTCTGGCTAAGTTCTATAGAAGAGGGATTCTGGATCGCCCTTGTTTGAGCCTCCCAGAGCTCAGGACAAAATGCTTGCCTGTCTCACTAGTCTTTCATTAGGGACTTTTTGAGTTGTGTGAAGGATTAATTCTCCCATAGTTGACTGCTTCACAGATTCATTGTGATTCTGGAGTTTCATCAGAAACAGCAACTGCAGAGTGAAAACTAAAACAGATTCTGGGTGAAAAATAGTTTGTTCCTGTTGTACTGGGTTTAAGTCTAAAATCTTGTAGACTCAGTTCTTTTCACTCAGCACACATCCTCCTTAACAAATCTAGGTGGTTTCCCATACATTTACTTCTGTGCCGCAAAGCTGGAATAACTTCAGGTGTAGAATATTCTGGTATATGACATATGCCTGATCTGACATATGCCCACCTCATTAAGCATCCCAGAAATGTCTCTGGTTCAACCTTAGCAAAGATAGACCCTAATGGAGTATGTGATGGAGAGACTCTATTTTAGTATCTGTCTTAATGACTCTTTTTATTGCTATGATATAATACCATTACCGAGGCAACTTATAAAAAATAATTTAATTGGGGCTTGGAATTTCAGAGGATGAGAGTCCTTGACCATCATGGAAAGAAACATGAACAAGCATAAGGCAGAGAGAACTAACTGGGAATGGCGCGGGCTTTTAGAAAGTCAAAGCCTGCACCTAGTGCCGTATCTCCTCCAACAAGACCACACCTCCTAATTCTCCCCAAACAGTTCCATCAACTGGGGAACAAGCATGTAAAGATATGAGTCTGTGTGGGATGTGTGTGGGGGGAGGTGTTCTCATTCAAGCCGCAATGGTTATCTTAAGATAATCACTTGGAACATAAACTCTCCTTGCCACTTATATTTGGAAAGTGTACCAGGTTATACCACTGCTTTCTCGGGCCAAAAGCATACACTGGAAATTTTGAATAAATTTCTTATAATGCTTTGAGCTGTTTTTTCCTCTTGATTGTATGTTGAGCTCAATGTTGATGAAAAGTCAAATCAGCTGCAGAGTTCACAATCTTGTTATACTGTACTGGGATAAAGTAAAAATTATGAATGAGATAGTCTCTTATAAACTGTACTAACTGTGGAGTATTTCATAACCCCATAGTAAGCCAAAGTTGACACATTAAGAGACACAAATGTTATTATGCTGTGCACACACCGAAGGGATCTGAATTTTTCAGAGCACAGAAAATAGTGGCATGCCAGGAGCCTTAATTTGGTCAATATCTATATTTGGTAGGCTGGAAGGAAAAGCAGATCTCCAAGTATCTGTTTATATTCCATGCAAAAGAGATTTGGAGAAAGATACCACAGAGAGAATAGAAGCAATCCCAGGCATAAGTTTTTGGAAGCTGGAAAACAGATGGGTAACTTAGCAAGCCCATGATAGAGTGTAAGCTGGCAGTGGTAGGAGCTAAGCAATGACTCATTTTATGTGGCGGAAACCCCTGAACCTTAGGAATTGCTGGCAAGAAGCACGGAGGTGGGCTGAAATCAGAATGCATGGTTTTAAGTCCGTTAAGAAATATTTCAACTCCATAATTCCTTGCCTCGCTTATAATATAAGAATTCGTTCTCAGGAGATGATAGAATAAGTGGCCTCTGGCTGGGAGACCCCAGAGATAATTGACACAGGATGTCTTGTACACTCCCTCAAAGAAGACTGTAAAATGTACGCATTAGCTATGCACCTCCCCTTTGCTCTACATGGACTCCTTAACATTGGCAGCCTTGTCTGCACCCTTTAAATCAAAGAATGCAAGAGTTTTCTCCCGGGAATTTGACAAGCCAAGAAGTTCTTCAACCTAATGACTTTGGAAGCTCTTTAATTAAATGGCTCACCCAAGCACAGAGAGCTTTCAATTTTCCTTTCAATACCAGTCTAACAAATAGCCGGCAAACATCTGGGAGGACAAGTCTAAGATGAAAACAGAGCTCAAAGATAACAAGACAAGGATAAAAAATAGAGGAAACTTTAAAAAATGTATTTTCATGGAAAAATCCAATAAAACAACACAGAAGCTATAATTAATATTGAGAGAATTTAAAGACAATATTGCAGTGACTAGACAAGAATAGTAATATGTACATACAAATACATATACTCACACAAAAACAAGCCCTTTGGAAAATTATATGGTAGTCAAATTAAACCGTCAAAAGAATCAGAAGGTAGAATTGAGAAAAATATCTTCCCCACCGTTAAGCAAAATAACATCCTATGAAAATATGGAAGAAAAACTTAAGAATACTTCAGAGTCTAAATTATCTCAAAGTCTGGTTAACAGGTGCTCCTGAAAGAGAAGGAGAGAAGACAGAAAGAAGTCGATAAGTCTTATGAAATGGACTAGCATCATTTCCTGGAATAAGAAAGGTTTATCAGAAGCTTAGCTGGATGGAAGCAAGTATCAGATGCCTCTTACATCATCTCAGATCTGCATCCCAGCTCCCCCCCCTCCCTGCAGCCCATCTGTTATTTTAGCCCCAGCGATGGTAACCAGCCTTGGCTTTCCTGTACTTCACACACACCCAACCTTGTGTCGACACTGTACGCCCAGAGACTGGTACTGAGGAACGGGATGCCTCAAATTCCCACATATAAACCCTTCTGAAGTTTAGGTCTAACCCTTAAAGAGGTCTAAGACCATGCCCACCTCACCCCCAACATCATCCCTCAAATGGGTAACAAACTACAAACTGAAGCAAAAATAAAAGCATGAAGCTTCACAAAAAGTAAATAACAGAACAGAGCAAAATGGCTTCTCATGCTCTTCCTCAGGCAGTTACAAGAGCAATTTAAACAGAGAAAAAAAAGGAAATTGTAAGGCAAGAATAAAACACAATCTACAGGAAGTTTATCCCCCAAAATGAGCAGAGGTGACAATTGTACTGGAAAGGAGAGATGACCACAGAGAATAAGACCAGGTTAGAACAACTAGAGACTTGCAAGCTCTAGAAACATCTTCAGTAAGATAACAAAGGTAGGACACTTTCAGCATATGAACATTAACCAAGGAAAGAAGTATCCAGAGGAAGTTTCTGAGATTACCCTATTCTAGGGCTAGAAAAATTAATAAATTATCCCCCTATAATCCTAGCACTATGAAGCTAAGGTAGGAGAATCCAGGCTAGTCTGAATGACATACTGAAACCTCTTCTACAGAAGAACAGACTAAACACAAGAAACTTATTAACTCCACAAAAGCTTGAAAATATATTCCATAAATAAAAATAGCAGTATTTGGTAAGAACCAGGCAAGAACATTCACATACTACAATAATGCAATCACAACATCTGTGTTGACCATGGTTTGTTTGATCACTGATACCTTTGGGGTAACCAACAGCCATCTAATTGGAACTAAGACACTATTAATAGGAGGGAAGTCACCCCCCATTGTATTGCAAATGTGACTGGTAAGGCCATGGACTCTAGAAAACCTACTATAGACATGTTCCTAAACCGTGTAATTCCTAATTGTATTCTAAATGCTTATCTTTATACCCACAGATAAGTGTAGCTCATGCCTCATCAAAAACCTTCTCTTTGCAGCAGATAGGGACTGTTACAGAAATCTACCACTGGTCAAAACACTGAAAACGACTGTCTGTGGGTTACCGAACCACAGTCAGATGTACCCAACTGATACATCTACAACCCAGTCTCTATATCCAAGGATCAGGGAACATCACAGAGAAGGAAGCAGAAAGTCTCTAAGAGCCAGAAAACCCTAACCCTAACCCTAGCCCTAACCCTAACCCTAACCCTAAGCCTAACCCTAACCCTAACCCTAACCCTAACCCTAACCCTAACCCTAACCCTAACCCTAACCCTAACCCTAACCCTAACCCTAACTTACTACTGCATCTACTGCAAGATAGTGATTTCTATGTATGGCAGGGAAGCTGCCACCATGAAATCTCAGCAACATGGTCACCTAAAGAAGACTTGCACAATGACATCACCAGCCAATAGCTGGTGGGAAAATCTCTCCAAGAAACATTCATAATGAAGAGCTACCGGTGACCAATGGCTGCTAAGAAGGGGGAGGTCATCGTCATCATCTCTAGGAATGAACCCCCTGATGATAAATATTTCAATTCCAAGTACTAAAAATATATACATACAAGCAATCCTCAATGGGCTCCGCAAGTTGTGCTTATGTATTTATAGGTACGTGTATCACAATAATGAGTAGAGATTGTTAATTTGAGAGGAGTCAGGGAACACAGCAGGAGTTAGAGGGGGAGGGAGCAGAAATGGTATAAGAACAGTACTCACGTATGAAACTCTCAAAGTTAAAGTAGTTGCCTTTAGATGTGAGCACTGTAGCTAATAAGTAGGAGTCGGCATTGGGTTTTACCATCTAGTTTAGGTTTTGTGTCCGTTCAATGGTACTATTTGACGCCCTTAACTATATGCATGTATAATTCTGAAAACTAAAATAGGACTTCTGCTTCTGACCGCTGGGAGGAAGGAACGTTTGAGCTCACAAGCAGACCACAGTCAATTCCAATCATGAATAAATCACACAAAGCTACAGTTTTCAGACCAAACAGGGAACGAAGGGCTGTCGGGCCTGAGATGTGGAGTGCCGTGTACTCAGCGCTGGAAGAGCGTGGGATTCCTGCGCAGAGGTTCTTTTCCAAAGCTCCATGCCAAAGAGGGAGGAACTCCGAGATCTCAGCAGATTGTCTGAGTCGACATGACACGGTTCGGGTGCAGAGTTCAAGGCGCTGAGGGAGGTGAACAGTGGCCGAAAGACAAAGCGCTTCTGCCATACCGGGCTTCTCTTTGGCCTTTAGCCAAATATCAGTCTGCACATCTACTGGGTAAAATGCCACACGGTCTGCACAACCACCAGATTCTGAAGCCACAACTGTTCCAGAACCATAAGGAAAATGACCCATACCGCGTGCCCATGACTGAGAGCCGCCATTGATCATACCAGGGTGAAAGGTCCTCGATGAGCGGTGAAGGCATTTAGTGGAGATACCGTGAGGGCTGACAGCGGTATTCCTATCTTTCTAGACATAAAATGAAGCCTGTGCGAGACACAGTTTTTAGAATAGGGATGGAGAGATGATCTCAATGGTTAAGAAAGCCGCGTATGTGGCAGAGGATGGCCTTATTGGACATCAGTGGGAGAAGCAGCCCTTGGTCCTATGGGGGTTCGATGCCACAGTGTAGGGGAGTGCTGGGGCGGGAAGGCGGGACTGGGTGGGTGGTAGGGGAGCACCCTCATAGAGACAGGAGAGGAGGTATGGGATAGGGGCTTTCCGGAGGGGAGACCTAGAAAGGGGATAACATTTGAAATGTAAATAAAGAAAATATTTAATAAAAGAAAAAATAAAGTAACTGATTTCACATGGTCTCTGGGAGGGAAAGAGCATAGAGATCTTAGAGATCTTGCTTCAGTTCCCAATACCCGTGCCTGGCCACTCACAACTGCCTGTGACTGTAACTGCAGGGGGGATCTTAAACCTCTGGCTTCTGGGGACACTCACAGTCATTTACCCATAAACAGAGACAGAATTTGAATTAATAACAGATTTTTTTAAGTTGAAATATTTAATTATCAATACAATAAATCCATAAATATGGTCCACTCTTCCATGTATTAGATATTTAACTTCATTTTTATATTTAATCAGCATTTAATGTTTTTAAAGACTCAGAATACAGAATGTATGCCAGTTTTGTCTGTATTACACCTGTGCATGCCAAGTTTTTCCTATTTCCCCCCTCTTCCATTTCTTTTCTTTGATTCCTCCTGTGCCCCCTGCCCCTTGCTCCCTCCTGAAATCACAGCCTCTCTTTCTTTAAATGTTATTGTTCATAATCATGCATAAACAAATAAATGCAACCAGCTGAGTCTGTTTAATGTTACTTTGTATGTATATGATTTCAGGATTAACTACTTAGTACTAAAACGCGGGGTCTCATCCCCGGGGAGGACTATGCCTCCTCTTTCTGCATTCCAGAGCTGCCTGTAGTTCTTTGCCTGTGAGACTTCCCTTCCATGGTAGCATGCTGTCGTATTTTTGCAGGTCTTATTTAGGAAGCCATATTGAGCCGGGCAGTGGTGGCACACGCCTTTAATCCCAGCACTTAGGAGGCAGAGGCAGGCGGATTTCTGAGTTCGAGGCCAGCCTGGTCTACAGAGTGAGTTCCAGGACAGCCAGGGCTACACAGAGAAACCCTGTCTCGAAAATAAAAATAAAGGAAGCCATATTGTTGAGGTTTCGTAGGTATAGCTTTCCTGTCGTTTCCAGGAGGCGTGATCTCTCAGACGCTTCACTGGTCCTCTGGCTCTTACACTCGTTCTGCCTGTTCTGCGACGTCCCCTGAGCCTTAGATGCAGGCGCTGTGCTGTAGACATACGCTTTGGTACTGGGATCCCCATCGTTTGTCTCTCTTTGCCTTGTGACTGGTTAGCGTCTTCTGTCACAGGCTCCTTCTGTCGCAAAGAGAAGTTTCTTTGATGGAAGAAGAGAACTACAACTACAATTATCTATAGGTATGAAATAAGTAATTAGAATGCAGTTAGGATTACAAATCCAGAACTTACAGAGACAGGCTGGGCATATAACTCAGTGATAGGAAAGTTGCCCAACATATGGGTTTAATCTCAGCATAACTAAATAGATAAGTAGTTCTTGCCAAAATATTATAAAACACAAAGCCAACATCACATGAATGGAATAATACACAATAGGTACGAGGTATTACTACATAACTGTGAAGTTGTTTCAATATTTAAAGTACGAATTGAAGAGGATTGAGGAGACACCTCCATGGTCAAGAGAACTGGCTGCTCTTTCAGAGGACCCTGATCCCATTTCCTGTACCCTCAAGGAGGCTCACAACCTTCTGTAACTCCAGTCCCAGGGCATCCAGACGCCCTCTTCTGGCCTCTGTGGGTATTGCATGCATATGATGCACCAATGAACACACAGGGAAAACTCACACATTAAAAACAGATGGTAAAATAGTCTTAAAATCAATTGACATAAGTCATTAATAGAATAAAGAAACATTTATATGATCATAGTAACATATGGAAAAATATTTGCAAATTTTAAGACTGATTTATTGATATAACTTCAGCAAATTAGAAATAAAAATGAATCCCCGCAGTCTTAGGAAAGGCATTTAGAAATAACAACAACAGATCATTTAAAAGTGATAGAATGAATGACCTTTTATTAGGATAAATAAGGAATGATATCCACTTTTACCAATTCTCTTTAATTATAGTAAAAGTTCTAAACACTGCAATAGGAAAAGAAGATAAAGGAAATTTGAAATATATATTAGAAAAGATACAAAGATATCCTGTTTTTACATGATATAACTGTCATATATATATATATAGTATTTAGTATATTTAGTAAATATATATATGCTAAAATTTTACATTAAAAATATCTTGTGAGTGAATTTAGCAAGATCTTAGGAAATGTTTTCAAAAATCAATTGTATTTGTATATATTTATAATAAATCTTTGGGCCATGAAATTTAGAAAATGAATTTTAAATAGGAAATAAAATGTTTAAAAATAATGTCAATGAGTGCAAATGGTACTTACGCTAAAGATTAAATTATACCTTAAAATCAATGATTAAATAAAAGAAGAGATGAAGTACTTTTGTTGGGCTTCTCATTACTGTGACTGATTCTGAAATGAAACCACGTAAGGCTGGAAAGAGTTGCTTTACCCTGTGGTTTCCCTCGTCATGATGGGCAGTTCATGTTGGACCAGAGATGCTCACGGCTTCACAGAAGCCAGAAAGCAGAGAGGGAATGCCTGTATCACTAGTTTTATCTATTCTTCCTTGTAGTTTCGTCTGGGCCCAGGAGTGTGTTTTATTCATCTTCTAGGCCCTTATCAACCCAATCAAACTGACCATCAAGATTAGCCATCATTTATATAATAGTCCCATTAATATAATAGTAAGACCCAATTATTTTTAAGATGTCAATTCTTTCCAAATAGATTCAGCACACTCTGGATCAAAATCACACAGAATTGAAAATCCACATGGAAATGCAATGGATTCATTGTAGGGAAGACACAATTCTTAGAAAAAAAAAAAAGAATGACTACAAAGCTGTCTACAGCAATAAAATATTTTTGAGGACACAAGGATAGGCATTTTATATAAAAAAATATAAATGTATCATTAAGGTCAGACTTGACTTTGAGAAAGGTCACAAAGTAATTTGGGGGAGGGGAAGACTTTACAGCAAAGACCCAGGAAGTCGGAAGGATTATGGGGACATGCGACTTATGTCACAGCTTTAGGAAGTTTAACTTAAGTGGATTATATACATATATGCAGAACTTCAAACTAAAGGGCGTTCTTCTCTGCGGTTTTAAACAATGGTTTCTGAAATAGGATACAAAGAGTGGGGAGGACAGCAAGCACAACGAACTTCTCCTTCCCAAAAATCTGACGTCTTTTGGAGAAAGAAAATAAGGCAAGATGCAAATCAGGAGAAAATATTCACAATATGTACGCTCGAGAATAGTCCCTGAAATATGTATCAAGCTTATAGCACACAATCAGAGGAAAGTCACACCATTTAAAAATGGGCGAGCTATTTTAAAACTTCCACAAAGGATGTACTAAAGTCCATTGGGGACTGGAACAATGGGCCAGATGCAGTGACAAATGCCCCCTACTCCCAGCGCGTTGGCGGATTGAGGCTGCAGGCTTGCAAGCTTGGGGTCAGCCTGGGCTACGTTGGGAGACCCTGTCTGGAAAAAAAAAAGTGGAAAGAGTAAAGTGATGGGTGTTGTTTCTATGCTTGAGGCAAATGTAAATTAAAGTCACCTTGAGATACTTCCGCTTCCGACCCTAGTAGGGCGGTTAAGATAAGAAAGACTAACACTGTGGAATGCTGGGAAAGGACAGACAGAAACAACAGTACCTTGCAGCGCAATGTAACACACACTAGCATTTTCTTACAAAGTTAAACAAACGCTTAACATCTGACTCAGTAATTACACACCTACGCATTCAGCCGCGCCCACACCCCACACCAAAAACAAGATATGTCCTCCACACAAGGACTTCCACATAACCGCTCATACTGGATTCATTCATGGTAGCCCCAAATTGGATGCAGGCAAATGTCTAACACCTGGTAATCGGAGAAACAGATTATCATACATTCATGCAATAGAATCCTGCGGATCAAGGGGAGGAAGCAACAACCTGGAGCATCACAGCAACATGCTGGAGGGAGGAAGAAGCCAGGCCGGAAGCAAGCACACCCTTCGGGATTATGTTCACATACAATTCTGCTAAAGCAAATCCAACCCATTGTGATAGAAAGTAGATCGGTGGTTACCTCTGCTAGGGTGGGCGTGGCAAGGAGGGGCCTGGGCAAGCCCTTTTGTTTTGGGGGGGGGGACGGGAGGGGGGGCTGGAGTTACTGATCTGTTTCTTAATAGTGATACGTCCACATGTGCAGATATGTTTCAAAGATCATTGCTCGGTCAAGCACACAGTGTTTACATGATTTAAAACAAAGGCGAGAAAGGCCAGGTGTGGGGGGCACATACTTTTAGTTCCAGCACTCAGAGAGGCAGAGGCAGGCGTAACTCTGTAGATTCAAGTCCAGCCTGGTCCACGTAGCAAGCTGGAATCCAGCCAAGACTACAAGTGGGACCCTGGCTCAAATAAATAAATAAATAAATAAATAAATAAATAAAAAATAAAAGGTGGGGGAGGGACAGGTGGCATGAGGGAAATTGTGAACAAGGTAAAACACGGAAGCAGTACAAGAAACCTAAAGACAAGAAGTCAAAATGGAGACAGTCTCACGACCTCCCATGATTCGCTAGCTGTTGTGGCATACCACAATTCCCCATAACCTCTGCTGCCTTATTGCAAGTTCAAGATAATCACTCCCACTATATTGATATGGAAACTGGGTCCTTGAGAGATCAAAGTTTTTTTTTTTTTCCCCAGTTTGTTTTTTCTCCCAGTGGCTTCTAAACTCTTCCTGCATATTAGAACAGTCTTTTGCAGGTCAGTGTGGAAAGGAAAGGTCTGTGAGAGTTCAGCCTTGGAGGGAGGAAAGCTGAAAAGGTAAGGCTGGACAAGGGGGAAATGAGTGGTGGTGCAGGCCAACTGTGTCCCTGCCGTTGCTGAAGAGCTTGCTGAAAAGAATGGGGACCACTGGAGTCCTATGTTGGGCACAGTGGCCAGGCCTTCCTATCAGTGCCCTGATCACTAAATATAGGATCCCCAGAAAGCACAGTCTTGGTTGGATGTCCGCAAGCTGAGATTGACATCTGGTGGGTACTTTCACATAGTCAGATTACAAATCCTTCCTTGAAGAAGGATCCAGAAGACCCACCTCTATGCCTATCATGATACTAAACCTATAGGGAAAATACTCATTTTCCCAACCTAAGAAGGATTGTATTGGGGAAACACAGAATTCGCTTCCTCCTTTTGCTTTTCCATACACTGTGGCAACTGCTGTCATGTCTGCCTTAGTAAGAAAGGTCCTTTCCATGAGATCGCCCACCTTTTGCTGAAAGGAAAAGGAATCCCCTCAGGAACATAATGACAAAGCTGTGGCCAACGTCTTATGTACTGGTATGATCAAAGGCTCAATACATGTTATAACTCACTCAAAACTCACAATGAGCTACCGTTGGGGTGGCTGCCATCTTTAAATCTCCACTTGACATCACTGCCGGCCAGGCTGGGAGCACTTTACCTTCTAAGCCTAAGAACACATAGCGAAGTCATTTCAGAAGGACCCAGTTTCTTAACCCCCATACACTGTGGCTTTCTCCACATCAAAAAGACACTAAGGAGGTTTCAGTGACACATTATAAATGTGCTCCGTCAAGTGCCACCTGAAGTGGCACAGCTCCTTCTCAAACTAAAGCCACCCACCAAAGTCCTCAGGTTACTCTTCTATCTGAAACAAGAACCTTCTGACTAAACACATATTTTTCCTCAGGAAATCTGTTCTGACCCACTTGGACTCAAACCAATCACCTTACACATGGGAGTACCGTTCAGTGGCTTTAAACTCTAAGAGGGTAAAAAAAAAAAATCTTCCTAAAGAGTGACCAGCAAGTCAAAGCAGTGTGAGATTAGCTTCTCTGTGAGATGGTAAGGTTTGGGGTGCTGATCCCCTGCCTCCATTATCCTAGATTGGTCTATAACATAATCTGACTCTTGAATGCTTAAAAATAGAGATAATTGAACACCCCACGCTGTGATGTGGGGCCGTGAAACTCAGTACTGAATTCAGTGGTGGGAGGGCTAATTTGCATTAACTTAGTCATGCCCACCTCGTCAACTTAGATAACTGATGTTAGGTCCCTAGAGTCTCCCAGAAACCTACATATGCCTGTAAGCTCAGTAGATGAGGAGCCAGGCCAGGATCTTGCTCCCAGTTTTCCGTCTCCGTGGTTCTGTGATCTTACACCAGTCAGTCACTCTGGTATTTAGTCCTGTTCTCCACACGCTTTGAGACTTGGATTGGGTAAATCCCCTTCCAGCTAATTTTGCAATGCTTAGAAATCCAAGAAAGAGGAACAAAGAAGACTCCGACAGAGCGGCTAGCAGAGCTCATTGGAGCAGGGTTCTCCAAAGCGTTTTCTGGGGTCTGCGTCACAAACAGGGAGCACAGTGCATTCTTCAGTCCCAGGAGCCTCTCAAGCTGTGTCCTCAATATTCCTCTGCTAAAATGGACAAGGAATCAAACAAACCATGGAGGGATCAATCTCTGGTCAGGAGGCTGTACAGTCTCAGGAAGAGCAGGGTCTGGTCAAGAACTGTAGCACTGCCCTCACTCTGCTTATCGTTGTCCTTGGTGAACCTGATTCCTGGCAACTGTAATCCCTGGAGAAGCAGAGATCAAAAAAGAGAGGCGATAAAGAACCCGGGGAGTAAATATTGCTGATAAAAGTATCAAAGCTCAAAAACCAAAGCAGACTTGATTTTCCTGGGTCTGTACAAAGCATTCTGACTTCCTAGATGCCATTCCCTTAAGCTAGAAAATAAGTATTGAGAATGGCTACATTTACCTCGAGCAAAAATTAGAGAAACTAAGGGAAACCTGAAGTAGAAACTGACTGTCCTAGCTCATTGTTTGTAAGACTTACAGAGAAAGAGACTGACTTGCCTAGAGTTAGAAAGTCACATAGCTGCAGATCTATTACAAGAACCTGAGTCTAAGCTCATTTATGTCTCAAAAAAACAAAACAAAACAAAACAAACAAAACTACAGAGGACCTTCAATGGAGCATCATAGGAGCCTGAAGATATTCACTCTGGAGAGGCAGGAAAGCCATCCAGCTGTTAGAACACAGTGAATCAACCAATCTGACTTATGCTTCACGATGGTCCTCATCACTATTCCGGGAATATGGAATGTGGGGAGGTAGAGAAAGGGAACAGAACTCATTATAATAAGCCAGGTAGAAGTGACAGTGCTTTGGGTAGGCTGATGGTAGTAGTGAGAAGTAGTCATGTGCTTGGTTTGTTCCGAAGGTAGAAATAAGTGAATTGGGTAAAGGAAGAAAAAAAATGAGTGAAGGAAATCTCGAAGGCCCCACCCGACCCCAGCTTCCGAGTAGTCACCATTCACAGAACAGAGAAAGCTCCCTAAGAGTTTCATTTGGGGAAGGTGATCTCATCACATTGGTGTGTCTGAAAGACAACCGGGGTTGCAGTGTAAGAAAGGGGCTATAGATGGGTGGGGTGAATAAGAAGATACAGGAATAGATAAAAACTTGTCCAGAAATAGTCCATTAATGGGCCACTTGATACCTTCCTCTTTTTTTACAGCTTTGTAGATAGAGAGATAAACAGACAGACAGACAGACAGACAGACAAACAGATGATACATTGACAGAGAATAGACAGATGATAGGTGGTGAGTGTGTAAGAGAAAGAGAGAGATGATGGGTAGATAAATAGATGATAGATAAATAGTTGGATAGATAGTAGGTGGTAGATACATAGAGAGATGATAGATAATTATAAAAATAAAACCCACTAAACCTGTGATTTGGGGAAATTGCTTAAGATACAGAATAGCATGGTCACTTAAGTTTTACGCAAGAAATACATTCAGTGGGATAGTTGGCAGTTTGAAAGGGGGAAAGTTGTGGTGATAGTAAGCAAATATCAAACTGTGGGGAAAATATTCATTTGACGAGTCTCATTTTTCATTATGTAAGACCATTTGAATAGTATACCATGTGGGATTCATTCCCAGCTCACAAACTGCATTATCCCTACCCTGTCAAAATTTCCTTGACTTAAATTACAGTCACGTTTGTTCAGTAGGACTCAGATATTGGTTGTGGTAAATTGGACCAGACAGGGACCCATCTGATGCTGTCATCTGGAATGCAGATGTGTGACAAAAGTAGCAAGGCAACACTGACACATGAAGAAGATGATCATCTGTCAGCTCAGGTGCTGAGGGTAGAAGAAGGCCACAGGGATGAAAAAGAAAAAGCACAGAGAGATGCTGAAACAAGGGACATAGGACTGATGGACAGTCAGGGCCTAGGATGGCCTACTTTCTGAAGCCCAGTGCCAATGATACATTGGGTGCTTAAGAAATTTGTGGATGGCAATAATTTATGATTGAATATTTAATTAACTTACTTTGATAAAGTTGGCTTACCTTGTGCTAAAGGGTCGTACCTAATAGTGATTTCTGTGCCTAAGAATCAGAAGTAGATATCTTGCTTTTCTTCATGCTCACATACAGATACGGAGTTCCATATCTGCATTCATATTTTTCCAACCAAAGAAAGTTCTAAGTTACTGTGTTTGGGCCCAGGAGATACAAGATGCTTTATACTATTGTGAAAGAGGGTAAAGTTAATGAATGAGTATGCCACCATCCCTTGAGAGAAGAATTAGTAAACATCAAAGCAATAATTCCATTTGGAAGGAGTTGTGTTGTGGGAAGTACAATTTGAAGTTTCAGAAGTACATGCCATTTCCTCTACCTATCTACCAATCTGACTACCTATTTATCTTTGTATCTCTCACACAAACACAAACACACACACACACACACACACACACACACACACACACACACACACGTACCAAAAGATAATATGGGAGCAGTAGTGGAAAAATTCTGACATCGACCCATCAATCTCTGACCTCCACTTCAAGCTTAAGATGCAAGCTCTCCGCTTCCTCCGCTTCCTCCCGTGTGCCTTTCCTTTGGCATCATGAACTCTCATCCTCTGAAGCTGCAAGTCCCACATTAAACTCTCCTTTATACATTGCCTTGGTCGTGGTGTTTTATCACAGCAACAGAAAAGTAACAAAGACAACCAGTCATGAGGTTTCCAAATTTAAAAATCAGAATCCTTCACATACATGGCTTGGATTCCTGGATCGCATGAGGGCATGGGGAGTTGTTTATCGTGGGAAGTCTATTCTCAGACGAGACACGATTTAATGTAATCCCCAAAGGTTTTGCTTAAAAACTTTTAAGCGGGCTGGGGACATGGCTCAGTTGGTAAAATGCGTGCTACGTAGGCACAAGGACCCAGTACCCCCATAAGAGGCAGCAGTGGTTATGCATATCTGTAACCCTAGAGCTGGGGTCAGAGGAAAGCTGATCCTCAGAGCTTATCAGCCAACTAGACCATGAGTTCCGGGTTCAGTGAGAGACCTTACAGCAAAAGATAAGGTGAGAGCAGTAGAGGAGGTTCCCTATACCACTGCTGGCCTCCACATGAACTCACACTAGCGCATACATGTAAGTGCACTCATGCAAGTGCACACATGCAAGTGCACTCATGCAAGTGCACATATACACTGTAACATTACATGCACAAAAACTAATCATGTAACTACACCTCCCCACGTCATTCTCAACCTCATCTAGTTCCTTCAAACACGACAGTGTCTTCTGCTCCCCACAACGGATACCAGAGGAGAAGGGACACCATGGCTGACAGAATCATGACAGGCCTCACCAGAGACTACAAAACCGCCCCAGCCTGTGTCCTATTTCTCTACTACATGCGAAGCTCACTTGGTTTTGTTTGTTTACTGAGGTGAAAAATGAAAGAGAAATCGTGAACCTCGGTATCTGACGGACAGAATTCAACATGTCTTGCAGAAAACTTAATTTTCCTTTCCATTTTATTAAATACACTGCTTGGGAAATGCCAGCCATGTAAAAGTAAGATGTGCTTATTTACGTACATTGTGGAGAAATCTATTATCTGGGGCTGGAGCATTGCCTTGAGTGGTATTCAGGGTGGAATTTAAAAAAAAAAAAAACAGGAGAGATGGAACTTCTCTGATAGGAGGGGTCTGGGATGCTCTGAGACTTCGGGGTAGTTGAGACTGAGTTTTACAATGCCTTGCTCGGTGACTTATATAAAGCTAAGACTGGAGAGAGATGCTCAGAGGGTAAGAGCATTTGAATGATGTTCCAGAGGACCCAGGTTCGGTTCCCAGAACAACTCACAACCATCTGTAACTCCAGTTTGAGGGACTCCAACGCCTTCTTCTGGGTGCTCCGTCCCAAGACAGCCACAGCCAACTGTGCTTTTCCCATTCAGGCCTGGATGGAGCCTCCAGCTGATGAATGCACTATATGTAAAGGTAGAACTAGATCTTACATGCGCTTTACTTTACCCACAGAGAATTGATCAGAAAAAGTTAATACCCTATACTTATTTTGTTTAAGTTTTATAAGCACCATTTTTTTTTTTTTGATTTTGGTTTTTTCGAGACAGGGATTCTCTGTATAGCCCTGGCTGTCCTGGAACTCACACTGTAGACCAGGCTGGCCTCGAACTCAGAAATCCGCCTGCCTCTGCCTCCCAAGTGCTGGGATTACAGGCGTGCGCCACCACCGCCCAGCATAAGCACCATATTTTAAAGGTGAAATTTTAAACATAAAATTTGGATTCGAAACTTCTCAATGAAAACAGTACATACTGTTAAAGCTACAGACCTATAGCTTCCAAGGACATTTCTTGGTTGCATGTGAACACAGCCAGATAGGATTGAAGCAGAAACTCCAGTTGGTAGGAGCCTCTGCCCACCAATCACCAGGCTCTATTTTACCCACTAAAATCATTGCCGTACCTATGTGACTCCTCCGGGAGCCAGAGAATAGAACCATACCTTAATGCAGGACAGTTGCTACTTTCTCAAACATGCAAAACCATGTGACATTTCAATGCTCCAGAGTTTTTCCAGTTCTTCGAACTAAGGTGGATATTTGTGTCTTCGTGGAACATATTTCCAGTTTTTAAAGTTACCTACAGATGCATTTTTTTAATGCTACGACTACCAAACGACAGATCCATGGAACACTAGCCTGGGTTCTTTCCTGAACCGATGAAAGAAGATACATCCAAAGTCCTATAGCACGGGAGGAGAACTTCCGTGGCCACAGGTGCGGATGGCAGTCATGATGTTCTAGGGGTAAAATTAGCTCGATGATCAACAGCAACATCCACACTGTCCATGTGGCTCTGAGCTAGGACTAAGAAGGCGGTGGAGGTTAAGATGGGATATGACTCTCCTTTCTGTTAGGAGCAATAAACCTTTGGCATCACTAACAAATGAGAGGAGCATGTGTTCCTTTTTGATAGTTTGCCCACCAAGAGCATACAACACTGCTAATGCCCTGGTGAGCTTGGGGTCAGACTAACTCATCAGACTAACTAGGGCACCACAGTGGTATCTGTGGCTGCTTTGTACCTTATGGTTCTGTGACGGTCCAGATGGAGCGGTTTGGTTTGGTTTGGTTACATTTAGAGAACATGTATTCTGTTCGGATGCCTTTCTTGATCTATTAATTCAGCATTTATATAACAAAAACAATGAGACAATAGTTTATAATTTGCTATCCCACATTTACAATAAATTTAAAATAAAACTTCATTTACAAAAATCAGAGAGTAAGTCACACTCGACCACAATCTATACTTTGTCTACTCCTGGTCTAACCTTGGTATCAGAACAGGTCTATGATTGATTCTGAGAAAATGGCATCTGAAGACTCTGAGCCTCACTTTGCTCAGGAAAGTAGAGTGTGCACCCACCACCTTAACTAACTTACATGGTTGCTAAGTCCATGCCGGGGATGAAATAATGTAACTTACTGATCAGTTTGTTGTAAATCGCCAGGTGGTATATAACTGTTTAATGATTAACACCAAAAGTTGGGCTTGCAGCAGGAAACGCTGGCCTCCTGCCCAGCCCTCAGCATTGTTTTCCTTCCTTCTATTCCTGTATTCAAATATCTTCCTACTCAGTTCCTATGCTGGAACCCTCCTTCACATATGTGCACACACCTGTATGTGAACATGCAGCACAGCACAGCAGAACTGCACATAAATTCCACATCCCTGGAGCTTGATTCTCCCTGGATCTTGCTGGGCCCTAAGGCCTCTTTTTTCATCCATTCTCCCAGTAGGCTTGATTCTTGCAAGCGACCTCCCCACTGTCCTTCTCTAGATTATCCTACTAATGGCAGAATAAATAGCATTGCAGATGCAATTTTGTATCTAAAAGGAGTCATTTGCTAACAAATGGCTTATCTCAATATGTCCTTGGGCCAGTCTCACTAGAGAAGCCCAAATGTTCAAGTGTACCTTTTTTTTTTAGAGTATATTAGATCACTTCCAAGAAACTCACTTAGAGTCCTAAACAGCAGCTAGGCTCTTGCAAATCGAGGCGAAATTTGAGGCAAGGGAGTGTCGTGTGAAGTGGCTTCCAAATGATCAATATATAGGATCACATTTACAAAGCGAGAACCACAGACAGTGCAGAAAACCAAATTTGGTTGGAAGAAAGAGGTAGGTCACACCTTCAGGTCACTTCTTCATTAAAGAAGCCAAGTCATTCACCTAATGAATTATGTTTCTCTCTCTCTCTCTCTCTCTCTCTCTCTCTCTCTCTCTCTCTCTCTCTCTTTTTCAAGACAGGGTTTCTCTGTGTAGCCCTGGCTGTCCTGGAACTCACTCTGTAGACCAGGCTGGCCTCAAACTCAGAAATCTGCCTGCCTCTGCCTCCCAAGTGCTGGGATTAAAGGCATGCGCCACCACTGCCCAGCTGTGTTTCTCTCTTCTGTAGTACTATTTTCAATCATAAACATAAAAGGGTTTGCCTACTATATTCTGAACTGTGCAAGAACTGAGAGCTCTTGTCTACTGTATATTTCAGCCATTATTTCTGGGCCTGAGCTAGAATAATTGTGGAACAAAAAAAAAATCTGTTAAATCAAAAGTATGTATTACAGGTACAAAAGGAAATGTTTTAGTGAATTTAGAACTTCCAATTCATAATTCTTTATGAATAAGAAATGCAAATTTCAGAATACCTGGACTTTGTGGCGTACAGTTAGAGTTTTCTCTAGCCCCAGTTTGAGTCCTCTGCATTGTGCTACTGTTTATACATGACACTAGTAAATGCTGGTGAATAACCCCTCCCATCAGGGGGCTTGGGCCAACATTTGCATCCACAGAGCCAAGCACTGCACTAGAATCCCCTGTCTACACTTCCTCCCAAGTTTGCTGTCCACTTTCAGTTGTATTTTGAAACCCGCTTTAGCAGGAACATCCACGCCATGACAATGGGAAAATGGTACAATCGAGGCTGTTTGGAGAGAACATCAGCTTACACATCACTCCCTCACTACCTGCAGGCTGATTTAATGGTACAGAGCCTGACACACTGCCTAGAAGGACTAACATGGGTGCATCAATTCAAACTTAATTAGATGATGTCAGGCCAGAAAAAGCCACCACTCCATCCTTCCAGAGAGCTCTAGCTTCTCTGGTCAAACCCCATTAAGTCTGAGTAGCTTCTGGTTCCTCTTGCTGTTAAGGAGTCTTTGACCTGGTTCCAGGCATGATGCTTCCTAGATTATAAGGCTGCCAGAGAAACAGGAGAAGAGAGAATGGGTGCTGAAGACTTACTGCTTTTTAATTACATCGCTTGTATTTGTATTATTAAGTATTACAATCTAACAAGTATGAGTGCATGCCCTAAAGGTTTAAGTCCTATAATAAAAATAATATTTAAATATTTTCATCTACATTTTAAGAGACTTTCTCATCTTGATCAGGCAGAAAGGAAATATTTTTTTAATTTATCCCAGAGACATATTACTCACTTAGAAGGGAGATAGACAATAACCACAGGCTGAGTCATAGCTCCTTAATATCAAAGTCATTTCTACTTTGTTACTACCCTTCCCATTCAGCTAAAAATCTTATTCTTCTAGACACACTATTTGGATTCAGTGTTACAAATATTAGCATGATTACATATAAAAAATAAACCTGATGTTCAAAGAATTTAATGTATAAAGGGGAAAATACACTAGACTGAAAATCAGTACATAAAAAAAATAACTTTGCAAAAGAAAACATAAAGATAAAATTAAAATTTAAAAGATGGAAGCTACTAGAGGTTCCACTTGGATTAATGTCATCATTTAATAAAACAAGTCCTCAGATGTTTCTAAGTATTTGAAGAACTGTTACAAATAATAGTATTCTAAGATCTGATCTTGAGCTTGAAGCTACAAAAGAGTTGATGTGTAGCCCTCACCTCACTTAACTAACTAGAGAAAATCTTTCTCTAGGTGAATAGCAAAGAGAAAAATTAATTTACTTGCTTGTAAATTATCCAATTTTTAAGTAATATTTAAAGACTTGTGTGCGAGTGTGTTTTTGCATGTATGCGTATATGTGTTTGAATGTATGTCACATGTGTGCAAGTGATCTGATCACATAAGGTATTGGATTCCCTGGAGCTAGAGTTACAGGCAATGTAAACTGCCTGACCTGGGTGTGAAAAATGTAACTCGGGTCCTCTGGAAGAGTCACAAGTATTCTTAATTGCTGAACAATCTCTCTAGCTCCATGACTTTTAATGAATGCTCTAGATAGATGTGTACATTGAGCAAACCAGGATTCTCTAATGAGGTGTTTTGTTTTGTTTTGTTTTAACATTTAGTGTGTGTGTGTGTGTGTGTGTGTGAGAGAGAGAGAGAGAGAGAGAGAGAGAGAGAGAGAGAGAGAGAGATTGTGTGTATGTGTGCATGTTTGTGGGTGTATGTGTGTTTGTGTGTGTATGTGTGTGTATGTACATGTATTACCACAGTGAATGCATGAACTTCAGAGGACAACCTACATGAATCCATCTGTCCATCTGCAAAGTTCCCAGAGATCCAGCTCAGGCTCTCAAGCTTGGCAGCAGGTGTTTTAGTCCCGTCCGCGTCTCACTGACCTGATTCTTCTAACTAGGAGTTGGATGATTTACCTTCTTCTGTACTTTTGTCTAGGTTATTTGAAATGAGTTTCTTATAGTGAATATAGTTTAATTTTACTTTTAAATTGGAATGTTTAGACCATTTACATTTAGTGTATTATACTATTTTCCTATTTGATTTTTGCTTTTCCCATCTTCATTTGGATTACCTTTTGTAATTATTTTAGCCTCTTCTACCGCAAAGAGAAAAATGAATATACTTATATTTGCTTATGAATTGTCCAATTCTAAAGTAATATTTAAAGATTTGTGTGTGTGTTCATGTGCACACGTGTATATGTATGTAAGTTTGAATGTATGCCACATGTATGTAAGTAACCACAGAAGGTATTGAATTCCCTGGAGGCAGAATTACAGGCAATGTTGAACATATTATCTATTTTCATAAATGAAGATTTTTGATGTTGTTGTTGCTTGGTTATTGTGTCAGAGTTGAGCCCAGGGTCTTGTACATACTAGGCAAGTACTGTACCACTAAGCTACCACCAAAAGCCCTATATCAAATGGTTTTTTTTTAGTTGATTTTTTTAAATAAATTTTCTGGATTTTTTTATAAACTTGTATAAATTTATTTTACACAGATATATTTACATATTTATATAATATATAAATTTGATTAAATCATGTTTACCTTTATTTGTCCTTGAAATTACAGAGAGGACAGAACTCAACTGATAAAGTGCCTTACATGTACAAAGTCCCAGCTTCTAACCCCACCACAGAAGATATTCAGAAATTTCCAACTATAAATGTAGGTGATTTTATATCTCCTTTTAATTATTTTAGCCTCCAGTATGAGGTCCATGCATAAACATTTGTAGGATGAATTGTGATGAATTGACTTTATAAAAGGGTTTCTCTTTAGCTCTGGATAAAATTCTCATCCTGAAATTCACCTTTTCTAATAGTCGCAAGACTATAGTGGGAAAGAAGTCATTTACATTTATGAACATCCTTGCTTTTCTAGCTCTTACCCCTGCATCTAGTGTGATTGCCACTGACCTGGATTCCTTTAAAATTTATTATTATTATTATTATTATTAGTAGTAGTAGTAGTAGTAGTAGTAGTAGTAGTAGTAGTATTTCTATTACTATTGCAGTGAAAATTGTTTAAGGTAAATTCTTTCAGTTTTTGTTTATTTGAAAAAGCTTTACTTTAATCTCATTTTTAAAGGATATTTTCACAGTGCATAATTTTTTAGGTTGACAGTTTTATTTTCAGTACTTAAAAAAATGCCATCCCAATGACCTCTGGCCTTCATCATTTCTAATGAGAAGAATACTTTCACATCTTTGTTCCTCAGTACATGGTATGTCTTTTTCTTTCGCCACTTTGAATATTTTCTCCTTCTTACCAGACTTTCGGTAACTTGATAATGATAGCCTTGATGTCATATTGTTAGGGCTTATAGAGTTTTACTACACATGGCTAGATTCTTGGATCTTGTTGGGCTCCTGAAATGTATGTGCAGACAACATTCCTTAGTTTGGAATACTTTTGCATGTTAGTCCTTCAATACTTTTCTATCACCCCTTTTCACCGAGACTCCAGTTTTCCAACATTCCTCTGTGAATGTTGTCCCCAAGTTACTGTGATCTTCTCGATGATTCTACTTTCTCCCATTCTGGAATTTGTCTTGAGTAATTTTTATTGCCAGATCTTCAGAATCACTGGCCTTTAGAACTCCATTTCAAATGTCCATTGCTGACATTTTAGGCAGTGAGACTTCCCGTTGTGTATTGCAACTTCCAATTCTAAAAGTTGCATTTGGTTCTTATCCTATTGTGTCTTCATGTTTATATTAAACTTATGTTTTCTCTTAAATCCATGGACACACTAAGCATATTTAAAGCAGATATATGAGTTCTTGCTCTTGAATCACTGTTGCCTCCTTATGCCCCTTTGAGGCTGTACCTCTGTATATTTTCCTTTTCTTCGAGTATATAAGAATTACTATTTTTATGACATATTGAATATTGTAGATGCTACATTGCTGAACATGTGATTTCATTATATTAGCTGAAATAATTTTGGACCTCCATCTACATTTAATTGTTTTGTGTGTGAATCCCTTTGTTATTTAGGGAACTTGCTTCTATTGTTCAGAGTAGAGCTATAAGAGCCATTGTTCTAAGGTCATTGCAGCTGCATTACGATGGGATGCTCTTGACTTACTCTGAAGTGTTCCATGTACTCAATGAGGTGCCATCACTCTGGCTCTTGTAACAACTTCCATCCCTTTGTAAACTTAAGAACTTATTTGACTTGACCCATCTTATTGTATTGGAAAAAAAAACATATAGGCTAGATAACATGACAAAGGACAAGTATATATTTGTTCACACTTTTTGAGGCTCAAAGGCATGAAACTGGCATCAGTTCAGCTCTAGGAAGGGCCTCATTGAAGATATAGCATCACAATCATGTCCTAAGTCAGGAAATCAAAGAACAGCTAAAGACTCCCCTGAAGTCACACTTCTAGAGAGCCAAACACTTCCCATTAAGCCTTGTAGCAAGGTCTCGTCACCCAAGGAACAAGTCTCCCACCCAGGAAACACTGAGGGTGACCTCGACCACTGCATCCTTTAGGATTACTTATTCCTGGGACATTCTTACTCTCCAGCCTCACAGAATTTTATTCTATGCCTTTGCCAAAGACTCAAGCATAAATCTGTATACATATACATTGCCCCTGACCTTTCTCCATAGTTTCCTTCTCTCTGTCACCCAGCTCTACCATCAAACTGTCTCTGACCCATCAGCTTTCCAATAATGCCAAGAGACTTACATGATTTACAAAAGCTTAGGCCTTATAATTTAGGCTTGTTCCCAACTAGCCTGTATAACTTAATAACTCATTTATCCTAATCTGCTTTCGCCACATGGCCCATTATCTCTTATTCAGTCAGTCCTCACACCTGCGCCTTCCACCTCCTCATTCAGCCAGGAAAAAAAAAAATCCTTGATTCTTTCCCAGAGTTTGTGTCTCTGCCCGGACATCCAGCCTTTTCTCTCCTGCCGTCAGCTCTTTATTAAACCAATCCGAAGGACATGGAGAAGACTGTTTAGAAAATCTGATGCGGGTAGTGATCAAACAAGTCGAATAACCATACCAAGGTCCAGACAGTACTTCGCTCTTGAGGCTGATTCAGAAATCATCATTTGAATAATACAAAGACAACCTTTCCACTGTGCACAAGAAGATTATCCCAACACAGCTCTGTGACTCCTCACTGTGGGTTTCTCCAGTCTCCTTAACTAAGCAATATATGGAGAATGTATGTGCTGCACAGATGGAGAACTGGGGGCAGGTGGAGTCTCCATCTGTGCAGCACATAGGTCTAGCGTACGCGGCTTGCTTCATCTGCAGGCTTACTCACTTGACTTGCTCTCCCCCAGAAACCTGGTGCGTCTAGAGCATGACGTGTCTAGAGTTTTCCTTCTCCTAGGTCGTCCTCCTAGGTATTGCTTCATGCGTGAAGGTAGAAAACTGGCTTTAAATATCCCAACTTGTTTTCTGAGGTCTACTGCAGGAGGGCGATTAATTATGCAGGAACTCTCATAGTCAAAAGCAGAAGCCTTAGAAATTCTAAATGAATTTTATTATCAAATGGAAAGAAGATTAATTTGGCAAAACGGACTAATTTCAAGGTGAGCTGATTTGCTATTCATTGTCATAACAAGTTAGAACAACCTTAAGGACTTACACAACATAAATATGCTAATGGTTCCAAAGATAGGGCCAGGGAGATGGCTTGGTGTAGAAAGGCGCCTGCCACCAAGCCCAACTACTTGGGTTTAGTCCCTAGCACCCATATGGCAGGAGAGAAAGGACTCCTCTCCCTATATGAATTGTGGCTCAGCTCTCTCTAAAATATTGTAACAAAATTGTAAGTTAAAAAAAAATGTGGTGGGGGAGGCTGGAGAGATGGCTGCAGGGGTTAAGAATGGGTGTTGCTTTATGTGAGACTCCAAGTTCTCTAGAATCCTTCAAGGGTAGCTGGCAACTGTCTCTAACTGCAGCTACCAAGGATCTTACATGCCCTTCTGGTCTCCAATGGCACTTGCACACACACACACACACACACACACACACACACACACACACCCCTAAATAGGAGTTCTATAGATCAGAAGCCCAAGTCCCACCAACAGAGCAGCAAGCCCTCTGATATTCTGCCTGAAGGCTCTACCATGACAGAAGCTGTTTCTTCGCCTGTAACCACTTCCAGCAGCTCCTGCCTCTCATCTTCAAAGCCACTCAGTCACAAAGAAGACACAACCCTTCTGTCTCCTTTTCCATCAGCACATCTGCCTCTGCTGCTTGTTTCTGTCTCTCTTCCAGTTTGTGAAGGACTCGGTGGTTATACGAGGCATGATGAGCTCTGTTTTAACTTCAGCTGACTCGCTGCTATGATTCCACCTGTACCTGTAAGGCCTGCCGGCTGTGTAACCGAACCTTATCCACAGTTCTTGGAACTGGCACAGTGAAGAGCTGTGTGCCAGTCACGTGGAACAAATAAACAATTCACCACCACATCCTTGGATCTCCCTACTGGACTTGACTTCAGATCTAAATCTGAAATAACTCCTTAGGCAACTTTAAATCCCCGCTGTTGAAAGCCTTAAGGATAACATTGGCAAGAGGCTGTCAAAACATAAAAATTAGCTTCCACTTACATTTCTGTGAGCTAGAATATAGACGGGAAGAAAAATTAAAAATTCACATATGTTTTTATGTAGTCACAAGTTATAACTATATAAATAGCTACCGCGACAGAAAGGATTACTACAGTTCATCTCACACATGGTAAGTAAAGGCTTCATTCTGAAGCTATCGCCCCGAGGAATGCACACCCCTTTCTCCAAGGCATGGAGTAATTTCGATTTTTATTTGGTTATACTATTCATTTTGTGTGTGTGTCCACATTAAGTGTCCTGCCCTTAAGTCTCATCATCACAGCCATGGGGCGCAGCCTGAAACTAATGTTTCACGGTCATCTCAAGGCATTATAGGTGGTGGACGTGAGCAAAGCTACTTTCCTGTTGAATATTAAAATATGAGGGGAGAAGTCTTCCTTTATATGTTGTACTATGAAAAACTTCAAGTGAGTCATAAGTCATCTTGTGTGGGGAGACATTGGCAGAGACGCTCAGTCAAATGTCAGAATGCTTGCTCATCTCTGTCTGGTTTATCGCCTCTTCTTATCTTGCAACATCTTCAGCGTGTTCTGTCGGAACTGGGTATTTTCTTCCCAAGCCAGTCAAACAGTTCGGAAAAGGTAGACCTCAAAGATTTTACTCCTTTGTATCCACTATTCCTCAGAGAGAAAGAGAGAGAGAGAGAGAGAAAAGAATCTTTATAAATACTTATGAATTGAAGAAATAGTCACCAAGTCAACAAATGCTACTCGTGTTCCTGAAATGGTAAGTCCTCCAGAAAATACATATATTCCTGAAGCCTTCCTCTTATGAAAAACGTCCTTTCAGACTGTGCATGATATGATGGCTCCTGGCAAACATGAGCAGAGATCACGGGTGTAACTGCAGCAGGAAGAGTCTCTGTGACTTCCGCTGTAGCAGACTGTCCCAAAAGCTCTCCAGTCACTTACCGCACTCCACACGGATGATGTTACTACCCTGTCGTTTTGATGACAAAGCCACCCAAGCCCTTAGATCTGCCTTGGGAGGTGCCATCTTCACAGGAGAACAGCTTTAAGGAGATAGATGCCCATTCAGTTTGTGCCAATAATTTTGATTAACACCTTCCCTTTTATCCTGGAGTCGTTTGCTTTTGTGGTTTCTGTCTTCTCTCGGCTCTGCCACCTCCATTCGAAATCTCTGCTTAAACTTCCTTCGACTGGGCCTCTTTCTGTATACCACACTGGCGCCACTGGCATTTGAGTATCCAGGCGCAATTTGTGTGCCCATGGATCTTAAACAAACCACGCATAACTAAAAACTTCCTTCATTCCCTCACAAAGCAAACTCCATGTAGGAATTCTGAACTTCAGATTTTCTGGAGTCCACACGGTCCTTTAAGTTCTGATCAGTTTTACACAGCCACCCAGAGTTCTCATCTGGTTTATAAAAACAGGAAAATTTTCCAAGACAGGGTCATCACTCATCAATAAGCTAGAATGTATTTGCACATGTAATAACCAGTGCTTCCCCAAACCAAGGCCTCACCTTCATCTCAGCCTCTCTCGTTGATTAAAAGGAAAAGCCCAGGCTAGGTGGTGGTGGTGCACACCTTTAATCCCAGCACTTGGGAGGCAGAGGCAGGTGGATTTCTGAGTTCGAGGCCAGCCTAGTCTACAGAGTGAGTTCCAGGACAGCCAGGGCTATACAGAGAAACCCTGTCTCAAAAAACCATTAAAAAAAAAAAAAAGGAAAAGCCCAAAATGGTGTTTTGGGACCAAAATGATAAGACTCTTGTTAGCTTTTGTGCAAGACTCTGGGTTTAATGCCCAGCACTGAACATAATGCCAACAATGAAAACAAAACCATGTCTGAATGGAAGAGTCCCTAGGAAAAAGTTCTAAGGCAAGCATTGATGGCGTGACTATTCTGCATGCATTATGAAAGGAACACAACCAACCACTATTTATTAACTACTAAGAATGTGTGAACTGATACCTGGAGAAAACGCAGCAGAGGAGAGAAACAGCGCAGGTGCGAAAGCTGCGCACGGATAAGGGTAGCGTCTCTGTTGGACAGGCAGTGGAATCACTTCCGTCCTGGGAGCCATAAACACAGATGTGGCGTGGGAATACGAGTGCGGGGACAAAGCCAGGGCGTGAGACAAAGCCAGGGCATGGGAATGCGTGCGAATGCAAACCCCTGACACTAGAGGACCCTGCCGTGGAGGTAAGGATTCAGAGGATCCGGGTCTCAGCATCTCGATTTCCCCACCAGGAGCTGGCATTGCAAATGCCTCTCAGGAGGCCACTCTGAGAAAAAACAGCCATATTAAAAGACTGAGTGAATGGGAAACTCTCAAGTGTTTAGCATAGAGCGAATGGCTTGTTAGACAGGATTCACTCTAAGGAACTTGGTTATGGTGGTAGCAAAATGAGGAAACATCGAGACAGAAGCCCGGCCCGGGGCAGGGCTGGTTAGAAGGACCACCCTGAGCGCACTGACTAAACTGAGATGGACCAGTTTCAGCTGCAGCACTGAAGAGAAATGCAGGCAAAGACAACATGGCGTCTATGTAAACCATTCCCGAGTATTCACAACCTCGGAGAAATTGTATGAACATGCCAGCATTCAATTGTATCAATAATATTCACCCAAGTACCAATTCTGACTATTGTCATGCACAAAAACATCTTTTATTAAAAAGCCAAATACATTGTTTTGATAGCATCTGCCTGACTCAGATCATCAACAAATTATTCAAAAACAAAAAGACATACATAAACAAATAAGGAAGGGACCCAGCTATGGAGCTGAAATATATATATTTCATATATATGTATATATATATATATATATATACATATATATGGAGAGAGAAAGACTAGATTACATTACAATTCTGTACTACTCAATGTATTTCTCAGGCTATAGATAGATCTATATACTTTTCAAATTGGAGTGTATTCAGGAGAAGACCAATTACTTAAATTTAATTTTGGACTGTGGTAAGAAAAAAGTACTTAAGAGAAATACAGCAAGTAACAAGTTTTGTTTCCTTTCCTCTGTTCCATAGCTGAGGGGCAGAGAGAAGCAGCGGGCCTATTGTGTTGTCACGAGAAACAGAACAGACAGACAGATGGACTCCGTTTGGACAAAGCTGCCTCTTGAGAGCCGGACCCACTGCACTTAAAAGGGAATTTTTCTCAAAATAAATGCATTTTCTCAATGCTGTCGCAACTTTCCTCTGAAGCGCGATGCCCTACGGCATGAAACTCCTTTCCCCTTTTTTGATATTGCCAAGTTCCCCCTCTGGAGCCAACAGCTTGTTTACCAGACACAGCATCAAGGGACCAAGAAATCCCAAAAGCTGGAGACACAGTCTCGTACACAGTAAGATGAGTTTCTGCCAGCTTTCAGCTTGGTCTTAACTCCCAAACTCTCACCACTATAAGAGAAGATTTGTAGTGAGATTCCCTAACCACAAAGTGCTCCAGAGAAAGAGTAGGACTCTCTCTGTGTATGGTCTTCATCTTGGTAGAATTAGGTTAAGCTACATCAGTGGCCTTAGCAGGAGCTTTGGAGGGTTCAAAGACTCTTGAAATGTTTCCTTAGTCTTCTTCTCCCATATTCTCTGTCTGTTGGTTTTAAAGTATTGGGTTTTCAGAAATTAGCACTTATCAGATTTGCTTTGGGAGTTTATTGACTATTGTATTTCCCCACCCAGTGTCTAATTCTATAGGACTGAGGTCTATGCTAGTAAACTCCATATGTAGCTAGTGCTCAGTTCATATTTGTGTCACTGATGTAAGGACCACAATTTGAGAACCACTGTTTTAGAAGGAAGGAAGGAAGGAAGGAAGGGAGGGAGGGAGGGAGGGAGGGAGGGAGGGAGGGAGGGAGGGAGAGGAGGGAGGGAGGGAGGGAGGGAGGGAGGGAGAGAGAGAGAGAAAGAGAGGAGAGAGAAAGAAAGGCCACTGTTTTGGTCTTTACACAGGGCCAAGAATAATGCCTGTTGTCCCCAAAGAAGTTGGCAAAATGCATGTATTGGGGTTGTTAGGTAAAGTACTCTGAGTCCTTACCCAGTGATGAGGAAAAACGAAGTCTAGACTGGGCCTGCTCCAGCCCCACCTAAACACTATGAAGATCAAGAACCACAAGAAATCAACCGTTTCCAAGTGACTATATCCTGTAACATTTAAGGATATTTACAGGAACACCAAAATATCTGACAGCCAGTAATATAAATTTCACAATGTCTAGAATCTAAAAACAAACAAACAAACAAACCTACCAGGCTTATAGAGAATCCAGAAACTATAACCTACAATAAGAAGAAAAAAATAACCTAAATGAATCTATAACTGACATAGATATAAAGATTAGCAGGCAAGGACATTAAAGCAATTATCCTTACTATATCCTAACTATATTCAATATTGGCAAACACTGAATTAAAGACAATGACTTTTTTTTAAATGCTTACATTGAGTTTATCGAGGTTAAAAATTTTCAACATAAGAGATGAAAAATAGTTTGGGGAAATGAATGATGCATAGGTCATTGTAAGAAAAACTGATGGATTTGAAGACCCCCCAAAACCACCCAAAATAAAACATGGAAGAAAAGGAACGCGGTATCCACTGAAGATCTATGGGACTTCAGCAGCGTAAGTAACACATGTGCAACTGGAGGGTCCAGAGGAGAAACAGCCACTGAAAGACTCATTCCATACAGCACAGAAAAGGTAAGAGGGCAGCAATGCCTCACAGGAGAAAACGCAAACAAACCAACCAAAAATAACACAAGGAGATCTTAACTGTATTGAAATTGCTAACTCAGAAGTCTAAGTTCAGAGAAGCAAAGAGTTTTCCGGATCTGCAAAAGCTAAGAAATTCACTATCTGTATATAACAAATGTGGAAGGCAAAACGGGAAGGGTGCCAGGTAAAAATACAGAGGACCACAATGGAAAGAGCACCCCTGCTCACTTATAAAACCACTCCCAGTTTCAGCCTACTACCCAGGCTCCTCAGGATAGCTGGGAATTTCCCAGGTGATCCTCTTTCCTCCAAGAATCACACCAGAGCAGACAGAAAGGAAAGAAACCATTGGTCTGGGAAGACTCGTGGGTAGTGTGAAGTTAGCAACTTTAGAATTGTCCTGACTAGCCCAACCAGGGCTACTTGATAAAGTATAGAACATAGGTTTTAAGGCTTGGATCGGCTGCCGCTTTCTGAACGTACAATATATTGCCAAGAAATAGAAAAGTGCAATATGAACATTGGAAAGGCCAGCGGAGGAAACAGTAAGTACTGGCCCATTTACTCATCATAGCAAATCATGCCCACTTACTAGAAGAAGAAACTAGATCAGGAGGAAGTGACTTGTCCTAAATTAAACAGCTGCAAAGTTGCTGGCCTGGGCTCATCACCAGGGCGTCTGTTCACAGACTCAGTCTTCTTAATGTCATATTGCAGTCACAGATCGGGAAAAGAGGAGAAAAAACATTTTTGTAAGTCGGAAGATCAGCTAGGAAGATTCAACAACTAAATAATAAGAACCCAAAATGGAAAGAAACATAGAGACAAGGAGAAAAATCTTACAAAATTCTACTGAGAAAAGCTATATCTGATGGCTATCCTCTGACGACAGGAAACTTCTCAGCATCCACAAGGAAGGCCGATGATACAACATAGCACCGCCCCCAAATTCTAAAGGTCCAACTTGGAATGCTACAGTCCTGAACTCTTAATCAGAGATGAATTAAAACAAAGAGATTTCTAGATATAAAATGTTTAAAAGACTTCCCTCTCCACATATTCTTTCTCAGAAAATCACTCAAAGATACATTTTAGCTAAATATAGAAAGATAGATAGATAGATAGATAGATAGATAGATAGATAGATAGATAGATATACATAGATACAGAGATAGATACATAGACACATAGATGGTAGATAGGTAGGTAGGTAGGTAGGTAGGTAGGTAGATAGATGACAGGTAGGAGGATGGATAGATAGATAGATAGATAGATAGATAGATAAGGAAGATACTGAAAACCATGGTTCCTATACAAGAAGTGGCTAGGGGAATTAAGAAGGGAGACAGAGGAGTAACCCAGCAATCAGGGCAGCCTGGAGCTCAACAGCAGGCTACAGGACAATGCCTTCAGGAGCAGCAGAAGCTTGACTTGCGTGGATGAATGTAAAAGAATGAGTGACAGTACACCAAACTTCATAGATGAGGAGAAAGAAGAAATACATCCAGACCTGGGGGTGTGGCTTAGCAGTAGAGTGCTTGACTAACATGTCCTTGACTAACCAACCCCTGGAGGTTCAGGTGCACACATATGTGCACACATGCAAGTGTTCACACACATGCATGTATACACACACACACACACACACACACACACCATTTACTTTAGGGAAAGCAAACATTGTACAGTGAGAAAAACGGAATCATGGGTGGGTAACATTACTGTAACAAAGTCAAGCAAGAGGCAATGACTTAACCCAATATCAAAGTATCAAATACTCTAGGAGTGAAAAAGCTGTTCTGTCTGGTAGTTCATGGGTTTCTCACATACGTGCCCTTGCATGGCAAACCCACTGGGTACATGCAAGGCACTCAAGTCAATGAATGGATCCAGGGAGGGAAGAGATATAAACACAGGCAAGGGGAGGGTGAGAAGGAGCTGGGAAAAGCTATAACCTCTTCAGTAGAGGTGAATAATAATGGCTGAAACCACAAACAAAAACAAGAAGTAGAAAGACCATTATGCTATTTCAAAACAAAGGCACTTGACCTTTAAAAAGTAATAGGGGTTGCCATTAGAGCAAGCAGAACAGAGAGATACCAGGGGACTGCAACTTTTTATTGTAACTATGAGGTCGTTGCTGTTTTTTTTTTTTTTTTTTTTTTTAGACAATAGCTTAGAAAATATTAAAATTGTAAATTGAGAAAAGTAATTATCAGCCACCCACCAAGTCAGTTGGTAATTAACAGACTGACCTGGCCTCCCAAGCCAGAACAGAACAAAACTGGCCTTGTCTCTAACATTCCAAAGTAGTTTCTCGTTACATTAAAGGTATCTAGGGAGAGGGCTCTGTGGGTAGCGGGATTGTCATATAAGCAGAAGGACCTGGGTTTGAGCCCCAGGACTGGCATAAAAGCTGGCATGTGTCTATAACCCCAGAGCTGAAGCAGGGGCATGGACAGGCAGGTACCTAGAGCATACAGCCAGCCAGGCCTCCTAATTTAATGAGCTTCAGGCTATGAGAGACCCTGCTTCAAAAAACCTCAAAAAAGAGAATATGAATTCAGGTCCTCCATTGTGACTGTGCCTAAGAGTCTTGGCAGGGGCAGGGTATGAGGTGGGAAGCTTTCAGTGGGGGGGGGGGAAGGGGATTGGGGTTCGGGGGGGAATTAAGTGAACGGTTCTTAGTCCTTCCCCAAGAGGAGGAACTAAACTGGGAGCCAAGGGTGGGGGGCAGAGATGGGGTCACAGGTCACTGAGATTACTCTCATTTAAAAGCTTAAGAACCTAATCTTAATTCTGGTTCTAATTAGGTGAATAATCAGAGTACTGCCTCACGTTTTCTAACCTGCACCTCGGGGCCATAAAACCTCTGCTGTTGTGTCATAAAGTGGCTCTCAGTCCACTGGAGAGCCAGGCAAAGGTGCTCACAGTCCAATGGAGAGCCAGGACAGATTCTTCATTTCTATTTCAGTGTATTCGGAGACTGGTGAAGCGGGGTCAGGGAGCTAGCCATGGACGAAAGGTCAAACATGCTTTAAAGTCACATGTAGGAAGCATCCTGAGGAGGCTGAGAACAAAGATAGGAGCGTAGGGTGTTCTCAAGTGTCAAAGCTTAAAACATCAAAGAAGGAATGATCTGAGGTCCCTGCAAGAGTTGAGCCTTCTGAGGAGAAGCCACGGGCCTTCTGGTAGTATTATCTATAGAGTAAGAGATACAAGAAGCCTGCTTCTTCAAATACTAAAACCACCACAGACTGGACCAAGAAACCATGGCTTTTTGAAAAGAACTGCCACCATGGTGTTGGGAGCTGCTGACTGAACCAGACACAGACTAGTAGAAGTCCTGGCTTTCTCCTGCCCTGTTAACTTCCTCTAATTGCCTCTCGTGCCACAGCTAAACAGGGGGACACATAGTGGCATAGAAAAAGGACAGACATCAGTGTCTTCTAAGCAGGTACAATGGCCATGGGAGATAACATGCCAGCAAGCCACCTGAGTGTTCTTACAGACTTCGTGAAATGAAACATCTCCCCGGGGCTGGTGAGGTGGCTCTCAGCAGGTAGTGGGGTTTGCCTACCAAGTCTAACAATCTGAGTTTGAGTGGATCCCCAGGACTCACATGGAAAGACATGCAGGTTGTCCTCAGACTCACATGGTAACACATGACCACCCATACAATACTCGATGTACAATTGTTTTTAATACATCTTCTTGATGTAGCAACCAAAGAGCTTGTTTATAAGCACTGAAGAAAACAAACGCACCCTCACTGCAGAGCGCTGCAGCCAGGGAATGTGGCCCAATGTCAATGACCTGTGAGCAGAGAATCATCTCTGAGTTTAGAATTAAGCATTCAGCCCTGCTTGAGCAACAGGCCTCTTAAGACCTCAGCTTCCTGCTGAGGTGAATCCACACTGACCTACTTTCCCAGAAGGCTGCTGGATTTCTTTTCACCTCCGGCACTGATCGAGTACCTAAATAAAAAATCGCAGGCTGGAGAGGTGGCTAAGAAAACTGGCTGCTCCTCCAGATGACTGGATTTAAATCCCTGTACCCACATGGTGACTTACAACTCTTTGAAACTCTACTCTCAGGGACTCTGACACCCTCTTCTTGTCTCCATGGTTACTGTACTCATGCGATGTAGAAATACATGCAGACACAACACAAATCTGGGGAAAAAAATTTTTAAGTCTTGAGGTTAAAATTCAAAATCAGGGACCAGTAACACACCTTGGAAAGTAAAGATACTTGCCTAAAACTGCTGGCTATCATTTCATCTCTGGGATCCACGTGGCAGAAGGAGAGAAGTGATTCCCACAAATTGTCCTCTGACCTCCATGCAGGCACTGTGGCACATGCATACCCCAAAACAGATGATAGATAGATAGATAGATAGATAGATAGATAGATAGATAGATAGATAGATAGATAGATAGATAGAGATGGATGATAGATAGATGAATAGATAACAGATAGATGATAGATAGATAGATGACAGATGGATGATAGATGGATAGAGACAGATGATAGAGAAATAGATGATAGATAGATAGATAGATAGATAGATAGATAGATAGATGATTGGTAGATGTAATTTTAAAAACATATTTAAAAAAATCAAAATCACTAAGATATTAATCAGATGCAGTCAAAATTGCTTCCAAATAAAGGCATTCTAAGACTCAAATACAGCCTACTGGTCTACCCAACTAGGTCAGAAGCAGCCAGGCTTTGTGGGTAGGTACTGGATGACATCACTGTGGATCGTCCAAGTCAAGGCTGTGATGTAAGTGATACACATCCACAGCTCTCACTTAGCAGGTGCAAACTGAGACCTTTTCTGCTCCGGGAGATCGACAAGAGCCGTTCAAACTACCATGCCCTCATCCTCTCCTTTGTTTCTTTATTTTCCTGAAATATGTGTACGACACCCACCAGAATGACTGAAATGAAAACCCTACAAAGTGGGGAGCCATGGAGAACACAGCAGACAGCCCTGTTAATAAGTCGGTAGCATCTCTTTGCCAGAGCCCTCACCCAGTGCCACCACTTCTTTCCCACGCGTGTGCATACGGTTCTACTCGTAATTTTAACATCGGAATCTAGAGATGTCGTTAATGGTCTGGAGAGCGGCACCATGGCTGAGGAGCGAGATGCGAGCAGGAGGGAGCCTTCCTGGTACGAACAAGGTTCTGCTGCTCAGTGGGATTCTGTTTGGATGGATGCCAACAATCCGTAAAGTTTATTAAAATCCATCAAACTGCCTACTTCTTAAAGTAGTCAAAATCTTGATAAAAATTAAAGGTGATTCTGCTTAACTTCAGAGTACGCAGGCAAAAGAATTGAAAGCAAAAACTCAAGGAGACCCATGCCTCCTGATAAGTCGAGGGAGCGCGCTTTCGGCCATTCAGCAGCCGAATATTGGGAGGGCCCATCAACAGATGCACAGATAAACGAGGTGCAGATGCACCCAGGGAATGGCATTCAGACTGAAGAGAGAAAGTTCTGATGCACGCTGCAACGTGGAGAGAACTTGGACTCACTGGGCTAAGTGAGTCAGCTTTCACTAAAGAACAAATAGTATATACCATCCCACTTCCGTGTAGAACTTGAAGTGGTCAGACCCAGAGGAAGCCAAAGTCTGACGCCAGGGATAATATGTAGGGGAAAAGAAGAAAGTTGGCATTGAATCCATACAGAGTTCAGTTTTATGAGATGAGAAAGGTTTAATGGATGGACTGTGGAAATGATTGTGTAACTGTAGATGTGCTTAGTGCCTCTGAGAAGCATAGACTATTGTTTATTAAGATAGTGGATTTTATGTGGTATGTAACTTGAAATTAAAATGCCCCCTTTTCAACTCAAGTCGAATGTGAGTCTACTCTATGTCAAGAAAATGTATGCTAACGAAGTTACTAACCACCTTCTGGAGGAATCTTCTAGATCCCCCTCCCTTTTTATTCCTCACTCTCTAAAACTTACCTTCTTCAGGTTGCTGTAGACAGAGAGGAAGAAGTGGAGGGCAGACTCCCAAGTGTGGTGGTGTGTAAGGCTCTGGGCTGCCTGGGACCTACACTACACTATAGCCTTCCTCCTTTCCCAGCCGCTGGTGGGGGAAACAAGCAGAGATGTCTGTATATACACTTAAAAGTGAGGACGCCAAAACCAAAAAAAAAAAAAAAAAAAAAAAAGTGAAGGAGCCTAAGGAGAAGAATGCCAGCTAAAAGGACGGGGGTTGGGGACTAATGTCAGAGTGAAGCTATGAGCAGGCCCCATAGATGCCCAGGCTCCTTACCTGCCCCGCCCCGAGTCCCCGAAATGCAAACTTAATTTTCAAATTAGTCTTGTGTCTCTACTACTCCCAAATGATTAGATTAGAAAGATCTTTTTTTAATACATCCAAAAAAAAAGATCACCATTTGACTTGAAAACAGTTTATTTAATTTATACAAATAACTACTAAATACAAAAAGTAGATTAAAACAAAATAGTTATTTTTTTTTCTGGCAGAGTTTAAATGCACGTAATGGATAATTCCGAAGAAGATGCATTTTCCCCCCCACAGCGTTTGGGACTAAAATTCTACTGAAATCTTTGCTTCTAAATCAGTAATATATTGGGTGGTGTTGCATGGGTAATGACTAAATACGTTCTGCATACGAACTGAAAAGAAAGTTACAGTCTACACACATAAAAAAAAAAAGTGAAGCACTTAAAATGTGAATTTAACTGATAATAAAAGAAAATGTCCATTTCCGAGTCGGGTGTTAAAAACATTTTGGTAATAAAATCATAAGACCACATAAAAATAAGCTTTAACATATGCACGAGGCAGTTTTGTTTTTTTGTTAAAAAAAAAAAAAACCGCTAAGTGCACCAGTAATAAATAATTTGCAAAGTTGTGTCTAAACAATTCCTAATGTTCGCATCGTTGTAAACATCAGCACGTGTGTAAAATGCAGCAAAGTCCAACGTTACATTTTTTTTTTTGTTTTGCCAGATTGAATTCCTATTGTCCAGAGACAGGCCAGTGGAGTACGCAGCCAATGTTTTGGCAAGTTGGGTCTTTAAGATTAAGGGCGACAGTGCAAGTAAGGAATGCACAGGATTCCTAGTGCAACAAAGAAGAGCAGGTGCAGCCGATATTGCTGATTACGAATTCACCACCTCCTTGAGCTTCCCGTGGGGAGTGTCTAGGAGACCCGTGAGAGATGCGCAGAGAGCCACTGTCTTAATGCCCAGATCGCCTGCAGGATCTCTCTGGGTTCTTCCACGCCCCTCCCCCTTGCAACCAGACCTGCCCACCGTTCGTCTTTGTGGTGTGAACAGTTCATCGAGGGCTCACGAGTCACAGTTTTTGAGCGAGGTTAGGGTGGTTTCGTTGTCTCTCCCGGAACATGGCTGGGAAGAGACATCTGCTTCCGTCAAAGCAGCCACTTCGGGAGGGGGTTGGGGGGCAGATGGATTCTGTTCTGACAACCAGTCAGGCCAGCATTAGGTCCCAGCTGGACAATGACAGCATTGACTCTCCTTCTTGACACCGGTGACAAGGTCAACAGTCAGTTTTTAATTTGTCTAGGGAATTATCAATTTTGGTCAAAGTCTTTTTGATACGGAGGGCTGTGAGTCTTGCGGATGGGTTCTGATACCAGCACTCTTTCATCAGCTTCGCCAGAGAAGTTAATGTCTGTGGGGAGAAAAGAAAGATCACACGAACTGGCCAAGTCGAACCCACTTTGGCTCTTCTGGCTGCCAGAAGTCATTTTAACTATCTTTCTTCTTCACCATTTTATGGCGGGTCCTAGTGCCCAATCACGTAGGCTTGGGAAATGCCGTGATTCTTGAAGAAGCACAGTCTGGTGGATGTCGCTAATGAACGACAGTGTTCACATGACGTGCCCATGGCGAGACCAGTGCCAAGAGCGTTATTCACAGAGATACGAGTAAATGTGCAAGCTATCTCTCCTGGGGATCTTAGGTATGGCACGAGCAGTAGTTGAGGATACTCGGTGCTGAGCTTTTAGAACCTCCAGGAAGCAGTGACAGTCACGCGCTAATCACCGCCACCCCACATCTCCTGGCTTACACATGCAGTTGCAGCTTTAGGGTAATGAGTCAGCTCGTGCTTGACATTGGTCACACATGGACACTCATGTGAACACTGTCACTCATTACCAACACCTACCAGACCGTGCTTTTTCAAGAATTATGCCGCTTTCCAAACCTACTCGATTAGACTCTAGGACCCTACTTAAAACTGTGAAGGAGAAAAATAGATGTACAGTCCATTTCATACAGATGCTAAGGGCCGGAAGGAACTTGAGAGTAAGCTTACAAATGCTGAGATGAGCTCTAAAGCTAACAACCTGATGCTCTTACCGGGTCTGAGAACCATCTGTTAGGTATGTTTGGCCTCTGCTGATCCACACAAACGACTTTCCTCATGTCTTCAAAACTTGGGTCATTGGGAACAACATCATAGAATGGTGGCTTGTAATCTTCCACTATACCTGTGTACAAGATAAGAATTACACGAGTTAGGGTTTCCCTGCTGTTTGTCAGGGGTGAGAATACGGCAGAAGAAAGTATGGTGGCCTTGCTCCTATGTCGAGACAGCTTTGGAAACTACAGGCAGGTCCTAAAATAAGCTGAGAACTACATAATAAATTACCCTGCAGGAAACATGCCCTATATCAGAAGACATACAATTCTCTTGTGCAATCATAAGTACTAACAAACCACTCCAACAGCTCTATAAGGAGCTCACAACTGTCTCTACCTTCAGTACCAGAGAATCCCACACCCTCTTCTGACTTCCATAGGCATCAGGGACACACAGGTAGGTAAAATACTCATATACATAAAATAAAATAAATATTTCTTTTAAAAAGTTACCTGCAAATATCTAGAGGCAACTAAAGAAATCAAGACAATCACCGAAATTACCTTTTTGTTATGAAATCATTTTGTCAAAAAATAAAAAAAAAAATCCTCATTGATTTAAAACAATCCATCCCATGAAGGACCCACAGACAATATAATCTGAGGTCCCCATTTCCCTAGTCACTCCCTCTCCATGTGGGTATGTCCTCAACTACCAGGCACAACCGTTCATCTGGTGGCTTTTGCAGTTTTAACAGTACCTGTCTATTAACAGTGAACTTCACAAATCAATTTAAAACTTAGCCATGTGGAATCAGCAAAGTGACCCCATCCTCTTACATACAGGAAAGCAGGGAAATTATCACTTGATTTCACCTCATCAATGATGCGGTCAGTGACTAACTCCCTGCCAGGCCTTTTCCCTCTTGCATGCAACTTAACTTCTATTCCTAGACACACAGCAGGCTGTTGTAGTGGCCAGAAGGAGGCTGCGAGTAAAAGGTATAATTAAGCTTTGCCATTCTTGCAAGCCCCCTAAAAAAACCTGAATCCCCTTTTCATTTGTCACAGAGATTAGCGAGAATCCATTCGCACCCATTTCACATAAATACAAACCACTTATTCAGAGCTGGGGCTGGGGAGCATCTGCTCTACTACGGAGTTTCGGAACCTCAAAACTCAGTTTATTTTTAAAATGGTAAGTTAGTCTAAATTGTATCTTAAAAATTCTAGTTGACACTTTGTTAATTCTGAACGACATAGCCACCAGTTGTATAACTGCAACTGAGTTGTGGATCCTGATTAAAACCCCTTGGGGGGGGGCGGGGCAAATCCCAATAGCTCTTAAGCTCACAAAAGGCAGCTGCTACACTGTCTCAGCTCACCTACTTCTCTTGTAAGGATGCCTGAACTTACTCAAACAAAAACATCTTTGCTCCTCAGTGCTTAGAAAAACCATCCCAAACACAAGGGCTCAAGGTAAAAAAGAGCTTCAGTCTTTTGCTGGGCTGCTTGCATTCACAGGAACTGGAAGCAAGGTGCCATTCACCCACCGTCTCTCCACTAGTCCATGGGGACGGGGCTTAATTCTTCTAAAATACAACATAATCACCAGCTATTCGGAGGTAACTTGCTCATAGCACCAAACAAAGTTATGTGCGTATGAGCAGTAACACGAAGTTAAGACTTTTTCTCTAACCCCCTACACACACACACACACACACACACACACACACACATCAAACATAGGTGGATATTTAAAAGCACAAGATATAACAAGCCCAACAATTCACACTGCCATATAAAACCTAGTCCCCTTGTGTTTCCATTTCTCTTATTATGACCTTATTAAATAATGCCATGTGTGAACAAAAGGAAACTAGGTTTTCAAACAAAACAGCAGTGAATTCACTATGCCTGGAAAGCCAAGCCAAGCGCCTCTCTTCCCCCGCTGACTCTGGCTCACTGCTCCCTTCTGACTCTGGCTAAGGCCCTTCAAAAAATTAATTAAAAAATACTCTGGGATTAAACCGCAGTGTCCTTTTGGTGAAAACTCACATTGGTGAAGAAAAGCCTCTATTAGGCGTGGAGCACCTTGTGAAATGCTGAAGAAAATCACCATCTAGCAGAAGATAGCACAAGTATCTTTTTTTTGCCCTAGATAATATAAATCTTGGACAAATTCAAAACTGCTGTTGGTTGGTCTGTTAGTGTATCTGTGTGCACATGTATGTGCATGGGAGGTGCGTTTGTAGTGAGCTACAAGTCAACTCAGGTTTCATTACTTGGGTGCTGTCTGCTTTGTTTTGTTTTGCTTTGCTCTGGTTTGTTTTCTTTTGAGACAGGGGTCTCTCATTGGCCTGAAGCTCGGCCAGTAGAGGAGGCTGGCTTAAGAGCTCCAAAGACCTTCCTGTCTCTGCCTCCCAGGCTTGGGATTACAAGCTAGTACCATCCTTCTCAACTTCTCGACATAGTTTCCTGGGTTCGAAACCACATGCTTGTGCCAGCACTGAACTCTCTCCCCAACTCCCTCAACCCTTTCGCATTCCTCTATTTACTCTCAATCGGAAGCGAGGGATTCCCTTACGTTTTCATGTTAGCTCCTACATTGATTTGACTGTCACTTGATGCCCTAACCTGTGTATTAGAGATTGAGTCCAGTAGGAGGGTATACAGAAATGAAAAGAGACATGGTGTTGGTGATGAACCACAAAATAAAGGGAAAGACAGATGAAAGGAGA